>JAAONU010000003.1:5269947-5869947 GCA_012932295.1 Cyclina sinensis
CTAGGTCACAGAGCCTAAATATCGAAAAACTTTGTAAACACTCTAGAGGCTACATTTTCAGTCCAAATGTCCTGGAAATTTGTCAGAAAGGTTGTTTTGATGGTTTTTAGCTCAGGTTTGGATATGGATCATCTGGGGTCAAAAACTAGGTCACAGAGCCCAAATATGGAAAAACATTGTTAACACTCTAGAGGCTACGCTTTCAGTTCAAATAACCTTGAAATTTGTCAGAAAGATTGTTTCAATAATTTCTAGGCCAAGTTTGAATATGGGTCATCTGGGGTCAATTAACCAGGTCCATAGCAACTTTGTTAAAAGCAGTCATATTCAGGTGAGCGATATAGGGCCATCATGGTCCTCTTGTTTCTTTATGGATTGTCTTCATACTTGGACACACCAACCCTTTTGACAAGACCTTCAAGTAGAATGAACTCAACTTGACCTTTACTCATAAATGACCTTCACCTTCAGGGTTATTTTTAGGCTTATTCTATAGCTGATATTGGGTCATATTCCCAATTGAAAATAGTATCTTTTTTTCCCAAAAATTCAGAAGAAATTCCCAATTGAAACTTCAAAAGACAAAAAATAATAACTAAAATCTACAAAAACAAGAGATCTTTCACTGTAATAGACTTGTAAGGATTGAAAGTTTCCATCATAGACAGTAATTGTTAGTGGTCATTTAAAACTTGCAAAACTGAAGCCATGCATTTTTCCCAATTTTTAGCAAAACATCGCTGAAATTCCCAATCCCAAAGGTTTGGGTTATGTTCCCAAAATACTGGAAAAAAACCCTGACCTTCAAGGTCATACTATTGAATTTTGCTGAAATTGACCATAACTTATATATAAAAAGTTGGATTGTCTTCATACATGGACACAACAACCCTTTGGACAAGACCTTCAAGTAGACCAGACTGAAGTTGACCTTGACTCATAAATGACCTTCACGGTCAAATTATTCAATGTTGCAAAAATTGGCTATAACTTTGTTATTAATTGTTGGATTTTTATTCATTCTTTGACAAAACAACACTTATGATAAAACCCACTTGTTTAATGATTCAGGTATGACCTTCACCTTTAAATGACCTTGACTGTCAAGGTCAAATGATTGAATTTTGCTTAAATTTTCATAACTTTGTCATTCATTTACGGAATTGATTCATACTTGGACAAAACAACTCTTATGATAAAACTGACATGTTCAATTATGCAAGTTTGAAATTGACCTTAAAATGGCCTTGACTGTTATTGTATTTTGCTTAAATTGTCATAACTTTGTTGTTTATTTATGGATTTGATTCATACTTAGACAAAATAACACTTATGACAAAACCGACATGCTAAATAATTCATGACCTTGACCTTAAAATGACCTTGACTTTGAAGGTCAAGGTATTGAACTTTTCTCAAATTTGCATAACTTTGTTTTAAATTGACGGATTTCATTCATATGGGGACAAAACAAGACAGAGAACAAAACCGACATGTATGACCTTGACCTTTTAATGACCTTAATAATGCTAAAATTGGCTATGTCTTAGATATAAATGGATGTGTTGTCTTCATACTTGGATATAACTACCCTTTTGACAATAACTTCAAGAGATTAAACTAAATTTGATCTTGACCATTATTTGACATTGACTTTCAAGGTCAAATAATTGAATATTGCTAAAATTGGCAATAACTTTATTATCAATGGATGGATTTGATAATAATCCTCAATGATGTTGCATTTGAAAACCCTTCACCACAATATGCTTCCTCTGTGTTTGCTTTTGGTAATAAGAAAAAGTCGAGCATGGCCCCCAGTTGCTGTGGCTCTTGTTTGAATGTCACATTGGTCTGAGCAGTGTGATTTGGCAATTTAAATTGCATCGTAATGTATTGACTCAATGTTGGTCAGCTTGAGGCGGCCAGTAGCTGATAAGCCCTGCCTCTCTTGACCCGTATAAAGTTACTGCTAACTTTGTAGAGTCATTAGATTGATTCAGAACCTGAACTAAGATTTCTTATTTCTGCACCCACACTGTCCACAATTTCCAGTTTTAGAGATTAAGAGTTTGGTTCTAAATGAGAGGAGAACTTTGAAGAAACAAAACATTTACTCTTTTACAGGTACCTTGGGTAGCAGTAGATCCACTGAATCCAGATTTTGAAAAGTATCCTCAATACAGAAATGCAACCCCAGTAGAAGTGACAGTCCATGCGGGGCAGATGTTGTACCTTCCATCACTGTGGTTCCACCATGTACAACAGTCACATGGCTGTATCGCTGGTTTGTTTACATGTACATTCAGAAATCTTTTCTTCTGCATATCTGGCTTTCTTAGGAAAATGTTTGTTCTGTAAAATTGCAACAGAGTGTTAAAGTCCACAGACTTCATTTCTTTAAAGAAAGGGCTGCTGTTTTTTTTTCTTTTTTGTACTTTGATTTCTTTATAACTGTAGCCGGATACAGATACATGGTGATAAATGGATAGGTAACACTGTGTGGCTTGTAGCACAGTGGGTAGAGTGTCAGCCCTGTAGGTAGAAGGCCATGGGTTCAAGTCCGGGTTGGCCTCATTCTGTGAGTCTAAGAATTCAGGATGAATTCTAAAATTGGCAATGGTATATTTAGCCAGGTACAGGTATATTAGTATTAAATCAACAGGTACCACTGTATGGCTTGGTAGCACAGTTGAGTGTCTGCTCTGCAAGTGGTAGGCCCTGGGTTAAAGTCCCAGTCAAGTCACAATTTTTTCATCACCTGTTAACTTATGTAATTAACTATGTGTTTACAAATCTTAAGATGTTTATTTTTTCATATGTATTCATCTGTTATTCTGTAAGATAAGGTTTGTACCAGATCATGTAAAATAAAGGTTACTTATATGTTCTGTTTAATATTTTCAGTAAACTACTGGTATGACATGGAGTTTGACATAAAATACAACTACTACAAGTGTATTGAAAGCTTGGTAGATACAGTGAAGTGATGCACTGTCATAGAATAAGAGAAATTCATGAGCCATTTTGAAAGACATAAAGGATTGTATAGAAAGAGAACAGTTGTTATGTTTTAACAGCGGGCTTGTCACAAGCATGCTTCAAGGAGTAATGGTGTATTTGACAGAAGTAGAATGTTGGATTGTTGAAGGACTAATTTTCCATCACAGCTGTTTGACAATACTTACGTTGCAAGGAACCATAATCATCAAATTATTGGAAACATATACAGTGGAAGAGGTTTTAGTGGTCACTTGTATTAAACAGCAACCTGTCCTGAGCATTCTGTTTATTACAGTCCAAGAGGTTTAAAAGAACACCTATTTAACTGGCACTGCTTCAAAGAGGCATACCCTAAAATCTTAAATCTTTAAAAGATTTTGAATGAATAATCACCCAACATCAAGGGTGTCATTTTAAAAATCTAAATACAACAGGTGAACTGAATACATGTACATGTATATTAGACTTTTATATCAAGTTGTTGTTGTTCCATTTTGGGGTAGATAGCCATTTATTCCAATTAAGCACTTGCTTAGAGTTTTAAAGTGGAAATATTTTTTTATAAAAAACATGTTTTTCTTTCAAAAAATTAGTTATTTTTCATTCTTTAGTGAATGACAGGATAAAAAAGATATCCAGTAGATCATCAGTCAGTTATAAGTTATGTACCTTTTTGTTTTGTTTTATTGGGGTTTGATGCCCGCTTTAACAGCTAAGGTTATAACCCCGCGGTCAGTCCACCTAACCAGTGTTCCTGGGTATCCAACTAGTTTACTAACCAATTTCTCCACAAGTGACTGACTACTTCCTCACTTGCTTCAGACAAATGACCTGTATTTGCATTGTCTGAGATCAGTTATCATGGAGAAATTTTGCCAGCCCTGATGGGGATTGAGCCGGGATTGTCAAGATTGACAATCCAATGCTCTACCAGGCTGGCTATGTCCCTTTAAATAGCTTCATTGATTTTATACCCTTATCTGTTGCCAGGTACACAATATATATGATAGCCAACCTGTGATACAAAAATATTTATATCTGATTATAAATCTGTAAAGATTTTATTAGTTCTTTAATAATTCATACAATTTTAATTTTTATTAAGGTTTATAATATTAAACAAACAGATGCTGATTTGGACTTGACAGTTTTTGCAAGGGTTTTTTTTTCTCTCTTTTTTGTGATCACAGAAATGTAATGAAGACAATTATTTTAAAATATACTTGACCTTAATACAGTACCAGCTGTGGTTTGGTATATGGAAAGTTTATCAATTCAGCTATGTTGAGGCAAATTAAATTTTATTGATTTGAAGTCCTTGTTTTCTGTATTTGTTACTGGATATTCTATCAGTGAAGTAGACCTTGGAACATAATCAATCAATGCGTTTGTTCATTTGAATATATTTGGTTTGTTAGAGAGGTAAATTGATATGCCAACTTGTATCTGTGATAGAAGTTTTAACACATCACAGCAATGTGACACTATATCTACCGGTAAGCTTCAGGCCAAAGGTTTATGAGAAGATATTTTCAAAAAAAATTCCTGTGTAAGTCTGTTTTTAATTTCTTCCTAAATCAAGTTTTTCCTCTGTATGTCTCTGTAAAAAAAACACAAGAAATTTGGTAGAACTGATTGATGCTCCACACTGTAGCACTATTTTACTATTTTTATGCCTCTGAAGGGAGGCATATAGTTTTTGAACTGTCCATTTGTCAGTCCGTCCGAAAACTTTAACTTTGGCCATATCTTCCTTATTAGTAAGTGGATTTACTTCATACTTGGACACAGCACCCCTTTGGACAAGACCTTCCCACTGACTTATATTTATTTGACCTTGACCCCTGAAAGACCTTCACCTTGAAGATACAATTGTCCAAAAACTTTAACATTGACCATAACTTCCTTATTAGTAGGTGGATTTACTTCATACTTGGGCACAACACACCTTTGGACAAGACCTACCCACTGATCTATATCTATTTGACCTTGACCCTTGAAAGACCTTTACCTTGAAAATCCAATCGTCCAAAAATTTTAACATTTCCCATAACCTCCTTATTAGGAAGTCCATTTACTTCATTCTTGGACAGAATACACCTTTGGACAAGACCTTACCATTGACCTATATTTATTTGACCTTGACCCTTGAATGACTGGTCTTCAGTTTAAAGTCAAAGCACTACTTTGGGGGTTATTGTCATCTTACAGTGACAGTTCTTGTTTCTTAGTATAGACTGAAGTTTAAATACTTAAAAATTAGGGATGGGAACGAATGTTTGAATATTCGAATTATTTAAAACTTCCATAAAACAAGCCATTTCTAGATAATACATAGCTGTATCCCCCGAAAACATACAGGTGATAAAACAGTACCAATGTTGGAATACCAAAATTCGGGTAACTGACAGAACTGAAAAAAAATGAATATTTGAATATGGCAAAGCGAATATTCGAATATTTATATAAGTATTCGTTCTCATCCCTTATAATATAACTTAAGCTATCACTAAATGTGATCAATGCCCCCACAATACCACCTTGTCAATGGCAAAAGAGGAAAGTATCAAAAAGGAACTAAATAAGCAAGGTAGAGTCATAGGTCTTGTGTACTAAACTTCCTCACAAAATTTTCTACCAAACCTTCCATCAAAATGACTAAGCTCGACACATCTTTATCATGTAGGCGTCACTTGTGCTAAATTATTTCAAAATCACTTGACAGAGTGGACATTAAATATGGATGACCAGTAAGAGTGACCTCAAACTTTGAGTTATACAGGTGGGAGTCGTATGCAATACAGGTCTTACACCTGGGTAGGGTAAATTTTCACCCCAGGGATATAATTTGAATTATCTTGGTACAGGGCTTCAAGATGACACTATGCAAAATATCCAAGCCCTTGGCCTTGTGGTGAAATCCTTATAATGTTAGAAATATGCTAGTACAAACATTATAACATATTGCCAAAACTTACTAAGGGAAATAACTAAAAAATGTGGGCAGCTAGAGTTACTGTTCTTGAACACTGCACTTCCTACCACTCCCCTCTGTCTTTTTTGAATATCTTATAGTTTTACAGTTAGGTAAAATGTACTAAGGGGAGATAATGAGTCAAGATGAGTTATGGTTCTTGTACATTGCACTTACTCTCAATGTCCTCTATCATGTTATGAAGTTATAATTAAATCCCTTCTTGAAAAATGGGGCAAGGAAGAGTTACAATTATTCGACACTGCACTTCATGTGTACACTCTTTTATCAATATCTTAGATATCAATAATGTTCTAGTAATGCTCTTAAATAATTAAACAAGGGGGCCATTGGCCCCAAAGCGCTCACCTGAGGACAGACTGTTATTTGTGTGGAAGCTATCATTATTTTTTGTAAATCTAAGCTCTAGCCTTTGAAGCTTCAAAGTATAATTTTCTTATAAGTTTTTACTATATGCAAATAATGAATATCTATGACCCCGGGCAGGCCCAGGATATAATTTGTACAAATTTGGAAAAGGTTCACTAGACAATATTTCATGACAAATAATTAAGCTTAAGACTGTCATTTCAGAGGAGAAGATTTCTCAAGTTTTTTCTATATACATATAAGGAAAACCTATGACCCCCTGAGGCGGGGCCAATTTTGGCACTAGGGGCATAATTTGAACAATTTTGGTAGAGGATCTATAGATGATGTCATATACCAAATATCAAAGCTTTTGCCTTGTACTTTCTGACAAGAAAATGTTTTTTTATTTGCATTTTTGAAACTTCTTTTTAGCTCACCTGTCACGTAGTGACAGAGTGAGCTTTTCTGATCACCTTTTGTCCGTCGTCCGTCCATCCGTCCGTCTGTCTGTCCGGTCCGTTAACAATTGGTTTGTTAACACTCTAGTGGTCACATTTTTGCCTCAATTGTCATGAAACTTGGTCAGGATATTTGTCTCATTAATATCTCGGACGAGTTAGAACATGGGTTATCAGGGTTGGAAAACTAGGTCACAGA
Organism: Cyclina sinensis; assembly: GCA_012932295.1. Classification (NCBI taxonomy): domain Eukaryota; kingdom Metazoa; phylum Mollusca; class Bivalvia; order Venerida; family Veneridae; genus Cyclina; species Cyclina sinensis. Next base: position 5,276,954 of record JAAONU010000003.1, read on the forward strand.
GCCCAAATATAGAAAAACCTTGTTAACACTCTAGAGGCTACTTTTTCAGTCCAAATAACCTGGAAATTTGTCAGAAATGTTCTAATGATGATTTCTAGCTCAAGTTCAAATATGGGTCATCTGGGTTCAAAAACTAGGTCACAGAGCCCAAAAAATAGAAAAATCTTGTTAACATTCTAGAGGTTACATTTTCAGCCCAAATAATCTTGAAATTTGTCAGAAAGGTTGCTTTGATGATTTCCAGGTCAAGTTCAAATATAGGTCATCTGGGGTCAAAAACAAGGTCACAGAGCCCAAATATTGAAAAACCTTAACACTCTAGAGGTATCATTATTAGACCAAATAATCTGGAAATCTGTCTGGAAGGTTGCTTCAATTATTTCTAGGTCAAGTTCAAATTTGGGTCATCTTGGTTCAAAAACTAGGTCACAGAGCCCAAAAATAGAAACATCTTGTTAACATTCTAGAGATTACATTTTCAGCCCAAATAATCTGGAAATTTGTCAGAAAGGTTGTTTCAAAGATTTCTAGCACAAGTTCAAATATGGGTCATCTGGGTTCAAAAACTAGGTCACAGAGCCCAAAAGTAAAAAAACCTTGTAAAAGCTCTAGAGGTTACATTTTCAGTCCAAATGTCCTTGAAATTTGTCAGAAAGGTTGTTTCAATGATTTCTAGCTCAAATTTGGATATTGGTCATCTGGGATCAAAAACTAGGTCACATGGTACAAATATGTAAAAAACTTTTTAACACTCCTGAGGTTACATTTTCAGTCCAAATACAGTAAAAACTCACGATGAGACCAACTCAATATACAGACCAACTCAATATTACGAACATTTTCTTCTGGTCCCGATTTTTTTACTATATATTCTATTGTTAGTTAAACTCAGTAATAAGACCAACTCAATATTGCGTATTGCGACCGCAATTTCCGGTCCCGAATGAAAATACAAACCTTTTTTGAACTCGAAATTACGACCGCGACCAGAACGGAACAAAACAGGCAGCTCTTGACTTTAGCTATTCATCAAAGGTCGAGGTCGGCAAACTTGTTTACACAAACATGTACATAATGGGCACCTCGTGTTAATCGGTGTTAATTGATAATTTGACAGGTCAAAAGGATCCAGGTGTGAATAATTTACTTTAGGGTTGGTAGTTATCGGTTTAATTGATTATGACACCCTTATTAGAGTAGACTGCGGCTTACTGCACGATAAATTTTCTATTGTTATAGTCACTAATTGATGCGCAAACGAATTAATGCAACACTGAAATCCAAAATTTTGTGAGATTTACGTATCACTGTACATTTTTATTTTGATTGATACACATTGTACAAGTTGATTACACAAAATATTCCTCCTGAAATTTGAGTAAAATGAGCAAAAAGCGGACAGAGCTTTCTCTTAAAGAGAAAATAAATTTGATAAATGAAAGCAATGATCATTTGTTATCAAAGTAAGGACAAATAAAACAAATAAGTTATGCTCAGTGACACTACAATTGACACAAAACACACACTGGGTCGATAAATCTACCATACACCTACATGTCATCATCTGAACTCAATTTAAGGACCAACTCGATATTAAGACCACTTATTGCTGGTCCCAGAGGTGGTCTCATTATTGAGGTTTTACTGTATCCTGGAAATTTGTCAGACAGGTTTTTTTGATGATTTCTAGCTCAAGTTGGAGTATGGGTCATCTTGGGTCAAAAACTAGGTCACAGAGCCCAAATATGGAAAAACTTTGTAAACGCTCTAGAGGTTACATTTTAAATTTGTCAGATAGGTTGTTTTGATGATTTGTAGCTCAGGATTGGATATGGGTTATCTGGGGTCAAAAACTAGGTCACAGAGCCTAAATATGGAGAAACCTTGTTCACACTCTAGATGCTACTTTTTCAGTCCAAATATCCTGGAAATTTGTCAAAGAGATTGTTTCAATAATTTCTAGGTCAAGTTCGAATATGGGTCATCTGGGGTCAATTAACCAGGTCCATTGCAACTTTGTTAAAAGCAGTCATACTCAGGTGAGCAATACAGGGCCATCATGGCCCTCTTGTTTGGCCCTGTTACCTACTTATGCAACAGACCAGAACCATTTGAACAACTGTGAAAGGGGACCACCCAAGGATCATTCCTGTCTAGTTTGGTTAATGTGCAGTCATTGGTTTCAGAGGAGATGTTGTTTTTATGAAACGACGGACGCTGGACACAGGGGGATCACAAAAGCTCACCATGACCACGTTGTGCTCAGGTGAGCTAAAAAGGGGGCAGCTAGAGTTATTGTTCTTGAACTCTGCACTTTCTCCCCTCTATCAATGTGCTAATTATCAACAAAATGCTTCACATAGTTTAAGAGATATGCTCCGGACAAGCAAAATGAACTAAGGGGAGATAATGAGAAAACTAGACGAGTTATAGTTCTTGTGCACTGCACCTCCTCTCAGTGTCCCAGGGCTCACACGAGGGGGCGAAATCGTCGCCCAAAACTCCCTGACTTCGCCTTTATGAAGCATCAAAGCAATATCAACTTCGCCGAAAATGTTTCATCTGCCGACGTCAATAACTTACTCAGCTCCGGTTATGGGTGGAGCTTTTACTCGGAGACGGCATCAATACATACTACCTTCAAAGCATTGACCAACCAGAGCATAGTTTAATCCTTTCATTGATTTAATTTTGTGTGTTGACACTTGATACACAACACATAAGGAGGAGGCACTGTGGTCCAGGGGTAGAGCGCAGGGCTCCTCATCCAAAGGTCGCGGGTTCGAATCCCGTCTGAGGGATTCTTTGAGCAAATTTGGTAGAGCTTCATGCAAGAAACATCTCTGCAAAAGTTCCCTTAGTTTTGGCCAAGTGATTTCAGAGATGTTCTTTGAAGAAAATACTTGACACCAGATGGATTGTGATAATAGCACGCTCTAAATAGCACAGGTGCGCTAAAACCTTAGGTGTTGAAGCTCAATTTTTGACAAACCATTCAGCCTGTTGTCTGGTAAGTTTGTAGGACTGACCAGATTTAAACCAGCTGCATTAATGCCTGTGGCTCATTTTGCAGACAACTGTTTAAGGACTGTTATCTTGTCCTGCTTGTAAATACATAACAGGTTAAAGAAAAATAAACTTAAAAACAAGCATTTAAAGTTGTCGGTATATTTTCTTATTTTACAAAATATTTTACATCATCTTTGATGCTAACATTGTCATGACTGTGATGAAAACACTAAGTATCAAGAACAAATACATTGTGACATGAAATAATACATCTGTGATGAATAGAATGTTTCAGAGCACATTTTGTCAAGTTTTAACAAATGAAAATGACGATGAAAATAGCACTTCATACCAAGACCTCAAGTAATGCTAAGATTATTGGTAAAAAATTTAAGGAGACTTAACAATTTTCTTAACAGTATTATCTTCCTATCCTGGACTTGTCCTTTTTAACTGGTCATATTTTAGCATTTGGGTAGATATCTAATAGTTTATACTACTACCTAAAATAAATGCTATTTCCTAAGTGCAGTAAAGTCATACTCTTGAATGCTATGGTATTCAACAATAACATTAATGAGTGAGCCATTTTTGGTATTTTCAGAGCTTGCACATTTCCCTCTAAGATAAAGTACAACTTCATCCTAGTAAGTGGACGGGGCAATTTTAGGACGAAACAATGATTCAAAAATGCATCATGTGAGCTGGAACCATCCAATTCCAAGGTCACAGCATGTTTCTAACCCGTTATGTACACAACTATTTCTACATTTGAATACGATATGTCATAAATAAGAATGTTTCACAAACTCATGATTAAAGGCCATCTTTTTTAAAAATTTACAAACTGCTAATAATTTTATAATGATTGCATCTATACAAAAGAGCTTAACACAAAGGACTTTAATTTAACCAGCATGATAATGAACTTAGTAACATTGTAAAAATTTAAAACAAACACTTGCCTTAGGGCTATTAAACTGTAATTGCTATTGACTACCCTGGTAGATTTTGACCATTTACCAATGAACTATTCAGCTGAATTACACACAACATTATTACCAGTTTTATCTGTAGCATACAGAGTGGTGACTGTTCTTTGTGACAAATTTTTATGCTTGGATTTTAAAAATTGGGGCCATTTTCAGGCTGGACAAATTAAGTGCATGATTTCAATTTATTATAAAAAAGTCAATATTAAATCATTTGACACCAGCAATGTCTGGAGAAAAAAAGGTAAAATATAGGATCTTATGTCTAAAAATCTTAACAGGAAAAAACCCCATCAGCAACGCAACTGCAAAGGATCATTCAATATACAGTAATACAAAAAATCCAAGTCATAGAACTGGACATTTAATAAATTGTAAAGAATAAAACGTATCTTTTTCAATCCTTTTTTTACATTAACCCTATGTCACTGTCACTGGTAGTCAAAATAGCCAACACTTATCTTTTTGCAACAAGTAGACAGGAACTTTACAGATTTTCAAAGAAATTTATCCAAATATTGCAAGAATATAAGATTATTTACTTGGAATTCAAATTTAATTCGAAGATGAAATTCTATAATTAGATATTTAGATAAATTACTTTTGAAGATATTACTCTACTAGTCACCGTATTTCTTCAGGTTTCTTTGAGAGTCTAGTTGGTAAACTGTTGTAACAGTATGTAAAGAAAGGTGACACAACCATTTCATGTGCAACCATTGCATCTGAAGTATCAGAACAGACAAATAACTGTATTTAAGAAAATATCTAAGTTCAGGCAATATCTTAACATGCAGATTTTTCATTATGGAAAAAAAGCAAAATACTAAAAAAATAAAAAAACTTTTGATGAAAACATTCTTGATCAGCCAGACATTACATACATGTACATAAACAATAACATACAAAAGTCCGATGTAAAGTTACATACATGGCACACACAAAAATCACAGACTTTTTTTTCTTATGCACCATTTATTTTGAAAACAAAAATTACTCATAGGTGTGTCCATAGGACACAAGTGAACTACTGTAGCTATCAAAAGTCGCGAGGGAAAAGTACTCACCAAAGATATAACAAAAACAGGAATGTAAGTTTTACTTTCACATTTCATCCATGAAAAAGCACAACCATATATTCTATAAAACTGCTGACAGGCAAAACATTTCAGCACTGTTTCATATAATAAGTTACTAAAAATTGTTATACAATTTTACCTTACAAGAAAACCCTTTGAGCCAGTCACTTCATCAATCTCTAGTTAAAAATGACAATCAAATCAATAATTGACCAACATTTGTCCACATTATTTGTTTGAAAAACTATTTAAGAAAGTACAGTAAACTCCACTTATAACAAAATCGCTTGCAACAATATACTGCTTATATCGATGCTGTTGCCGCAGTCCTGACCTGAGCCTTCTTTATTATACATGCTTGCACTCAGCATTCAACAATATCTCATGTTGCAATATTTCGTTTTTCTGGTCACAAGTGCAAAATTTTCCCTTTTAGTGAGATATCTAGCAGCGTGAAAGGTGTTATTGATCGTTGTTCAAATGACTTCAAGTAATTTTTCAAATTATCAGACAATCTAACGTGAACACAAACACAAAAGCTCTACCTAGCGATAAATGTTCTGATTTTCATTTTTCTTAACTCTTCATGTATTTGCAGCAGTTTGTATTTTCTGTTTGTATAATAATAAACTTTCGAATTTTAGAATTTAAATATAAAGGGATATGTGAAGTTGATCAAGGACGAATGGAAAAAGATAGATATTGCTGATGACTTAGGAATAAAAGCAAATTCACTAAGCATAATTTTAAAAAATCGGGATGCTAATGTTAAGCGTATGAGTCAACATCTTTCTTGCAAAGATAAACCTTTTTTCTGTGGTTATTAATATAAAGACTTCTTGGTGTAAATTTTGTGTAATACATAACACATACATAGTTATATAAATAATGGTATATGGAATAACTTGGATTCAGAACTTGTTTTCCCTTTATCAGTCAAGTGCACTTTACCCAATAACTACTTCTCTGATGTAGCGATATCCAGTTATAACTATTTAAATTCCTCAGTTCCCTGACTATCATTACAAGTGGAGTTTACTGTATTATGTTAAGCCAAACTTTAACATTTTTGTTTTTTGATAATTTCTATAAAGAAAAAAAAAATATCCATCCTTCTCCAATAACTTCTGTAAATATTACTGGTATACTAGATAGGCTGTTTTCCTTGCAATTCAGTATGAAACTTTTTTCTAGAAACTTAACAGAAATGGTGAGAAAATGACTACATGAATAAGGCAATTTATGATTTCCTTGCATGTTTCAATGTGTGTTTCAATGAAGTAAAATGAATACTGTTTTGTGACATTAACATATTATAACCATAGAGCAAAGACTGCAGTCAATTAAACCTTCCTGTCTCTATCATACAATAAATTTAAGCAATAGTTGAACTGATTGTTATCAAACTATGAGCAAGTTTTCAGATCTGTAGTTAAACGGACTTCAAAATAAGCTAATGGTTACAGGTTTGTGGAATGTCAATTTCAGGCCATCCAACTTTGCCTGTAAGCACATTAGCCTATTAAATTCTAGATTCAGTGAATCTTTTGTATAACTGCAAAAAAAATCATGATGTAAAAGAAAAAATATACTCGTGTCTTATTTTTCCTTCGAGACATTAAAGCCTTTTATCACAAACAGCTTTTAGCTGACTTTAGGAAACCTATTGCCAACCTATGAACTTTCAGACGTCCTTGGCTCAAAAGCCTACCCTTCTGAACAAGTATTTTGCATACTTCTAAACATACACCAATAAGATTAACAAGAAAATTTTAGAGAGGAAAATCCAGAACCAAAATACTCTTCAAAAATGCTGAAAAAAAAACAGAGTGAAGTAAAATGACCTATAATGTTACATCAAAATACTGTTAACAGCAGCATCTATGTCACTGCTGAACTCCCCACCTCCTGGGTTATCATTTTCAGAATTAACTTCCATGCCATCATGTGTTTGGTTTGTCTGAAAATCAAGCTTTGCTTGAAGATCTGCCGAGTCACTGTACAAAGAATTTGATTGGCCATCATGATTATAAAACTGATTTGATTGGCTAAAGCTATATACAGAGTTAGAGTTATTTGAAGCACCTTGACTTAGACTGAGAATAGAATTTATTGCACTTTCCATCTGCGCCTTAATTTCTTGATCAGACTCCTGGTCCGATTCTGCCTGATTATTCTGAACGTCGTCGTCGTCATCAATCATCACAGATCTTTGATCAGCAGTATTGTCAGCAGAATAATACGAGTTTTCTTCACTGTCTGTCAAACTTTCTGTGATTGGTTGATACATATCAAACTTGTCTTCAATATCCGAGTCCTCCATACTTGGATTACTTGTAGCGTTGTCTAACAAACTACCACTTGAAACTGAAGCACTATGTTTAAGAATGTAACTTTTACTATCTTCTACACTAGAATGCCTTGACAAGTTGAAATCTTTGGTATCTTTTGATTTGTTATAGTAAACAGACTCACTGGCTAATTCAAAATTTCTACGATTCTGAAAAAAGTCTCCACCATCAGGAGCAGATTGTTGAGACAGACTATTATCTATATTAAATACATCAAGACTTGAATCAATTTGCGTGTCCTCAGAATCCTCTGCTGAAGAGATTGTCAATGCAGCTGTTTCAGCCTCATCATGAAAATTATTAAACTTATCATTCGAATACTCATTAGTATTATCATCGTCCTCATCTAAGGATGTTACAATTTCATGTTTCACATCACTGCCATTTCTAACAATTTCCGAGTCATTTGTTTCGCTGTCATCCATCAACGTTCCCCTCTCCTCAACACTAGACCTAGAACTGTCCATACTCATTCTTTTAAAGGAACTACTGAAATTCATTCCATCCGTCTTTATCACAAGTTTCCGCATCTTAGCCGCCCTACTTTCGCTAAAACTATCGTTAAAATCTTCAGCTTCCTCTTTAACCTCACTTTTAACAGTAAGCACACTGTCATCTAAATCTTCACTCTCGTCACTATTATCTTCTGGTTCATTCTTCACTACAATAACTTGTTCTCCCACTGGCTTGCTAGCTGCTTCTTTACAAAGGAACCTCATAGGCATTGGGGTGAACGCTTCTGTAAAACAAAACATACTTATTAGAAGTTGTATCCCTGTTCAAAGAGAAGATGCATTACTGTGGAAATAAATGCTGAAAACACTAGGTATTCAGAAACCATTTTGATAAGAATTAACAAAGACTTCTTTCAGTTCTAAAATAGATATGATTGGTAATTTTGTAATGTTTTTTTTTTTTTTAACTTCTAGGAGTCACATTTAGGAAATCTTTTCACTTAAAGAAATGGGGTGAACTATCTGTACAAGAAACTCTAGGGTGTAAATTTTGTAACTTTAATCTTGAGCGTACCTGTAATCTTTCTACAGTAAGAAAACTGCCACTTAAATAAGACAAGTAAATTTTTACCAACCTGGATCAGTTTTAACCTGCTGTTTCTCTTCTTCCAATACCTTTCTTAAATCTTGATTCTGCATTCGCTGTAACATCACCAACTCTGAAGACGGCTGCACTCTCTAGAAAAAGAAGCAATACTTTTTCCTTATGGAATAGAACAAAACATGTATAAACAGAACATTTGTCAAGCTGAGCTTTTGGCACTCCTGAGCAAACGAAGAACATGAAACTTTCACAGTCTGCATACTGCATACCAGGTATATCTTCTGCTGTCCATGGCAAATAGAACTAGAGTTTGTTCCCCCCACCACCCCCAGCTGAACATAAATTAGGTCCTACACATACATAAACTTGGCCATATATTTAAAACACTGTCTAAAGAGCTTCATCTCAGTCTTGTTACTTCTATTTTTATACTTTTAGTGTTGAGAAATTAATACTGCTTAAGCAGATGTTACAGGGCATGGGAGTGTTGATCTGGTTCTATGACACATTGTCTCATGGTGGTCAACATTTCTGCCAGATAATTTCAAATCCATCAAGAAATGACAAATTTACAGAGTGCATACAAGAAAGACCCCATTTTTAACCTTTGACCTCAAAGTGTGGCCTCAACTTTGTTGGTATGGACCTGGTTCTTGCATATGACAAATTGTCTGGTGGTTAACATTTCTGCCAAGTTATTTTATAAAATCCAGCAAGGAATGAAAAAGTTAAAAAGTGGACAAAATTTGTGATATCCAGAAATCCATCCACAGAAATGACACTACCACTAAGTGGGTGGAGACATAATTAAAAAGTTTACAAGCAACATGTTAATGATTTTGTGAAAGAAAACTGTTCCATTTAACTATTCAGGATGTTTAAAAGGCTTTATTTGAAAAGTTTCCTTCATTACAGGAACACATTTTTTCATCTAGTGTGTATGTTTCATATGTTGTGTAAATTAAAATTTCATGTGAAAGATCAATGGTTTTCATTGTCGTTAATAAGCCAGGCAGTATTAGGTTCAGTCTTCACGAATAACTTTTTGAAGCACTGGACATTCGGACCAGCCAAGGCAATAATCTGACTGGACCGAATGACATTTAACTGGACCGAATAATAGCTGTGAACAATGCTATAAGGATGAACAAAACAATAAGACTATGTTTTGAAGTAGAACTTGTCACCACAATGTTAAAAATAATATTAATTATACTTTGAACTTGCTTCATAGCCTAACAATAGTATTGTAAACTTGTCACCACAATGTTAAAAATAATATAAATTATACTTTGAACTTGTTTCATAGCCTAACAATAGTACTGTTTAGTGAAAATAATAGTATTGAAGGGTTTTTGCCCCTTCTATGCCATTTACAGGCGTCTTCCCCTTAGGAAAATTCCTTAAAATCATATGTTCCCCTAAAATTCAATTTACATCAAGTTTTTTCTTCCCCTTTTGCAAAAAAACTGCATTAAATTTCCCCAAATTTAAGGGAAGGGCACATTCTCCAACCTGTGAAAAAAGCTCTGGTATAATTGATTCATTTGTACAGGACACTGTCAGTACAGTTAAAACTCTTTACCAGATTTTTATCTCAACTTTTTTCCCCAACTTCTGAAAATGCCATATATTCATATACATATATATGTCACCATTTATTACCCCTGGTATATATTCCGTACGACTACATCATGTACCATGGTCGATAAATGAGTGTAGAATGGATCGGATGTCACTTTCCGAAAATGTATACATGCATGTAAAAAAAAGAAAAAAAAACAGGAAACCGAAACAGAGTTATTTCATGAAACAGAATAATGAAAATAAGATGTTACTTTCAGCTGGCTTTTTTCTCTTTACACCAGAAATAGCCTGGTCAATAATTAAAATAAAATATCATATTTATCGCAAAAACTGGAAAGGGAGATTATAGCCTGAGCACCGGTTATATGTAAACTAAGTTCGAATGCGTTATGTTGTAGTTGGGGTTAACGAATCGTTGTTCTATGGAGAAGAATGCATTTTTAAGAAACAATTTCATTTTATTTTCAAAAACACTACTTTTTACTTGTTTCTCAACTTTGTTTACTGTATTTAGTTTAAAAAAAGCAGCACCAATATTCACTGGACAGTCGGACTACTGATTTGTAATTTTTTACTGGACCGTCAGTCATTTTGGTGGACTGGGCCTTCGGTCCGGCGTCTAAATTCGAAGACTGTAGGTTAATTTCTGGTGTCAAAGATAAGCATCAAATAACCAGGAAAAGTGTAAGATGCTCCTTATGACAAAGAAGTGTCAAGTTTTCTCTGTTAACGTTTTACCTACCAGTGTTTCTTGAAACAGCAAGTGGCGGAACTTCTCAAACATTCGGTCTTTCTTCTTGAGTAAATCTTCTGACACGTCTTCCATATAACTGTCAAATTTTGCTATCTCGCCTTCATTCGGGCCGTACTTTTGAAACACATGATACCGTAACAAGCGTCTACATGCATCACCACGGGAACGGAATGGTCGTTTGGTGTCTGGTTGAATGGCATGGTTCTGGTCCTGTCTAATCTGCTGATTGATTCTGAATCGAAAAATTATTCAACCTAGTATAAGCTTCGACATATGAAGATCTTTAAAGCCATTTATCTTGTTTTCCCAATCTTTTATAGCAGATCATAAATATGCGTCCTTTCATTTATCTGAAATTATATTTTTTTCGTCTCTTGTGTAGGAACAGTGAATGTTATTAATTGATTATCTGGAACACATTTAATATATTGATCTGGAATAACTGATTATGCTATTTTCAATCAGTAGAAATACATTGGAATAATTCTTCAATAATGTCATTGTGTTGCTAGCCAAATTCTGTTAATCATTATCAAACATTCTTCATTAATGATGATTACTCAACTATTTCAAAATAAAGTTAAAGACTGAAACAATATTTAATACAATGAGTATCTGCTAAAAATCAGACTTTTGAAACAAACATACAATGTTCCTTTGGGTATATCCATGTATGTTCTCTTTGGTGCCCTTATGACAGCAGGGGTTTCAGTTGACTGTGTGTTAATACTTGTGTTTGGAATTGGGATGGTTTTCACCTCAGCTTTTATAATACTGCATTCAGATGATGTGGCTCCACTGCCTTGAGCCTGAAAAGTAATGAAATTGAAAACCATTCCGGTATAAATAATGTAAAATAGTAACATCAAAATCCTTCCAGTATAACTATTGCGTGTACCATAATCAAATAACACTCTCAATGATAAAAACTTCTACATATATAAATATAGTATAAGTATACCCTTCAAAATCAAAATGTATCAAAATATGTTTAGCTAAACCTAACTTAGCTGGAATATACGTTATATAAATAAATGTTACAATAAAATTGTTTCTAAGTTTCTGAACAAGATGGTCAAATGTTAAAGGAACAAACTATATATTCTACAGCAAATACAATTTCTTTAAGCCTAGAAAATACATTTTTTTCTTTTTAAAAATTTAATATGACACTAAAAGTAGACGAACTGTAACTTACATTTTGCTGACCTGTTGCTAGTCCAGATGACTGCCCTTGCCCAGCAAGAGCCGCCTGTTTCTTCTGTGCCTCCACCTGGGCTCGTATCTGAGCATTTAAGGCCTGCTGTTTCTGTATTTTCTGCAGGACATGTTGCTGAGTCTGTAGATACTGCATCTGTTGTTCCGGTGTCATCCTGTCCAGGTACGACTGTACTTTCTCTTTCTGGGCCTGTGTCAAACTTAAGGTAAGCACTTTGTCTGCAATCTGAAATCAGAAGAATATTTCACTAAATCTTACAGATGGAGAAAACTATATGTACTAATGTGTCTTTACTCAACATGTATGAAATTAGCCTAATTAATTAAGCTTAAAGTGTTGAACCCATTTTATAATTCTGATATTTTTTAGTTGTTCAACCTTTAAGCCTAATTTTAAACTGCATATAACTGAGCGGATATTGTTCGGTAGATTCTTTACCCTACCCTAGTTAACTTATTACTTAGAACACCGAGTATTCCGACTGCCAAATTTTGAATAAAATGGTGGATAAATCAGGTACGAAATAAGTGTTTCAGTTCTATACTTATGTATTTGTGTGTTTTCTTGGATTACAGGATCAGGTATGAATTTAGTTATCATATTTTATCATATTTTTATCATTTTTGCCTTAAACTCGGTGAACTGTTGGACAAACGAGCCATAAAAAGTGCCCAATCGCCTACGATTGGGCGAGTCCGCTTAGCCAGATGCAGATCAAAGTGAGACGTAGAAGGTGAACAACAATAAAATGTCAGATTGTAAAATGGGTTCACCTTCGGAGGCGAAATAGTGAGACTAGTATGAAATCTGAAAGAAAACGTGAAAGGTTATTTTATCTATAACTAAAAATATCAAGAACTACTAAGCAAGTTGTTTTCCTCTGTACCTAGATATATTGGTTAAAAAAAAAGTTATGTTTGCTGTTTTAAAGTGTGCTAAGATATTAGTGGAAAGTTTTTCCTCTATACAGGTGATCCTGACCATGCCTTTAATGGTAAGTTAAAGTAACTTCAAGTAAAATGTCAGTGGGACAATACATGTCCAGAAATATACTTTAATTAGGTCAGCTGAAACTTAAAATCTTCTTTCCATTTATTTTTTCTTTTAAAGTAATACCTTTATCTGTGTAGGCACTGCAACTTGTGGTGCATTAGATGCTGTGGTTGTAACTGTAACTGATTGGCTGTTTGCAGAACTCTGTGTGGTTGCAGCCACACTATGTGAAGGTGTTGGTATCCTCTGATTGGCTGGTATCATCTGCTGGTTTACAGCTGATTGGCTGGAGGATGTCAACTGCACCTGATTGACAGCTGATGAACTGCTTGAAGGCGATGCTAAAAATGCTGACATAGAATTAGCACTCTGGGATACTGAAATACAGAATTGCTGGCATTTAAGCATAAAAGACACTTGAAGAAAGAATAGTCATATACTGTAAATAATGACAAACCCAAAAATTTATAAATATATAACTTGAAGAAATACAAACCCAAAAATTTATATATAACTTGAAGAAATTTCATATTCTAGAACTGTATATGTTTACACTAGTGATGTAACGACAATCGATTTAAATCAAATAATTGTTAAAAGTCAGGTTATGTCGGTGTCAATTGATTTTCATTTCCGAAAATCAATGTTGCCAATTGGCAAGGGAAGTTACTCATTGAATTTTTTTTTGACAGAAGTACATTTGACATTGTAAATGCTTTAAATAACTAGATAAATAAGTGATTCAGTTCTATTTAATATGATTTATCATGCATCCAGACAGACTTTGTTGTGATAAAACTGGCAAATAAGTGTGTAAGTGTACAAGACTTTTGGAAGTGTTTCCAGTTTTTCTACCCTCATAACATATCGATTTTTTTCCAAAATGCTCTACGATTTGATTCGTTCATTTATTAATTTTTATTTCAGTCCGATTTTACAACACTGGTTTATATATTCATTTAAAAAGAAACAAGTAAATTCTTTAAGCATTGATCTACCTGGATATGATTCTAGAGCAAAAAACTTTTACCTTGTCCTAGAGTGCTTGTACTGTCTGGCTGTACTAGTGAATCGTCTTGTCTCAGCAAATTTTTCAAACCTGTATTGGACTGTGCTGGACTGTACTGATATGTGCCTGGCTGTTGTACCGGACTTGGTGAAGCAGAACTGGTCTGTAGTGAACACTTAAGTTGAGCAATTGAGGCGTCTATACTCTGAGTCACATTTAATGGCACTGAACGACTGCTGGTTAGTCCAGACTGGGCAGTATTTGTTAAACTTTGCTGAATTTGACCTGGATCTGCTTTGGTGGTCGCAAGAACACGTCCTTTAAGAAGAATACGTTTCTGGAATACATTTAAATTCAGCAGTTTGTCTTGCTTTTGCTGTGGAGTTAAATGTGTTGCAGCCTTCACTTTTTGGATTTCCAGTTGTACACGTTGAAACTGCTGTTGTAGTTCAGGAGGAAGATGAATTGTTTGCAGAGTTGCTGTTCCTTGTTGTGGAGCCAAAGGTTGTGCCCCCTGAACAGTGGAAGTTTGCACACTATTATTTAAATTTGGAAATGTGCCAGAATTTTCTGACTGTCCAGATGTCTGGCCACCAGAAGCACTGACTGTAGTACAAGTGTTACTCTGAACGTTTTGACTATTGGACAGAACAAAAAGCGACATCTGTGTAGAAGCCTGAGACAGTGTTGTTGTCACATGGGTAGCCTGTGCATTACATGATAACAAATCACGTACACTGGATGCTTGAGACACAAAAATTGAACGTGGTGTGTTTTCCTGTTTTATCAAAGTTTCAATTAAATTGTCTTCAGTTTTAACAGGAAGAGATGCCATAACAGATGAAATGAATGGTTGGTTTGTTTGATTACTTGGTAACGAGGCTGAACAATTTGAGGAAAACTCCTGTTTTATGTTTAAGGCATTTTTGTTCTGGCTGGACTGAATATTTGAAACAGTGGCTGACACAGAATTCATTGTACTCGTCTGTGACTTCTTCAAGCTGTCTTGTATTTGTTGTAAAATTATTCGTGTTTGATTTTCTACACTATTCACAGATGTATTCACTTGTGCTTGATTCACTGGACTTGGACTTGAGTTAATTTTCTGCTGTGATATTAACTGACCTTGACTTTGCTGCATACTTGTGTGACTTTGAGTAAATGTTAACTGACCTCCAGTGTTAATCTGGGTTTGAGGACTCTGTCTATGAAAGCTTAACTGGTCATGTTGCTGCGACTGAATCTGCTGATATGGTTGTGCATGTTGTTGATGTGACTGTTGTAGTTGTTGTTGCTGCAGGGGCTGTTGTTGTTGTACTTGAGACTGTGGTTGTAACTGAAGACCTTGTATATTTCCAAGCTGACTAGACAGTTGCTGAAGCGTGACATTTTGACCACCTATGTTGATCAGAGGGACACCAGTCTGGGCTCCTACCTGCTGGTTTACTATCTTCAACTGAGGGCTACTATTCCCTGTAGCTAAAGCCTGTAAATAAAAAAGCATTACAGGCAATGACAATTTTTACTATGTACAGAACATTATTAACATACTGTGAGAGAATTTACTAAACAAAACCAATGCTTATTTTTTCAAAGGGAAAACCTTCAGGTCACATAAGTCTGTTTAATGACAATAAACAAACATTTACATACATGTGTGGTCAAACCCCCACCAACTCAACCAACAGCTAGACAACTCTTTCTGTCTGCCGTGTAAATGCTGCAAAAATTCACTTTTTCAATGCAGGTATGTTTTTCTTTGAGGAAAATGTTTGCCTCGAAAGATGTAGCATTCAGAGAGCTTTTACAGAGCTGTTAGAAAATTTATATTTACCTGTAGTGTTTGTTGTGCACCCTGTACTTGTGTGTTTGGAGCTGTTCTTTGCTGTAACTGAACAATTCCTGACTGACCACCTGCTGTTCTTACAAAAATATTTTGAGGCTGACCGCTGGACGTCTGGGCACGCTGCACTAAAATCTGCTGTCCTTGATGGTTCAACACAATCTGTTGTAACCCTGCAAGTGTTAAAATGTGTACTGAATGTTAAAACATTGTGATATTTGACAAGTATTCCATTCCCTATATGGGTAAATGTCTTAACTTATATCAATTCTTCACTATATTTTCAAATAAATCCCCTTAAAAAAAATATATTAACTGGCAGAAGGTTGCCCTTGGGATCTTTAGCAAATGATTCTAATTTTATGAAATGTTACTTCTAATCCATTATCAACTTTCAACAGTATTTTAGATAATACATGCAGTAATAATGAGAACCACTTCTGTAATATTGTACAAATTATTGTTTATCATCCATAAAAACTGCAGGTTTTAAGCAAGGTTTATAATAATAATATAGCAAAACGTGTATTAATATAATATTAAGCAATAACAAACAGGTAGTAAGCAAGGTTTGAACCAGCCACTATAGGCCACAGGTTCCAGTGTAGTTTACAAGCCAAAAGCATTCACTGCTTAACAACGGGAACAGACTAAGCAGAGAACCTAATACAGCAGAGGTGTCTCCAGCTCCTAGGTGCTGGTACTGTCAGTAGGTGTCTCCAGCTCCTAGGTGCTGGTACTGTCAGTAGGTGTCTCCAGCTCCTAGGTGCTGGTACTGTCAGTAGGTGTCTCCAGCTCCTAGGTGCTGGTACTGTCAGTAGGTGTCTCCAGCTTCTAGGTGCTAGCACTGTCAGTAGGTGTCTCCTGCTCCTAGGTGCTGGCACTGTCTGTAGGTGTTACACAAAAACTTATCACAAACAAGAACTTTAACTTACATTTCCAAAAAAAAATCTTAACATCTGATACAAACAAGATGAATGTTGTTGACAACGTTGTCTGACGAACACGTGACACCAACAAGTCACCAAAGCTCACCTGCTCTTGCGAGTTAACAATACTGTACTCACCTTGGTTACTTTGATGTTGCTGCTGTGGCTGAGCAATCTGAAGCATGTTCACTCCTGTGTTTTGTGCAGGCTGCTGTATCTGGTGCTGGACAAGGGGTGTGGCCACAGACAAACCTTGGATGTTGATTGGCTGGGCAATATTCTGGCTTGGTATCAAAATACTTTTCCCCTCTGCTGTCTGAATCAACGTTCCTGTAAAGATGTTTGTACATGACTTCTTGTTTACTAATGTTCTACATCAGTGAAGATCATAAACAGTTTAAAAAATCCTTGTTCCTTAAAAGGTCTGTAACTTCATAATGGCCCCAGAAAGTGCACTTATAAAAACATTTTACAACAGAATCCAATAAACCAAGAGGAAAAACATTTTTAAAGCAAATTAACTCTTTGCCTGCTAAATATCTTAAATGGACTTGTCCACCTTTCAATCTGGACAGATCCATTAAAAGAGGTTTCATTAAGTGGCAGGAGGCTGGGATTTCCCCCTGCTATTTTGAGACCTTCCCCCAGGCTTATTTTTTAACGTGTATTCCCTCTAAAAAAGTCAAAAACTTAATGAAAACCCTGCATTGTTTACATTGTAATTTACTGACTGAATGGCGAATAGTACAGACCATGACCAGGCTGCATGGATGTGCAGGCTGATCTTGGTCAGCACTGGTTGCAAAGGCAAACACAATTGCCTTTAACAAGGGTTAAAAATACCAAATACTGACCAGTATAACAGGAATATAATTCTCACCTTGAATATTGAAAGGACTTGGGGTTGTCAAGCCAAGATTTGTGCGTTGTTGTTGTTGGCTGGAATTATTACAAAGGACATGTTGGGCTGCTACATTAACATTCACCACATTCGGATTCTGTATGACAGTGTTTTGAGCATTAACAAGTGTCCCTTGCTGCGTGTTTCCTAGCAGTGTTTGTTGACCTTGCTGTAACAGAGTAGTGTTGACTATGTTCTGGCCAGTCCCTCCAGCAGTTGGTATCTGCAAGATGGTACCAGGGGCAATCTGAAACTGTTGTTGCTGATGAGGGGCCTGTTGCTGCTGTTGCTGCAACTGAACATTTGGGGGCAAGTGAACAAGATTTACATTAGGGGCTGGACTAGATCTGGTCTGTGTGGTAGTTTGTGAGACTATTGCAGCTGCTCCACCGTAAGATAGGCCGGCTGAATTCGGAGTCAGTGATCTGTTCATTACAGCTGGTGATGGTGATGGGGAGGCGTTCTGTTGGGCAATTATCTGATTAAAAGATGAATTGGTCACAAGGTTCTGTGGTGGCTGTATAACTTGTTGCTGAAACTGTGTCTGTCTGTTAAGCTGTAACTGACTTCCAGAAGGAGTTCTCACAACAAAATGTTGGTTACCCTGCTGTACAATCTGCGTTGTTAAACTGAAACATAAACTGAGATCATAAACCTTAACAGTAAAATAGTTTTAAAATAGTTAACAAAGAATTGAAAACAGATTTGATAAAACAAACCCATCTTACAAATAAAAACATATTAATTAGTATTAAAATCAAATTAAAAGCTGTACATAATGAAGCAAGAACTAATAAAAACTTTCAATTCTCAAAATCGAAATTTACTCAAAAATTTATCAATGGATTGAAAGTGGCGATCATAGTAAGTGACAACTATGCCACCAAAAACCAAACAAAAAACAATCTGAGTATTTGTATGAAACATACAAAACAAGAAAACAATTCTGATACAACTGCTTACCAAATGCTCCATTTTTTTGGCACAAAGCCATTTAGGGTGTTTATCTCGAATATTCTAAGCTGTGACTAGTGCAACTTAATTTTCACCAGAAAATAGGAAGATACTTGCTATACATTGGCTACAGACATTATATGTGATTACAACTCATAAACGGGAAAACATATGGCATATTATATATGCATGCTGTATGTGTATACATTTATAGTTGGCATAATAACAGAATAAATTATCATCATAATCAAATAATATTGCTAGACTTCAAAGATCTTTAATTTGTGGATGGAAAAAACCTGTTGTTTAGGAAATGTCATGCTAGAATAAATAGTTGATTTTTTTTCACACTCAATAGTGAAAATTAAGCCTTCTTTTAAAATCAGTCTCTGGAGATGAAAAAAAAATCAATTAATTTAAATTTTCATAATAGTACATGAAGACCAAAAAAAACTAAATTTTGCATTAACACCCAATTAATTTCTCCGAATAAAGAGTCAGTATTATTCACTGACAACAACTTATCTTTAAGCATTTTAGTAAGATTTAACTCTCTTAAAATAACATCTGCCACTACCTTTTTTCTCTTTCGATTTAATTGAAGCAAAAATATGCAATTTACCCAGCTGTTTGTGAAGGATTCACTAAAGTCTGTGCAACCACTGCCGACTTCTGATGACCAATGACAGCTGGTGACTTTGATAGAAATTGAGAAGCTGAGAGAGTGATATTCTGTGTGGGTACGGAAGAAGTAACAGCAAAGTTCTGGGTGGTTAAGAGTAAGTTGGATTGGTTAACATTGGTTGCTAGGTTACCCGACTCCACAGCAACAGTACTCGAGGATATATCTGTCTCGTCACCGAGAATCTCATCCGCCCATGTGAACAAGGACTGCAAGAAAAATTGGAATTCAAATATGAAAAAAAAAGCAAAACTTCAGATGTATACAGACATGATAACTTTACATGCAAGACATGCAATACAAGTGGACACTGATAATGCTTAAATACAATATCAATGACTGTTCCACAGGAGCTTGAAATTGTATTTTAAGTCATTCAAAAGTCGAAACTGTTAATCTAACTTCTTTCTCTGTTTATAAAAACACAAGAAATGAAACACGCACCTGCCCTGCCCATTAAGAATTCAGGTCGCATCAGCTAAAATGCACCCAGGTGCAGATATCTATCAGTCCTGTCAATATGCAGACACTAAAACTTACCAGAACAAATCGTTTAATTTTTCCAGTACACTACACACAAGAAGAAAACCTCTGGTTTTCATGCATTTTCAAACAATATCAGTTTGTCGTTGAAGCCATTGCGTGACGTCACAGAATTCCTAAAAATTGTGGCAGTTTCCAAGGCAAATCTATTTCTGGATTTAATAAACAAGAAGAATAATGCAAAATCACACTATATATTTTTTATAATGAAATAACATTAAAATGTAATTAACAATTTTTTGGGGGGAACCATAAAAATATTACAGGAAAGTTTCTTCAGTTCAAAACTGCTTTTGATCAAGATTACAGTCCAGGCAACAAGCAAATTTTGTTGGAAATGCAGGGAGCGCAGCAGTTTTCTACTGGTGTGTAGCGTATTGACAAAAATAAGCAATTTGTTTTGGTTAGTTTCAATGTCTGCTGAGTGACACGATGGATAGATATCTGCACCTGGGTGCATTTTAGCTGATGCAACCCTAATTCTTAGTGGGCAGGGCAGGTGCGCATTTCTTTCTTTGTGTTTTTATATACAGAATAGAAGCTGGAAATACAGTTTCGTATCTTGAATGACTAAAAATATAATTTCAAGCTCCTGTGGTCTGTACAGCAATAAGAAAACCAAGCTTTTATCAGAATTCTGTTTACTTCATTTACAAATAACTAAAATTAAATCTTCACTTAAATTAAAATTTGTACTAAAACATACCCCTTGGCCATCATTTTGACTTCCAAATAAATCACTTGGATCACTGAAAAAGAGATTATATATGGAAATTTTTGTTTACAAGGGAACTGACATTAAAAAATAATCCAACAGTTTCAACTTGGATCCACACATCTCTATAATGCATGGACTGAACATAGATAAAAGTTATTCACACATCTCTATGATGCATGGATTGAACAAAGATAAAGTTCTCCACACATCTCTATAATGCATGGACTAAACATAGATGAAATTATCCACACATCTCTATGATGCATGGACTGAACAAAGATAAAGTTCTCCACACATCTCAAAATTTTTCTTTATGTTTTCTATGTAAATCATACTTCTGAACTTCCGAATTCTGAATTTCCGACGATTTTTCCATAAAATTCAGTGTTTATCAATGCAATTTTACTACTAAATACCGGAAAAATAATGAAAAAGCAAAAGACACCCCTAAGATCGCAAACCCTGCAGCAAAGATTTCACGCCTGTATCTATTGTTTACCAGTTAGTAGTGGTCGTTGATTTTGACACGCATTAGAATAACAAGTTGTCAATTTATAAATGAAATGCAGCCGAATATATTGATAATTAGAGAGCGGTAAATAATTAAAGCGATGATGAGTGGATTAATAACAGGTGTTTGCTACAAGCAACTTGAAGGATTAAATTGTTATTGGGGTGTCTCAAAGCGTAATTAATTAGTCAACATTGGCCAATGTGTTGGTTACTGTGATTTTTTTTTTCAAACTTTTAGAAAGGCGGTTGGTGAAAACAGCAAAGTTGAGCAAAAATAAAAAAGTCTTTTAATTATGGCATTTTATGAAATTTTCAACATTTGCATGGTCAAAATATCTGAGAAAACATCTAAACATTGTAGAACCCAACTGTCCCTAAAGGACTTGTCCAGATCATTGGGATTTCTGAATTCAAGAATCTTCCAAAAAGTTGCAACAAGGAAAGTAACACTTACTCTATAACGTCAAGCAGTGAGTCTCCATTATCCATTGTCTTTTGTAAGTAACATCACATATATATAGTCTCTGTATCTTATCTTCATAACTGAAACATATAATATAGCAGTTCAAAATGAAAACTATCTGTTACATCAGATAAGCAACTACCTGTGTTAAGCAACCCTCTCAAATCATTTTTTTCCTGATTCTGAGAATGCAACCCTGTCCTTCTATAGGTTATAGGCTAACAGCTCAAAAATGTCCCTGGAGAAACAACTTTCTAATGAAATATCGGAGCAACTGTCCATCTACTTTAAACTCCATCTAGTTCCATTTAAAATTATTCCTAACACCCAAATAAATTTTTCACGTCATCTTTTCTACATGCAAACCTGCAGGACACAATTTTGAATAAAGAATATTTTGATTGTAGGAGCGCTCTCGAGTATCCAGTATCCGGTACCAGAGAGAGAGAGTCTGTTTGTTAGCAGAACACCATCCTCCTTCCCCCAAAAATTTCTCCTCGGATCTGCATGGATTTCAGGACCCCGGCCTCTGGGACTAAAAAATCAAAGATCGGCCAAGAATTGAAAAAATCTCATGCTTGTTCTAGTTTGGGGACAGATGAAGCGCCTTATATATTTGGGCAAATATTTTTTTTATCTATACAGACTGCAGTCTTATATATAGATCTGGATGACATGATTATAATGATACAGTACTACATACCATACATGTACCAGATCTGGGATCTAGTATCACCCCATATCCATCAACAGATTTTTTAAGGGGGAAAATATTCCTGAAGGTGGGAAAAATTTTGCTGAATAGGCTGCTTTTCTGACCTTTTATATATATATTTATAAGAGAAAGACCCCAACAGATCAATATTATGAATTGTACTACAAGAAATGAGGCTGTCAGCTGTTCAACGACAGCGTATATTTCTAATATCTGGTGAAGTTATATCATTACTCATGTTTATTCTGAAAGAATCACAAGTGCATGCTTTCTGGAATTTGCACCCGGGAAAATGTCCCTGTGATACAGTATGAAACAAATTATCTATAGCCATTTTTCTAATGTATATTTAACAACACCAAACTTTATTGTCCCTGTAAACCTTTATGAACTGCATATACCACTTAAAGTTGTACCATAAATTTTTCTAAATTCTTGTTCTTTAATACATGAAATCATGTCACCCACAAACCGCAGGTACATGTAATACCTATTGTTTATTTTGAATAAAATATGAACAGCCTGTCACAAAATGAAGAAGCCATAAGCTAACTTGAAAAATCATGTGACCAGACCAAGAGTAATATTTTAAATGCAAATTTTGAAGGATTCTAAAGTCTCACTTTTTTTCTGTAAAAGAAATCTTTACCTTCATTTTGTATTCTTTGATAAAATCATTTCATATCTTATTTAAGTACTACATTTACATTTTCAAATCAGTTTTATTGGCAGTATGTTACTATATTTGGTAAACGTATTTATAGTCTATGTTATTATTGCAACACATGATATTTCAGCCTATTTCATTTGTAACATTTAAATAAACATAACCTATTTCAAACGGTGTGTTTACTGTCACAAATAAACTTTATATCAAAGTTAATGCTTGGTGATTTGCAGTGAATTTTTGACTAGACAAGACACATGGTTTTCACAAAACAGCCTAATTTCACTTCAAAAGCAACCTATTTCTGTTTCTGTATTCATTAGCCCAGATTTGTCACCAAAAAAAATACAATCTGGTTTTAAGGCTGTGAAGTGTTCACAAATTCATGTCTCAGTGCAATACATTGCCCAAACAAAACCCTGTCCAAACTGAATGACTGACAACACATGGTTAGTCCTATAAACTGATATTCATCAAATGTCATTTACTAACATAATGAGAACACCAAACACAAACTGAGAAAGCTTTACATTTAATAACAAGTGTAACTGCATTAAAGAACCTGAGAAATATGTCATAATAAGAGAAACATGTCATTTCATCAAGTAAAACAAAAGAGCATTAATACTGATTTATTCAATCCAAAATTATAACTGATACAAGCAATGTGAGACCTGTAGTGGAGCTAAAAAGTCCACAATGTTTCTTATGTATCTAGTCCTCCAATAATTAAGTGTCACATTGAATGAATGGCATTTTTGGCAAGATTGGTCATGTCCAGCTAGTTAACTTTATAAGAAACCTTAAAACCCATGGTAAGTCCACAGATTTTCACCAGAGAATGTTCATCTTTAGAAAAAGTATGAGATTTCACAAAATAGTTACTGGTCTGACTAGTTGGACTTTTGGTCTGACATGTGTGGGGCAAGTCAAGCAGGAATATGAAATGTTACATCTTGTGTGGTGTAGTCTAAAACAGCATTTTAACAACACAGTACATGTTGTTCATTAACTGTCTAACTAAACAGGAGTGACACTGAAGTTAAATATACTTGAAAGCATTTATTGATTACTGTATAACAAAAATAGTTGCCAAGAATCCAGTATTTTAACACTCAAATTTTAACTTTTACTAAGGGATATGAAAGCCTGTTGCCTGACTGCTAAATCTGTGTCAACCTTCCTTTTGATATGTTGCTAACTTTAAGTACACTTGGGTCTCAAGACTATATACAGAATATCTAATAAAAAAAAACTTTGTCTGGCCTAGTGACAGGCATTTTCAGTGACATCAAGTGCAAAGGTCATAA
This sequence comes from Cyclina sinensis, assembly GCA_012932295.1. Taxonomy (NCBI): domain Eukaryota; kingdom Metazoa; phylum Mollusca; class Bivalvia; order Venerida; family Veneridae; genus Cyclina; species Cyclina sinensis. Next base: position 5,301,244 of record JAAONU010000003.1, read on the forward strand.
CTGCTTTATTTATTTGATGGTAGACAGGAACAAAAATATTTATGTATATTAAAAAAACATGGGAGAAACAAAACATCTTTCTTTTCTCAGAACTAAACTCCTTAATATAAAACCCGTTTAAAGCAAGTCGAAAATACGCAATTTGATAAAAGAAATTTATTTCTTTGTTTCAATTCGTGGGTGGATGTACTGTACGTATCAAAAGTGTGTAAATCAACATTTGTAGACCTAGAAAATTTATAAAAAGGCAAGGTCAGTGGGTCTGTGTGTACTAGAGGCGTTTCTGGTTTATGAAACAATTTTTCCCCGGATATTTTTGCCAATTTTTCTGAGCCTTTTAATTCCTCAATGCGCGCGCGATCGTCCTTGAGCATTAGCGCATTTTAACACAAAAATTCTCACGAATAAAACGATATCAATAAATTGTGCATTACTTTAAAGAAAGATGGTTAAATTGCAGCTGAAATAAAGCGAAGAATGAGTGCACACAACCCAGACCCCGGCTTTTCCCTGCAAAATTTATCAGCAAAATAATATTCACAAAACACTCACCGTCATGTAATGTGCCAACACGAAACGGGGTTCACATTTAGACTAGCAAGGAGATTTTTAACCTTTAACCATCTGACGTCATAGAAAAATTTACATATGTTTACCAGGTTTTTTACATATTCAAGGAGATTCAACGCATGAAAATACTAGTGGTATAATAATGAATGAAACCTTGAGCATCATCTCTTCGTTTTCATCTTGTTCGCTTTTCAAAAGACATGAAATAGCAAAATACAACATTGGAAATCAATATGCTTAACCTTTTTGACGTCATTGATCATGTGCTTTAGGAATCGTGTAGTCGATTTAATTGTTTCTATTTTTAGATAAATGTGTATAGATAATATGTGACCTTGACCTGGCGCATTTTGTACTGCATGATACATATTCACACGTTGTTTGCACACAGTGTTTACATCTGAAGAAGCTTCAGGTTGCATCTTGGACGGAACTTATAAATATCGCAAAAGGCGATTAAAGAGGTTTATGCTTGTATACCAGTATAGTTTTTTGCATTAATAATACATGATGCGTGTACTTTATTAAAATCTGTAGCAAAGAGCAATACGTATGTGAAATCATAGTAAGTCTATATGTTAATAAAGAAAGCCTTACCTTGATAATACTGCCCTTGGATAGTCAGTCTCAAACTTCCGTATCTTGTCGGGTTACTTCCCTAAATCCAGAACTTTTTTAAGTTTTTTTTTTTCTTCAATAATACAGTATCCATTCACTGGTGCCTTCCATTTGGGAACAACATATACACCAGTTATATTGGGCCCCAGCTTCCATGGACCAGCTTTTTTTTTATGTGTAGCAGGTTTCTAAAAAAGTGCATTCTGTGCAAAAGAGTGAAAGAACAAAGGAAAACGACTACTCATTAAAACTCTGGAAAGGCAGAGTTATGGGACTTAACATTTTGTTTGTACTTTTGGCTATTGGGGATAGTTACAGAAAGCATATCCCATTTCAGAGACACTCTAGTTGTTTTATATCCCAAATGTAATTAGTTTGTGACAGTTGCAGATTGCGCGATTGACTTGCAACCCCTAGATTATAAGTAGATCGCAATTCAAAGTCTTGGCCTTCAGCTTTGTAGGAAAGGGTAGCACATACAGCAAAAATATTTTTAACTCCGTGTAATAGGCAAGCTAATGTTTGTGTTTATAGTTAACAGGAGCAGATTTTAGTTTGAACTTATTTCTTTTTCATTGGTTGGGAATCAAGTTCTTGCAGCTTAGATTAATCCCCCTGTACGACTGCTTCCTGGATTCAATCAGTTACTCAAGTGTGGAATGCAGACAGTCACTGTAGACTCTCACCTGTGGTGGGATTTGAACTAGTAACATCTGAATCTGGAGTTGGCTTTCTCACTGTTATATCAGACCACTGCTCCTCCACAAATGTCAGGTCTAAATGCACTAGACTATCCAGTGGTTAGAGTTTTGATCCCCAGTCCTAAATGATTAATTTATTTGTAACCATAGTTACAGTCTTCAAGATGAGATTTTAAGACAAGGTCCATTCATTAGTGGCTTGAAGTATGTAACAGGATATTCTAAAAGAACCAATGGTTTCTGCCTTGAACAGCTTGTACCTTAAAATTTAATTTCATAACTATTGGGGCTGCTCTTTCATATTTGCAACCCCTATCATTATTAAACTGAAATAATATTATTTTAAAATTCATATCCTGTACCAGTTTAGTGATGAACAAAGTAAATTTTGTGTCAAGCAAATACCCATCAAGCTTATGAGAAGCAATGAAAAGTAAAAGTTTAGAAATAAGTACTTTTAAGTTATGTAGTAAACTTACAAAATGAAAAAAAAATCAGTAGAATTACAGATCTGCAACAAAAAAATTGCTTCTTGAATTATTTATTTAGACCAAATCTAATTTTCTTACTTATGCAGGGCTATTGTTCTTGTTGTCTGAAGTGATCAAAGAGTTGGAGAGAAGCAATAGAAATTGAAACCTAAAATGGAGGGAGAAGATCCATATAATCACGTGTGCACTGTATCAATAAAATTGCCAGATGGAAAAGCCACTGTAGAGGGAACAGCTAGTGGTATACTAATTGACACCAGGCAGGGCCTCATTTTAACACATGCTTCAGTTTTATACCCGTTGTTAGACCAGTGCCATACAGATAGACTCAGTAAGCTTCTAAGAGAAGGAAGTGCAAACAAGAGAATATTTACGGGTCAAGCAGACATTGAGGTGGTTTTACCTAACCCAGAAGATGGACTTCAAGATACATACTTGACCAGTCCTAAAACTATTCATCCCATCAAGTTGTTAAGTAACACTGTTCAGGATGCTAGGCCGTATGTCAAATATCAGGGTAAACTCAAAACAATTTTTGAATGTAAACAACTTGGCGATACACTAAGAACTCTGATGCCTGGTGAATCTTGGCAGTTTAATGAAGACGTTTTCAATGCCGATATAAAGTCTGAACAAAATGAACTGAACAGTAAGACTAAAATGTGCTATAACTTATTACCATATTTTGTACTTATAAAGATACAAAATTTATATCTGCCCAACAATGCATTAACCATTAGAGATTCTGTTGACAATAAGTCTGGGGATCTTGTAGAGATTTGTGCCACACCTTTTGGAAGTATGAGCCCTGATGTATTCTTGAATGCCAAGAGCCGAGGAATCTTGAGCAAGGTGGTGGGGCCAAGAGGGATTTTATTAATGACAGATGCAAGATGTGTACCAGGAAGCGAAGGTGGAGCTTTGTTTTACTGTCATAAAAGAAAGCGGTAATTTAGAATGTTACGAATAGCTATTTTTATAAGTATGAAGATGAGACACTATAAAAAGAGACATAAAGTGAACCTTGAACATGCTGGAATTTTGTAATGGATTTGCCCAGCTTTGAATTTGGAACAGTCCATTCAAAGTTTAAGGGACTTCAGTATCAAAATACAAAAATGGAGCTACCAACAGTATAGAGCCTGGTCAGACTGCACGGATGTGCAGGCTGGCCTGGCTCTATACTGGTGGCAAAGGCTAAAGACTTTCGGTTCCAGCAGGTTAAGGGTTAAGAAGCCTTAGCTCAAGATTTAAACATTGTAGGAGCTAGATTTCTAGAAAATTGTGCTGGGATTTGTGTCTGCATGGTAAACCTGAAGTAGGTGCTAACATCTCATCAACTCACATGGCTGTCAGTTTGTATTGTCACATGAATAAAATGTGTCAAGTCAAGACTTAATTCTTAGTTGTTGTTGTTGTTTTAATATGGAAGATCCTTTAAATGTTTGCCTTCAGTTAGGTAAATAGCTTTTTAAAATATTTGACCTACAATGATATTGGTAGATCACAAAGTATTTTAAAATCATAAGGTCAAAGATCTGACCTCAGAATATTGAAAACTGTTGAATTAGATTTTCCATATTTTATATTCTTTAACTAACCATTTTTTTCAATAGGAAAACACATACCTATATTTGATTACTTTTAATATTATTCTTTTGATAGGTTGTTGACTGGTATTGTGATAGCTTCATTGTGTTGGAAGAATAATGAGTGGGTGGGGCTGTCTTTGGCTTGTGCAATAAGTGAAGTACTTGGAAGCTTGAAGTCTCATTTGACCTTTGACCTTGATCAAATAAACAGGTCACAGTATGTTGGTGGATTTGGTAAGGACCTAACTGAAATTCATAGTAGAAGGAAAATGAATTGGATTAATTCTAATGGCAGAAGTCGTGCAGGTTAATCAGATTAAGAAGTGTTTTAATCAACTTTGCTTGCCTGACAATGCTAATGAACTGCTGGAAACAGCTATGTTTTCAAAATCTTTTGTGGTCCAGTGGTCATGGTTGATGATGTCTAAGTCATAGTAACTCTCCTATTTGAGTTCTTTCACACACCAGATTCTTGGTTTAAATGAAAGCAAATAGTAACCATTTTACAACTACCACCAAGTGGGGAGAGACATACATGTACTGATTTTATGCTGTCTGTCCTTTGACAACTCCTGTAAAACCACCTGGTTATTTTCAACCAAATTTCACAATATGTGTTCAGTCCCAAGTGTAGTTGTGCATTTCTTCCGTGTTTTCTGGTTCATATGAAATTCAACAGAGTTATTGCACTTTGTTGATTCAATTTTATAAAGGCTTTGTTCAGACATTCTTTTCAAACCGATGTCACCTATATGATGGAATTCAACCAGACTTCACACATATTTCGAGTGCCAAGCTTGCCATTGCATATCATTGGCATTTTCCAGTTCATTAATTTTGGCTAAGTTATTGCCCTTTATGGATTCAATTTTTTATTTCTGCTATATTTATCTTATACTAGTTGCATTTCAAAAAATATGACTTAGTGATGAGTAGTTCTGCTAAATTCTTCAAGTACATACCAGCTAGTTAACTTAAACATTTTTTTCTTTTTATAGATTCAGGGTTTATATCTAGGTTAATCAAGCATGTAAAGTGTGTCTGTGTAGGCCGTAACTGGGGTTCAGGTGTGGTCATTGACACAAAGAAGGACTTGATCCTTACATGCAGCCATGTTCTGAAAGGTGCCAACTACTCAGGAGGTAAATTTTGCCTTGTTCACAACTTCAAGGACGAAATAAATATATTATGTTTGTAAAATTTTGTCTTATATGAATTGGTAAAATGTTTGTACATTATTCTATCTGTACTTAAGCAAGCCTTGTTGAATTTTGACAAATTTGAAGGTTACTTTTGTTATTAGTATAAATTAGTGGCTGAAAAGAGAAATTGAAACAATATAGAACACAAAAAGAGGGAGCGAAGATACTGACTGAGAGTTCTGTAATGTTTATTTTTTTTCTATTTAGCCTTTGACTAATTCAGTTTAAGCTAGAAATGTACAGTTCATTTGCAAATGCTTCTCTGCCAAGTCATCATTTTCTGACACTTTTTAACAAAGTGGGTTCTAAGCAATTAAGTGTCTCATTAGAACTTTATACTTTTATGTTTGTGTGAAAAAGAATGGTAAAAATTAAATTTTTGTTAGCATTTCCATTGAAAAGAAATGTAGCACAAACACTGTTTATATGTATTTGATTTAAAATGGCAGAATTTAACAAATAATTGTTATTCTGGTCATCAGCTTTTAACTTTTTGAACTCTTTATGAAATACATATACATGTATTAATATTTCAGTGTTTATGATATTGTAATTTACAGCCATTTTCCTTTCAGTGAGTGTAAATGACTCTGACTCACATTTGTCTAATTTGTGCAATATCATTTACAAAACTCCACTGAAGTCGCAGTTTGATATTGCAATAATACAGCCAAAGAACATTCTATCTTGGTCATGTGATGATAGAGAACTTACATTTGGAAGAGCTGCTGAAGGTATGGTAATGTAAATTGTAGCCTGCTGTTGACAGTCATAGGTGTAGCCAAGTGTATTCCTGTATGCCTGGGTGCACAAATGGATCCAAAAGTAGACAAAGTAATAAGAAACTAGAAAGCTGAAAAAAAGCTGAAAAGGGGAAGGCCATGATTAGTAACAGTATGAATAATTAAGGATAAGTAAAAATTTGATTATTTAAAATACTAATGTGCTGAAGCTGTCAGTTTAAAACAGTATTTCTTATTGCAACATGCTCACAAAAGCAGCCATTTTGCTTTTATTTTAATTATACCCTGAATAAGTTAAAACCATGCCCCAAAGCCCCAGTTTTTCTCAGCAGTACAGTTGAAAATGCCCATACTTTGCTTTTGACAGTAAAGCTGTCTAAACATATATATATGCATATCTCATATGTTTATATGAATTAATCTGTTCATGAATGAAAATAAATTGGTGAGGCATGGCTCAACTATTGGAGAAGTTTTTTCCATTTTACACAACTTAGATAGAGGTTAAAGTTTATTTTCAGAAATGACAAAAAATTAATTTACTAAGTTCACAGGACAAATGTTCTTTAGTGCATGAAATAACCAGTGAACAAATTGAGGACATACTGCTGTATGACTGGACAGTGTGTAATTTTAACCACTAAATAGGTGTATCTTAGTTTAGCCATACCTGTGATTTTAAAAACTATTGTTTGAATTATAAATATGTATCCTGAATGATTTATGTGTATATGTTGCAAAACAAAAAATAATACACAAGTGGCATACCCTTGCAACTTCTGCACAAAAATTTGTCAAAACCTGCTAAGATCATGCAAATTTGTCACCTGTGGGCCTCCATAAATTTAAATATGTCTTTATCTTGTAGGTGAAGTTGTATATATGATTGGCCATGCTATATTTAGAGGTGGAGGAGACATGTTACCAATGGTCTGTCGCGGCATTGTCTCGAAGATTGTGCGTCACAATAATGTTCCCATCATGTTACAGGTAATAAAATGTATATTTTAATGCTAAATGTTTTTTTTTTGTACAGACCACAAAAGGTGTGATAATCAACTATCTCTTCACTATATTATTGTCACTTTAGCTCAACTGTCAGTATGTAAAGAAAAAGGAAATTTATTCATCATCATTAAAAGTTTGGTTTCACTGTTACCATTAGTTATGATACCAGTTTATTGAAGTTATTTGCCTCTATATATCCATTTACATTGCTTGGATAAGAGTTGAAATCATTCCAATGAAAGTAGACAAGATTACTCCTAAACAACTTTTGAATTACTTTTCTTGTTTCAAAGATAATAGTTGACTGAAATAAGTTTTCTTCAAAAGAAGTCTTAAACCTTGAATCATTATTGTAAATATGCCAAACTGAACTCAGTGTTGTAATGAACAGTTTCAAACAATTTGTATTTACCCAGTTAAGTTATAGATATTTAAGAACATGGAACTGTGTACTTTGTTTGTCACTGAAATATGGCCTTCTTTTCAGACTTCATGTGCGATTCATGCCGGTGCAAGTGGTGGTGGTGTGTTCAATACACATGGGCAGTTAATTGCCATTGTGGTTTGTAATTCAAAGTAAGATTCACATTTCGGTGATTTGTATACAAAATTCAGAGCATATTTTGGTTGTGTGTAATCCAAAGAAACTAGCATAATTTGGTGTGTAATCAAACGTTAAATTCACATTTTGATGATTTGTATTTCAAGTCAGTGCATAGTTTGGTTTTGGGCAACTGGAAGTTATTTAATACTCAGGTATTGTGAAATTCAAGGTATGTGTAAGTGTGTGTAATCAAAAGAAATTTGCATATTTTGATGTGTAATCAAATGTAAAATGCACATTTTGGTGATGGCCATGTGTAGTTCGAAGTTGTACATTATTTTAAACTAAATGAAAAACTTGATAACCTAAGCACAGAATTATTAGAATGTACCCAAAACCAGTCCATTAATTTAAGTTTTGTGCAACAGGAAACTGAAGTTTTTTTCTTGTTATTTTTGTATCATGTTCTTTTTTTTATTTTTGCATAGAATGTAAAAATCCCATATTCTTCATTAAAGTAAAATTGCAGCTTTTATGAAAACAGGCTGCTAACAAGAGATATGACATTCTTTCTATTTTCAGAGACACATTATCAGGTGCCTCATACCCACACATCAACATGTGTATCCCCATGGAAACAGTGGCCTCAGTTATAAGACACTATATTAAAAGCAACAGTAAGAAAAGATTTAAAATGTTTATAACCTAGTTGGATCTATTAAATCGTAAAGCTTTAAAGTTTAACTGTTCTTTAGAATAACAAGAAATTGTAGACTGGTAATCTTGTGCTTATCACTGTTTCCTGTTAAAACATTTTTATGTCTGAATATAAGTTGAACTTGAAAGAAATAACACAAGTGTCAAAAATTTATTGTTTAACTAATCGAGTCCATCAAGAACCATGTTGAATGTTTTGGAACGAGTAAAAAATCACTACATGTCATATGAAGCAGTAAAAAAAAAGTCAACTTTTGCATATGGGTCCACAACTACATTTAAAAGCGGTTGCCATTTCAAACATTTCTTCAAGCAGTACATAGTTTGTAAAGATCCTGACACTTACATTACAACAAAGCAACATTTTGGTTTCAAGAATTGTGAATGTTTGTAAACATGTAATATTATATCTTTTCATGTGATGTTGCATAATGATGTACCATGTCATAGCATATTATCTCATTTCAAGATACTGATATCCTGGAATCCCTTCATATAACAAATGATGTTGTTAAAAGAATATGGAGCATTGGAACAGAAGGTAATATTAGCCACAGTGTACATATCTTTAAGACAGTTCAGATATAATTATAACTTCACTTTATGCTGTAACATGATACAGTAACTGGCATGAAAGAAGGAATAGTTTAATATCTAAATCTGAGATTGGACTTTAATATATTTCTATTTTATATTTGCCCTTTCTAATCTCTGAAGCAACATTTATTGCATAGAAGAAACAAAACGTTCCAGTGTTGGAGTGAAAATATCAGACAGAAGCCAGCTGAGTAATCTACCAATAAAGACTTAATGCTAGTCTAGAAAACAGAACAACAGATTTAGGCTTTCTTATATCTTTCAGAAAGTTTGACATGTATTATTTGGAGCTCTTTGGAGCACAAGGTGCTCATTGTGAGCTTTTGTGACCATACATTGTCTGTTGTCATCATCTGTCAGCAATTTACTGTAAAGGAGCTCTTCTCCTAAACAGCAAGGTCAAAGTTGATGAAAATTGGCAGAATCATCTTTTGCATGGTTCCCTTTTAAAATTAATTGAAGAACCAAATTTCAGAGGGAACTCTGGTTAGCATGGCAACAGTGAGGAAAACTGCTTGTCCACAATCACTGGGCCTAGAGCTTTTGCCATGTTTCATATAGAGGTCATCTACAAATATTGTTAAAATAGTGGCCATGGTGTCAAAACTGGCCCTACCAGAGAGTCACTATTTATTACTTTGACTGACATAGGGAAAATGTTTCAATATAAGGACTAGAGCTAAGATATTTAGCCTGGATCATTAGCTAGAGATCCTCTACCAAGGTATTCAGACTATGATCCAGGGTAATGTTCATGCTGTGGGGGTCCGATGCTTAACCTATATTATGGAATGGATAAACTATTGAAATTCCTCTTACACTGAAATTGAAAGGCCATGCAGAACTTGTTCTAGAATTTCTGTTACTAGATTTTCTTTTTATATCCCAGGGGTTAGAGTTGATAGGATTTGAGGTCACATTTATACATAAAAGAAGAAATAAAATTTAAAGATCTTATCTAAGGCCAAAGCTAAAATGGTATTTTTGGCTTGAAGCATCATCTAGTGATCCTCTACTATACATTAATTGTTCAAAATATGCCCCTTGGAACAGTATTTCCACTGCCAACATATTGAGTAACCTGGAGGGTAAATATGCTGAATTACTGCTAGAGCTCAGATATTGGCATGAAGCACCATCTAGTGGTGCTCAGATGATTACACCTTTTGTAGTTCCAAGCAGAATCAGGTTACCATGGAAACAAGAAGGGAAAACAAATTAAAATCTTAGTGACTAAAAATCGAAGGGCCAGAACTGAATATTTTGGCATGAAGCATCATCTAGAGGTGCTCTACCCAGATTGTTCAGAATTTGCTCATAAGGTCAATATTAGCCCCAACAAGGGCTCTTACATACTTACAGACATTATGGATGGATAAACTTTAAAAATGTTCTTTTCCAGAACTGTAAGGCATTAGGCTTAGCTGTTTTGCATGAGTCATTAGCTACAAGTTCTCTTCTAAGATTGTTCGAAGTGGGCTTCTATGGCCAACCCTGGTGGTGGCATATTTTACATTCATTACAGATTACTATCATTATGAAGGGGTTTTTTTTTTTATCACAGACTTACATCATAATTCTTCCACTGCTTTCTGTGACCTTGACTTTGTTGTGATACTCAGGTGGGCAATATCAGACCAGCTTTTGCCCTTTTGCTTTTTGATAAACTGATAAAAGATTTTAACAGGATTTTTTTCTTTATCCACTGATTTTTGTTTTTTTTTATGGAAATGTGCATTTGCAGAGATATAAGAATTTTTTGAAAATAATTATTCAAAATATGTTGTTTTTAGAATTGCTGATATACTGAAATTACTTGACTTTTTTCAGATTGTACTTTTATGAGCCGTATTTGATTGGAAAAATGTAGAATTGTTCTACAACTTCAGTACACAAAAAACACGAAAGAAGCTGAGAAAAAGTAAACCAGTCTTTTCTGCTTCGTAACAGGAGACATTGGGATTTTTTGCTTTCATGATGGCAAGTACTTACGAACTTCAGAGTGACTTTATAACCAATATTGTGACAGCGCATTCATCTGAAACAACGTAAAAGGACTGTGCATTTGAAATAAAAATAATTGAAGCGGAGATACAAAGTCTTCATTATTTATAGAACTGTGGTAAAAGAATTTTATCATGAAAGTCAACATTTTGCTCAAAAAGTGTCATTCCTTTATACCACACTATGTTTATGAAAGGTATATTCTGACCAAATTGATAATTTATTTGAGAAAAGGGAATTATGTTTGAGGGTATTCTGAGCTTTTTATTTAAAAAAATCTAAGGTAGCTTTAAGTCAAACGTGTCAAATTTGGAAAAATCCTTTGCTTCACTTTAATGAATAATTGAATATGTATTGTTAAATGTTCCATTTTTTTCTGTTACAATAAAATAATTCTCAGAAGTTGTTACTTTGATGTTTTGTTTTACATTGCCTGTAGAACCGGGTAAGTAGAGATCTGACATAAAATGTCTGGTTTTATTGCTCGGAACATGAAAGTTGTCTTCTGTTAACCATCATTTATACTGATTTCAAAGTAAATTTTCTGATAACAAGAGATTTTTAGAACTTGAATGTGGAAAATATAAATTGGTCATAAATAATCATCTCTTTTAAGCTCATCTGAACATATGCTCAGTGTGATGTTTTAGGATAGCCCTTAGGCATGGGGTGTGCATTGTCCACTTTTAACTGTAAATAACATCTCCTAAACCTCCAGCTTATAACTAGAAACTTTGCTTGAATTCCTTGCATTAAGCTCTTCCTGAGTTTTTCAAAGAATTAAATTTCATCAAGAACTCTGGTTTCTATTGCAACAGAAAGGGAAAAAAAGAAAATATTCTTGTCTGAAACCACAGGGCCAAATGCTTTGATATTTTTGCACACAGGTTTGCCTAAAGATCCTCTACCAAGATTGTTCAAATTATGCCCCCTTGGGTCATAAATGGCCCTGTCCTGGAGATCGCATGATTTTACAAAGGCTTATAAAGGGAAGACTTGAAAAATATTCTTGTTTGAAACCACAAGGCCAAGGGCTTAGATATTTTGCATGAAGCATCATCTAGAGATCCTCTACAAAATTTGTTCAAATTATGCTACTGGGTTCAATAATGCACTGCACTTAGGGTCACTTGATTTTACAAAGCCCTGTAAGCTATAGACCTTAGTATTTGGTATGTCACTACGTGGTATTGTATAGTTGACCCCTACAAAGATTGTTCAAAGTATTTCCGTCGAGTCAAAATTGATCCCGTCCTGGGGTCACTTGTTTTACATTGAGTTTGCGTAGGAAAAACTTAGAAAATCATCTCGTCTGAAGCCGTATGCACAAGAGCTTAGATATCCCCATTCCCACCAAAAAAAACATCTTCTTACATGAGTAGGTACTTGCCCTCCCCTATTAATTTTTGTTCATATGGGCCTCTTGTTCGACTTAGCTGAAAGGGGCTGTACTCCAGATTTGATATAAAAATATTTTTTACATAAATTAAATATCTAGATGCCGTGAGATTATAACAACATGATAATTTACTTCAAAACTGATTATAACAGTCAAAATAGAACAAAAAAATATATTTGCTTCAGCTTGATTTGAACTCTGGACCCTCATGTTAACAAAATTTTTCAAATGCTTTCACTATCACCACATGATTTACTTTAAATGTTATACGATATAGTTATACCGTCGCGTTACGGTATAGCACTACGAAAGGTAAAAAATCAATTTATAATGTAATTATTTGACTTATTTTTTTGTCAGTAAGTTAGTTTTTAAGCATTAGTCATAAATATTACAAGAAATTTATAATACAAGAAAACTTTCTTCTTTTGTCATCTGGAGCGCAGACCCTTTAAATTTATTATCCAGCACTGAGAAAAGTAGAGCGTGCTGTCCGCGGACAGGTCTTGTTTGACTTTTGCCTTCAAGCTTTGATAAAATGGTCTAAGAATCTGCATCACATGGCATTTTTTTTTCAAGGAAAACACCCTATGCAAATCAGGATTCATTCCTACAAAAAGGGCATGTATTGCACGAACGTCAAGTATGAACTGCACGGAATGCACGTTTTTTTTGTGTGAAACATGCCGATTACAGACAGATTATAAACCATACACTTAGTCGGGTAAAAACTCGAGGAAAACGCCATAATGCGCCTGCAAAAAAATAGTGGCACGAATTGCACGAATGTCTCTATTAATATTACTGCACGGAATGTAAGGATTTTGTGTTAAAGTGTAAAACATGCTGATTACAGGGACAGAGTATTTCCATACACTTCGGCGGGTGAATTTTACATCGCGTGACATTTTCGCACGAAAAAAAAAACTCGAGGAAAACGCCAAATGCACCTGCAAAATAATGAAGGGCACGAATTACACGTATCTTTATAATTCAATTATGAACTGCACGGTATGCACGTGTTTTTTATGAAACATGCCAATTACAGGGGCAGTATATAAATACTACACACGGCGGGTGAAATCTACATCACGTGGCAACATTTTCGCCAAACAACTCGTGGAAAACATCCTTTGCAAATCAGGTGTCATGCCTTGAAAAAAAAATGAGTAATAATAATAAGGGCATGAAATGCACGAAAAAAAGGCACGATTGTCTGTATTATTCAGTTTTGAACTGCACAGAATGCACGGTTTTTGTGTGACACATGCCGATTACAGAGACAGCATGTAAATACTACGGCGGGTCAAATTTGCATCAGTGCACGTGACAACATTGTCACCAAACAAATTGTGGAAAACACATTTTGAAAATCAGGTTTCATTCCTTCAAAAAAAAAAAAATTAGGACATGAAATGCACGCACGTCTGTATATTTCAATTTTGAACTGCACGGAATTTTCGGTTTTTTGTGTACAGGATCAGTACATAAATACCACATACTAAGACGGTTGAAATCTACATCACGTGGGAAAATCTTCACCAAAAACAAATCGAGGTAAACGCCATATGGACCTGCAAAAAAAGGGCACGATTGTCTGTATTATTCAGTCATGAACTGCACAGAGTGCGCGGTTTTTGTGTGGCACATGCAGATTACGGGGACCGTATGTAAATGTCGCATACTGAGGCGAGGGAAATCTACACTTATTTGATAATATAAAAAAAGAAAACAAAACAAAAACCAAAAAAAAGGAAAATGCTATTTGCAAATCGTGTTTCATTCCTGAAAAAAAATTAAGGGTACCGTAATTGCACGAATGTCTGTATTATTCAATTATTAACTGCATGGAATGCTCGGGTTTTGTGTGAAAAATGCCGATTAAAGGACAGTATAAAGATACCACACATCATGACAGCGGGTGATTGCACGTATTGTCAATCCGAGCCGAGGCGTTTAAATAATATTATATTATCGAGGGTTGACAATACGTGCTATCACCCTCCGTTAGATGTGATATCAGTCTTATTATGCCGAACACTACAAAATATGTGCAACAAACGTATTTTTCTTCAACAAAAACAAATATCAACAAAACCATTTTTAGGTTAACGACTTGTAATTGTCTGTTTCTTACTCACTCAGTTTACTTTGCATATAAATGATGAGCAAATTTGACTTGAAACAATGATGAGGAAAAACGTTCTATTTTGAGGCCCACGCAGTAACACTTATCTGTTAAGGTAGAGAGTAACTCAATGAAGACGGTAAACGACGAAGAATATCCTCAGATATATCGGAATGATTAAAGTGCAGAAGAAAATAAATGATCGAAAATGAATGTGATGCATCCATGCGCATTTTTATCTAGGCCCCATCATCGATAGATAGCGCTTTCGGTGTCACTTTTCCTGGCAGATCATCCGTAATCTTCCTTAAAGAATGCGTGCATGACTTTCTCGTATAACTGTGTATTTTCTTATAAACTTGAGAGGGCTTCTTCAGTATACAATAAATTGCACTAGAGCAATCGTACTGGTATTTGTCGTAGAAAGTTGGGAGGTTTACTAAAAACTGTCTTCTTGAAAGAGACCGCTTTGGTGGTGGGAGTACCAAAGTCTGGTGGAACCTTCTTATCATCAGGGGATATTTGAATTCTTAGCTTTATATGAATGAGCTATTGCGTCCTGTGGTAATTCCATTTCTTCCATAGCGCAACAGAAGTCTTATATGCACATACATGGGGATTTCTTGCCTGTCACGAGTTGTCATGGCCCAAGATATTCGCGAGATTGTTTTCTTATAACAAAGAGAAGAGAAAAGTAATAAAAGAAATAATCACGTTTTGAACCGTACCTGCAAGATCTTGAAAATGCGCTTCTCTTTAAACGGAACACTGATTCCAGAAGACGTCATCAGACACGTTACGTCAACGCGACATCTTTTATTGGAGAGTTGGCCACAAAATATATTAGCTAGTTTAAGGAGAAAGACGCCGTGTTAAAGCTTCACTTCGGTTCCTTGGTTACTTTCTTTCAAGTCTGCGACTTTTTGAATTGGCTCGTCAATGATATATCACTAATAGGCCTAAATTCAATTTTCCAGCCATTTGAACACCATAGTCCATAAATTAACCTTTAATTTTCTAATTTGATACGAGATATGCGTATGTGTAAACTACTAATTTTCGTTCATGTTTTTTTTTTTTTTTTTTTTTCACTGAGCATACCTATTATAGGTCTTTGCTCCAGTCGATACCTCCCCCCAACAAAGGAGGAATAATTATAGTCTTGTACAGCTCGACAAAGAAAATTTCTTATAAATATTGACATCATTGTATAAGCGAATGAGTAACGAGTTTATACACACTGTTTAGTCACTTGCAATTGATATGCACCATTTGTCAATCATATTGATTATGCATAGACGGGCCTCAATTTTTGATGAAAACCGAAAGTATCCGCAATCGTTTCTATGTTCAAAATGGCGTCTAAAGTTATTTTGACAACTGATAATAGTGATTAATATGAAAATTTGCCGCTAAAACAAGTCATATATGCATGAAAGTATCCTGTGTAAAGGGTACTTAGCATATGATGATATTAAGATTACTGATGGCTGCAGTACGGAAAGGTAAGTTGAGAACTCTACCGTAACAGGTGCTTATTCTAAAGCTGTACAGAACTCGGATAGGTAGTGTATCTGTCGTTGCTGAAAATTTTTATTACTTTCTCACTCAATGTCTTGGATTAAAATGATAACACATAGCAAATTTGAGAAATTCCTAAATAGTTGTGGCAGTTAAATACGTTTTTTTATTATTATTGCATCAGTTCAGTAATTTATGAGATAAAGATTGGCACATCCGCATATTATGTCTGGCATTGTCTGCTAAAATACTACCCTATAGATTGATTAAAAGTTTAGTGGCAGTGTTAGGTAGAAATATGACAGGCACTCATTTGCTCATTTAGCAGAGCTATGTTCTGGAGGAAGTGGGTGCCACTTTGGGGGCACTTTCAGGGCTTACGCTGGGAGAAAATTTCTGGTAGTCAAGCTATTAGCCAAATGAAAAAAATTGTAGCCAGCATGGCAGAGTTGTATCCAAAATTTTTAGCCAACATTTTGTAGAGTGAGCCTAAAATTTTTGTGACTAATCAAGCACCTGGGAGAACAAAGTGAGGACTGATAACTGTTAACATTTTATTTGTGACTAAATATGTTTTTTTACCAGCAATAGTTATAATTATTCCTTTTGTTCTTATGGTGTTTGGAATTTGGGTAAGTTTTCATTTTTCGTCACTGCATGATCATGAATTTGTTGGAATTTTGAACTTTGATGCCAAATACTGCTGACAGCAATATGAAGAAGAAAAAATCTATAACTATTACTAAAACTCAATAATAAACCTGTGTTAAAATGTTACACTAGTTCTTAGTCCATTGTGTCAAAACATTTACAACCAAATTATTAATAAGTGTTTAAAAACATTCACACCTTCTTTAAATTCAAAACACATTTTGACCTTTCAACTAGACTGGGTATCAATTTTTTGTAGTAATTGAAGGGCTGTAAATAGGTAGCAAGTTCAACCATTAACCATTCTATTTGAGTAAGAAAAAAAAACAAAAAAGTAAACATAATTCCAACGAAAAGTGCTTTAGCCAGGATTTAACCAGTGAATTTTTTATTAGCAAATCGATGAATATTTTCGCAAATGGCCAATTTGGCAAGTGGCAGCACGAGCTCTGCCTTTCCTCCCTTGTTCTATATAAAAAACAAAAGAATGACAACTGGTGTCAGAATTAAGATACAGGCAGGAGTACCTAGTTGTGCCTTGATAGGTAAAATGGGGGAAGATTTAGTTACAGCATATGGTAAAATAACTAATAGCACTGGTCTAATGCAGTTGGCAGAAGTACAGAACAGTGTCCTGGTGCAAGTTTCTTTAAAGTGAAACATCTGTCTCAGTGAAGGTCAAATAAGTTTGTCCAAGATATTCTATTCCAACTAATCAGACTTGTTGAAGAGACATCGAGAAAATTTTTAATAGGTGATGACTTATTCTAAGTGGTAATGGTTTGACAATTATGAAAAAAAAATGTCTATTTAATGGGTCAAACCGTCAATGCCAAATCAATTAGGCTAAAGATATTCATGAGCCTTTATTTAAGATATATGACAATTTCTTGACTTTAAGTACCAATCTTGTATTGTTATTTGTGCTGAAATAATTTCTACACGTCTGTGCAATACTGTAAATTGTATGGCATATTTTCTGTGGTTGTCTGTTATTTGTGTCATGCTTTTCAGTTGTGTGTATTTCAATTTAGAATATGCTTTTAGCAGTGCCATGTTCCCATTGGTATTTAAAACTGTGGTGAGAAATCAGGAATTTCAGTGCTTAACGCATGATGGATATATCTGACTTTTCTTTCCCTTATGACAGGGCCATCAGGGGCATTAGAAAGAGTGCCTTCAGCTGGTTCCAGGAACAAGCCTATAGGTGCGCCCCTCAGAGCCATTCATCCCAACAGCAGTCCAGTGTACAAAACCCAGTCAGAGACAGCTCTTTCAGCAGGACTAGAAAAGTTAACAATCAATGATAAGAAAAACAACTTATTACCTAAGTAAGTATTTTGAGTACAAGTTTTGGTATGTGTTTGTCAAACAGTGAGACATTCAACCATTCTCCTTCCATTGTTCTTTTTTTAATATTTTAACTTCATGAGAAACAGAAAATCACAGGCTTTAACAAGCCTTTTGTGGTCAAGTTATATAGGTAAGTTAACTGTAAATCACTGAATCCTGTCATTGAGAAAGAAGTGTAGATTTAAGCTTTACTACTACAGCAGTAGTATATGTGTCTTGATGAGTAGGTTAATAATTTCTAAGGGAAAAATAGAGTCAAGCATGGGTCCTTCCCAGAAATAATGATAATATTAACTGCCTGCATGTACAAATTAAGTGAATGACTGTTGATACAGGCATAAGTCTCACAAAAACCAGACAAAGTCATAATAATATGTTAAAATTTGCTTCATTGTAGGAGAGCATTTTCAAGCCAGACAAGTTCTAATGGTTTAGTTAAAAACCTGTCTGATGCAGCTAAATTACTACAAAATGAAACAGTGAAAAATGTCGTTGTTGTAGCTGGTGCTGGTATCAGTACTCCAAGTGGAATTCCAGACTTCAGGTAATCCATTATATTCAACCATTTGGTGGTCTCTGTACATTTCTGCGAGAGTGACCTTTTGGGATTGTAAGACTTCAAAATACAGCAAGATCCTATACATGTTATTTGTCTATTTATAGAATAGATTTAAAATATTTCTAGTATATCTCTATATATAACTTCAGTAGTGATTTGTTAAGGGAGAATCAATGATGGTGGCTGAGTGTCATTTATACACTTCTGTTAGAGACTGTATTTTGCTTTTTTCACTTCACTCATTGTTTTTTTTAACATCTAAGATTATTGTTAGACCCTCGTTCAGTGCAGATTTTGTAAGATTTTTGTATTTAAGATAATCACTATATTTTAGCTTTTTTGCTTGGAAATAGATTGAAAAAGATACCATTACATTAGAGATTCTTGTTTTGTTTTCTGGTACATACTTCAATGATTTTTCATATTTCAGATCTAAGATGTGTAAACATGAAAACATGTATGTTAAATAGGTGTGTTTCATTGTCATGTATAATATATACATGTACAAAATGTAATTATATATATGATTATACATGTGCTGTAAGTTTTGTGAAGTGATATTGTGAAAGCACAAAACATGAAAAAACCCTTCAATCTTGGCTTGTTGCAGCTGAATAAATAATGTGCCCATGTAATGCTGTATCCCTCACCCTTAATGGATGTTGTGAAGATGAAGTGTATAAGTGTCCAGTATATATTCATATATTTAATCAAAGAGAAATTAGTGTTTAAACAGAATGTTACGTTAATATCAAAATATATGCATTTTATACAAGGTCTAGAAATATTGTATGTGAGAACAGACTGAAAGTTGCTTTTGACAAATCAGTCTTAAAAGAGGGCCTCATTTACTCTGAATTTCAAACTTGTGTTCTTACAGATGGCTGATTTTTGCATGATTTTGAAATAATCAGAATGGACTTCTAGCGCGCCTCAACTGTAATTTATTACAATGGATAGATTTTAAGAAAGAAAGCATTAGGTTTCAGCAAAACACCTTCTATAAATTTTAAATAGATGATTAATTGTAATGAATAATTTTCTTTCATATGAATCACAATGCTTTTTGATCATGCTTTGAAGCCAAAATGTTCATTGCATATCATTTAAATATTGATAGTAGATATACTATAATTCCTGTCAGATATTGTTGCAGACAAAGAAATCTAATTATCTTATATAAAACACTTGCATATCAGTATCAGTAATTCAGGTAAAATCAACAATAGTATATCAATTCAATTTCTGTTAAAAGTCAATAATGTATTGATAATGAAACTGGATTAGTTTAGTTGTAATTTGACATATATATTATACATCATACCAAGATATTCTGTATCAGTAAACCAAATTTAAAATGCAATAAAGGCTTAAATCATGTTGACAAAAGATAGAGTTACTATTGATCTAGTTTTAATGGTTTTAAATATTGTAAAAAGATAGATATCAGTTATGTGGCGATGACAGTTCCGTTGCCTATTATTTCAAAAATCAAGTTGGCAGTTTTCAACAGTAGAATGATATATGTTTTATAATGTTTTTTTTTTGTATTGAAATATGCTATAAAGTGTTTGGGTATTCTGCCTTTGATTCAGATGTAGGTTACACAAATCAGTATGACTTAGATAAAAAATAAAAACCTTTTAGGGTACATTTGAGCCAAGATAATGTTGAGTTTGACAAATTAAGATCAGCTAAACCAATAGCTAGTTTCCAGTGCAAGAGATTATAACATAAGAGTACCTTTACTTGTGATAATTTTGACAAATTATCATTAAACGCCACTATTTCAAAGTTTCTGTATTTTGCTCAGCAACCAGGTTTTCTTCATCCAACAATACATTTCTGTTTATACACTGTACAGATTTGAATTCAGTTAGGCCATTATTTTTATATTTTACGGTTTACTGACCCGCCGACCCTGTATTTTGGAAAATGAAAAAAAAAAAAAAAATTTTTTTCAGAAAAAAAAAAAATTCTAAACGCCGATTTTACGGAAAATGTACCGTATGAACGGCTCATTTTCCTTGGTTTCTTCACTGTAAAGACTGAATACATTATTAAAATATTCATATATACAGTATACAGGATATATATATATACAGGAATAAATAGAAATAAGAAGACTTTCTGATGTTTTTTTGTTTTTTTTTTCAAGATTTTTTTTTTTTCCCTCCTCCTACCCTACCTTTTTTTGAAAAAAAATCAGTAAACCAAAATATAAAAAAAAAAATGGCCTTAAGTTGAAAGTATGTCAAGTTAAATTAGCAAATACCAAGCGGTATAAGATGTGTTAAATGTTAGTCAAAACATATCTGCCTTATTGTACGGAACATGTTCCACTTATTCACATTAACTAACAGGGTAGGCTATAAAAAAATAGTTACAAGTTTGATAACAGTCTGTACTGCTTGCTACTTAAAAGATGCTTTGTTCAAGCAACATGGAGTCTTGTTTTCCATTCTAGGGTGAATTTTGTTGTATGAATGTAATGGTAGTGTTGTTATAGCACAGTTACACTTTTGATCAGAATCTGTAAAGATTGTAAAAACATAGAAAATACCAGGCTGACAGGTAGTCTGTCAACATATATAAAGTCTTTGCGGTAATGTATTTCAACACCCCGTATTATTCCCATGATCTTCATTTAAACATTAGGATCTTTGAGGTGATGTATTTTAATACCCTGTTTTACTCACATTATCTTTATTTAAACTTAAGGATTTTTAAGGTGGATTTTACCACCCTGTTTTACCAACAGTCATGATCTTTATTCAAACATAAGGAATTTTTAGGTAATGCATTTTAACACCCTGTTTCGCCCTGTAAACATAAGAATTGTTGAGGGAATGTATTTTATCACCTGTTTTTCTCACATGATCTTTATTTAAACATAAGGATTTTATGTGATTTTAAAAAAGGCTTTCACTGTGATAATGAATTTTGTTTTATTTTGCATCTAGATCTCCTGGTACAGGACTTTATGATAATCTACAACAGTATAATATACCATATCCTGAGGCTATATTTGATATTGACTACTTCTTTGTGAATCCTCGTCCATTCTTCACCCTGGCAAAAGAGCTGTACCCATCAGGGAAATACCGCCCTAACTATATCCACTACTTTGCACGACAATTGTTTGATAAAGGTCTTCTTCTACGCATGTATACACAGAATATTGATGGGTTAGAAAGATGTAAGTTACAGTGTTTTATTTCTACCTCTTAATACAGTTCTAAAGCATTGTTAAACACACAGTGAAGTGATAAGAAAAAGATTCCTTTGAAAGCAATTGGCCACTAAAGAAGGTTGTATTATGCATATGTTTAGCTAGTAAAAATATAAACAGTATTTATCTGCTAATAAACAACAGTCTTACATGGCAAAACAAATATTATACTATATATTAGGGCATATATGTCAATATATGTTTGTTTACATGTACACAAAATCAGGCTTTTGTTTTATATAACTAAATATTTACTACATATATTTACTTTCAGTGGCGGGATTGCCTGCAGAGAAACTAGTGGAGGCTCATGGGACATTTGCTACAGCAACATGTACAACTTGTCGACAAAAAATGGAGGGGTCAGAAATAAAGGTAAAATAATCTAGGTTCTTTTTGTTAGCATGGAATACAGAAGATTTCCATTAAAGAAATACAGTTTTAATTTCTTGATGAATGCTAACATAGATATGCTGGTAGATTCTGTTTGAGAAATAACTTTTTATTAAATATTGCAAGAATTCATTTTATCTAATCTTCCTCAATTTGGTTTGAATGTAACTATAAAATCTATATCTTGCAGGACAAAATTTTCTCTGACAAGCTTCCTAGATGCCCTACTCGAGGTTGTGTGGTAATATTATCTCTACATTCTTTATTCCATGTATCTAACTTGTTTTAATGATTAATAATTTATTCTTGAATACTGTTTTAAATTATCCTGAAATTATAGGTATGTTTTTATTCTGCATTCATGTACTTTAGAATACATGATATAACACATTTTTGGACAGGCTAATAATTGACACCAAAAATAAATGTATCAGAGTTGTTAACTTTGCCTTTTCAGTTGTAGCAATATTTAATCAGTTTCATAGACATACCAAAAATATCTTATATGTGCAAAATACTCCATTATGTGACATATCAAAGCATTTTTGGTTTTCCACAGTTACATTTAGTAAAATCAGAAAGCTTTTTTCTTTTTTCTTTACGAAAGACAATACAACCCTTGAAATTTATTATTTTGCTTTTTTACAAAGGGTATAGTGAAGCCAGATATTGTGTTCTTTGGTGAAGATTTACCTCGCAAGTTTTACAGTTATATGAAAGATATGCTTCAGGCAGATTTAGTTCTAGTCATGGGAACATCTTTAGAGGTAAAGAAGTTTCATTTTTCAACATGTTAATAAGGATTTACATGGTTATTTATTTATGATGATTTATATAGTTTAAGTTATAAAACAACCCAGATTCTCAGTATATGGAACTTAGAGTGAACATTGAGTGGTATGAAATATGATGATTTTCATACCATGAGATGAAAATAAATCCCGTATTTATAGAAAAAACTTGAATTTTCTGTTTATTACATACTTTCTCTCTTTTTTGACCTTACAATTCGAAAGAATTTCCCTTTAATTTTGTGTATTGGCTGAATTTAGAAGAAAGTAGTCCAGCAAGACACCAGTGAAAATACAGAAAATATGTTTGACTGCAGTGCATTTTATTTGATCAATATTTCTCAATATTTCATTTATAATTATAAAATAAAATTCAATATTTTTCAGACCTCAGCACTTCACTGAATGATATTAACATCAATTAAAGCTAGTTCGTTTTTTTTCTGTCCAGCAGATTGCTAAGTGCTTTTCTTCAGTTTCACAGTATCACTGCTCAAAACTCACCCATATATCACAGTACAAACTAAATAATTTATAAATCACGTCATTTCCACCTGGGTGTTGATCTAATAATTTTGAGTATGCTCAATATTGAAAAAGTTTAACAAAATAATATTGTTAACTTTTGAGATGCAACACATGGTGCAAATCATCACCTATGCATGAGTATGCCAGTAATGTTTTAGTTAGGGTACTTTACAACAGCTGGACACAAAATGAGTATCTTTTCCAATGGACTTGATGTTTGCACCTTATGAATTTATAACAGCTCTCTTGATTACTTATAAGATGATACTGCAGTTTTTTTTGTTTTTTTTGTACCAAATTCTGGTGCACAAAAGTATAATGCAATTTATCCCAGTCAGAAAGTGCCCATACCCATTTCCAAAAATTGTGAAGAACCACTGGCAACATAACTTATAAAAAGATGTTCATAAAAATGTCAAAAGTAATTTCATAAATAAAGTTAATTAAACTGAGTGATACTGGTGAAGGTAAGTTTGTCATAACAGTCCTTAGACAGTTAATTGGAATGTAATTTCAGGTTCAACCATTTGCTGGTATCATTGATACAGTGCGGTATAATGTTCCGAGAGTTCTTTTCAACAGAGAAGCTGTAGGTCCTTTCAGATTTAACAGAAGAACACAAGATGTTGTAGTAACAGGTAAATGGAGCAACACTGGATAAAAATAGAACATAAAGGGTGTACTCATAAGTTTCAGACAAGGTATTGTGGCTTTGTTGGACTGTGAAAAGACATTTCAAATGCCATTTAAGAAGCTGCAAAATGTAGGAGCCTTCAAAGGAGTGACTTCATTTTTTATATATGATTTTAGGTTCCAGCTTAGTTTGCAAGCAAAACATGAACTTTTAAAGTGAGCCCTTATTAAAACTAGCCTTTAATGTAAGACAACAAAAAAGCCAGCACTGCCTTCAAAGCTTATACATTTATACATTGTATGTCACCAGTTTGAGGCTTTTGTTGCTAACTTAGTTTTAAGATACTTAAATTGTTTTATCCTATGCCATAGGTAACGGAACAATTCTCAAATATTTACACGTATTTATTGACCATGCTAGGTGACTTGATTGACAACATGGTGAAGTTTGCTACACAGATTGGTTGGAAGGAGGACATGGTGGAGCTAATTACTAAACAGGAAGGAAAGTTTGTCATTGTAAGTTTATACATGTACCTCATATATAACTTACTCAAAGCCAGGCATAATTTCATTCATGTACCTGAGGCATCTTAAGGCTTAAAATCTTAAAGGTACAGTTTCACTTGGAAAGTTAAAATGTACTGAATAAAAGCAACAACAACAACAACAAAAAAAGACAGGATTTACATATATGCTTCATACTAGTTATATTCTCAAATTGATTTAGGCATTAAATGATTAAGTTATGGATTGGGTAACCATCTGCCATCCTTATTCTTGAAAGGTGGAATAAACAGACAAAGGAACTATCACTAAGTTATTTATTAAAAGTACCAGGTATTTAAAACTTCAATTCTGTATACCAGGAGACAAGAAAACGAATTCCCTCTAAAGGGCTTCCTTTATCAAAACCACCTCCAGGAAAACAGGTAACTCCTCCCTAGCCCAGCACAGTAGTTGACTTATTCCCCAAGATATATTTCTAGATTTTAGCAGTATTACAGCAAGTTTAAAGCATGCATGCAAGTTTTTTTGTAATTTAGTATATTTATAGTTCCGATATAGTATGCGTAATGCTTTTTTCAGACATAAGAAGGTATTGGTCCTGAAACCTCTTCAGAAATACTGAATTTCAGCTGATCTCATTTCATTCATTTCCTTGTCATTTCAAACAGATTTTTTAAACTTATGGACAGCGTAGTAGTTCTTTTTCTATAGTAGGGTAGAATTTCTGAGTTCACATATGTTACAGTTACTGCTAGTTAATTGTAGTTTATTGTAGGACGTCCTTACATCATGCTGTCTTACTCATGTTTCAGTCTCCAAAACCGAGAAAGCTGAAGGCTCTAGGTAGAATTTTACCCTTTTCCACAGTACAGATAATCTCTAGACCAGCTTTTTGCATGCTAGATACGCATAAAAAAGGGCAGACAACTTATACAGTCAAGCTTACTTAACTGTTGTAATGATGGATTTTGTTGTAAGATTTTAAAACTTTTTGGCATCGTACTTACTTGCATTGAATTTCCTCAGAAAGAAAAATGAGAAAGAACGTAAAATATGTATAGATTATTTTGTCTCAGTTCTGAAAAAAGTAAAAAGCTGTATAAGAACTGTAAGATTTTAAACTTTGCTAATATATAAATGTTTGTGTGAATGCATATGATAATATATCAAAAGTTAGAAGGTTCATTCAGATTGTTCCTTTTTCATCACTGATGTAATTGATTGAACCATCATTTACATTTTGATTGTAAGGGTAATAGTTAGCTAAGCTTGACTCATTTGTGTCCTTTATTTAGGTGTCTTAGTTCCTGGAATGTATATCAGAATGCTGTATGTTGCTTTCTAACTGGTCAAAGTGATCATTTATCTTGCTGCCATGTGTATATTATTAGTTATTAAGATTTGTTAACCAGGTTTTCAATTTTGAAAATCCTGGTTATTAGATTGGGGTATGGCGGGCGGATGGGCGGATGGGCGGGCGTCAAACGAAATTGTGTCCGCTCTGTAACTCTTCAACCCTTTGAAGAATTTTGATGAAACTTCAGACAAATGTTTACCACATCAAGATGACGTGCAGAACGCATGTTCCGCATGGCTGGCTCCAAGGTCAAGGTCACAGTGACATTAACATTGAAAATCCTGTCCGCTCTGGAACTCTTCAACCCTTTGAAGAATTTTGATGAAACTTCAGACAAATGTTTACCACATCAAGATGACGTGCAGAACGCATGTTCCGCATGGCTGGCTCCAAGGTCAAGGTCACAGTGACATTAACATTGAAAATCCTGTCCGCTCTGTAACTCTTCAACCCTTTGAAGAATTTTGATGAAACTTCAGACAAATGTTTACCACATCAAGATGACGTGCAGAACGCATGTTCCGCATGGCTGGCTCCAAGGTCAAGGTCACAGTGACATTAACATTGAAAATCCTGTCCGCTCTGTAACTCTTCAACCCTTTGAAGAATTTTGATGGCTCCAAGGTCAAGGTCACAGTGACATTAACATTGAAAATCCTGTCCGCTCTGTAACTCTTCAACCCTTTGAAGAATTTTGATGAAACTTCAGACAAATGTTTACCACATCAAGATGACGTGCAGAAATTGTTGTCTCATTATTAAGTATACTCCTTGCAGACAGTATTGTTAGCCGAAATTTACATCCTACTCATTATCATGTATTCTCATGAATATTATCTTTTCCTTCATGTCATGTTATAATCTTTTGAATATTCATAGCAATCTTCATTCCAAAATTCATACTATAGTATAGAATCAGAACAACATTTTTGAAAACCTGGTTTCGTGGCATTGCCATGTTTCTTGTTACTTATTCGATCTAGTGTAAATGGTACTAATATGACCCGAGCCACTAGGTGAGGGTTATATAGGCTGACAGCCATTTATACTCAGTCATACAGCCTTTCAGACGTCTTAGTAATGAATTTATGATACTACATTGCTGCTTTCTTGGGTGAACATAAATATTTCTATATATATGGACATAACCAAAGGGGAGCCATGTATATAAAGGACACAGTCTTGTAAATGGATGATATAAACAGTGCAGTTGTCAAGTGAAAATAGATGATGCGACCATGTAGTATTATAATTGTCCACCCATGTACCCTATGGTAGTAGGTTATGTAATATATTCAAGCATGGGTAATGTTACCTCATAGATGCCTCTGGGACCTACAAAATGTACTTGAAGTAGTTACTTACACTTTCTTGACAGAATTTAGGGTTTGATAAAAAAATGAAGTCGTTAAAAAAGATTTTGCAAAAACTTGAATAGTAAAATGGAGATGAGTTAGGAATGGTGAATTCGAGTCGCTATCATTCTGCAGCTAAAAATTTCTTTAAATAAATAAATTTTATCTTTTATCTTATCTTACCGTTTGTTAAAATGTTTAGTTTAACACAATAAAATGTTTTAAATTTTAGCATAGGGTCAGTTTTGTGAGACATTTTTCACTGAAAGATTTACCTGATACCAATTTTTTCCCAGATAGAGAAATATTTTATGAAAAATGTTGATTTTCCTTAAAGATAACATTCTGAGAAAAAAAAGATCTTACAATTGAACTTTACAGGCCTCAGTAAAGACCAGTCAGGTAGGTTTGGTGTCTGGGTCTGTGATTTGCCAATAAATTCTGTGTACATTTTTAGCTCACCTGTCACGTAGTGACAGAGTGAGCTTTTCTGATCACCTTTTGTCCGTCCGCCCGTCTGTCCATCCACAATTAGTTTGTTAACACTCTAGTGGTCACATTTTTGCCTCAATTGTCATGAAACTTGGTCAGGATGTTTGTCTCATTAATATCTCGGACGAGTTCGAACATGGGTTATCAGGGTTGGAAAACTAGGTCACAGAGCCCAAATATAGAAAAACCTTGTTAACACTCTAGAGGCTACTTTTTCAGTCCAGATATCCTGGAAATTTGTCAGAAAAGTTCTATCAATGATTTCTAGCTCAAGTTCAAATATGGGTCGTCTGGGTTCAAAAACTAGGTCACGGAGCCCAAAAATAGAAAAATCTTGTTAACACTCTAGAGGTTACATTTTCAGCCCAAATAATCTGGAAATTTGTCAGAAAGGTTTCTTTGACGATTTCTAGGTCAAGTTCAAATATGGGTCATCTGGGGTCAAAAACTAGGTCACAGAGCCCAAATATTGAAAAACCTTGTTAACACTCTAGAGGTAACATTTTTAGACCAAATAATCTGGAAATTTGTCAGGAAGGTTGCTTCTATGATTTCTAGCTCAAGTTTGAATATGGGTCATCTGGGTTCAAAAACTAGGTCATGGAGCCAAAAAATAGAAAAATCTTGTTTACACTCTAGAGGTTACATTTTCAGCCCAAATAATCTGGAAATTTGTCAGAAAGGTTGCTTTGACGATTTCTAGGTCAAGTTCAAATATGGGTCATCTGGGGTCAAAAACTAGGTCACAGAGCCCAAATATTGTAAAACCTTGTTAACACTCTAGAGGTAATATTTTTATCCCAAATTTCCTGAAAAAGTGTTAGAAAGCTTGTTAAGATGATTTCTAGCCCAGGTTGGAATATGGGTCATGTGGGGTCAAAAACTAGGTCACACAGCCTGTATATGGAAAAACTTTGTTAACACACTAGAGGTAACATTTTCAGCCCAAATATCCTGGAAATATGTCAGATAGGTTGTTTCGATGATTTCTAGGTCATGTTTGAAATGGGTCATCTGGGGTAAAAAAACTAGGTCACACAGCCTGAATATGGAAAAACCTTGTTAACACTCTAGAGGTAACATTTTCAACCCAAATATCCTGGAAATATGTCAGAAAGGTTGTATCGATGATTTCTAGCCCAAGTTCGAATATGGGTCATCTGGGGTCAAAAACTAGGTCACAGAGCTTAAATTTGGAAAAACCTTGTTTACACTCTACAGGTAACATTCTCAGCCCAAATATTCTGGAAATACGTCAGAAAGGTTATTTCGATGGTTTCTAGGTCAAGTTTGAATATGGGTCATCTGGGGTCAAAAACTAGGTCACAGAGCCCAAATATTGAAATATCTTGTTAAGGCTCTACAGGCTACTGTTTCAGTCCAAATATCCCGGGCAAATATCCTGGCAGTTTGTCAGAAAGGTTGTTTGGTTGTTCAAATTATTAGATTAGGTTAAAGGTCAGGGGGGCTAAAAATAGATTTATCTACTGTACCTCATAAAGCCTTCATTTATAGACCAATATCTTTGATATTCAATATATAGGTTCCTTGCATGGACCTCTACCCATGGGTAGGGTTTGAGGTCACTGGGTCAAGGTCAGGGTCACCATAGCTTATAATAGATATTTCTACTTTCTGTCATAGAACCTTTATTTATTGACTGATATTTTACATATTTGGTTTGTAGGCACTTATATATTTTCAATTAAAAAATGAAATACTGCTTAACAGCAAACCTACAGCCAAAGTACTCAGGTGAGCGATCCATGGCCATCATGGCCCTCTTGTTATGTAATGTAATTATGTGAGGAAAGTTTGTGGTCTGGTCATGGGTTATGGATCTTGGTCTGTTTTCTCCCCAGGAACAAAATTTCAGTAGACTTAAGTTCATAACATAAATGGCAAGGTGTAAATTATAATTTTTTTTTTGTAAGGGTAGCATAATAGTAGCTGCACTATCTGTCCGTTATTCCATCTGTCTGTCCATTCATTCCATCTTCTGTGTGCAACTCCTACAATTGTGATTTGATTTTTACCAAACTTGCACACAATGATCATTATAAGTGCTGCAGTGCATATACTCAGACTTTTGCAATATTATCATTTTTGGCAGAGTTATTGCCCTTTCTTTAATTGTGTTTAATACTGCTTCTGTGCACAGCTCTTACAATTTTATAGTTGAACTATATTTTCACCAGTGGTGTTCAACTGTAGCATTAAAATCCTAAAGTGAAAACGTAAGAAACTGTTCTGAAACACTTTTTCTGTAAAAGACACTGTGACCTATAAATACAAAACATTAGATCAGTATCTTTAGAAATATTAGATGTATTTTTAGAAATTTATCAATTTTACCAGCCATGCAAATAGGTAAAGGAAATATAATAATCTTACCTCTAGACTTCTGGGAAATTTCTTCAGTTCACAGACTGCAAAAAAATTTGGCACTAATGATCAAAGTAACATCAAGTTATAAGCTACCTTTTGGTGGCATTCGTGTCTGTGACACATTTGTTGTTTTTTTCTGTTTCTGTTTTGTAGCATTTGACATTTACCATTCAGGTCAAATAAGATTTCATCATACCAAGAACACTTTTGCATGAGTATTTGATAGTGGTTGAAGCCTAGTTGTATCTTTGGTTGAATCTCAAAAAGCTCAGACTCTGAGGCTTTACATCAGTTAGTGCTAAATACACTTTCAGTATTTTGAACAACGACCAGAAAACTGACACAAATAAAAGGTGTCAGTTTACATGTTCTGAAGTTACTGTGTGTGATACTCTTGGGTGTTTTGCATGTTAACCCTGAACATGCTGAAATTTTTTAATGGATTAGCCCAGCTTTGAAGTTGGAACAGCCCATTCAAAGTTTAAGGGATTTCAATATCAAAATACAAAAATGGAGCTACCAACAGTATAGAGCCTGGTCAGACTGCACGGATGTGCAGGCTGGCCTGGCTCTATACTGGTGGCAAAGGCTAATCACTTTCGGTTCCAGCAGGTTAAGGGTTAAAGGACTCAAAATTACTGATGTTTGAGACCTGTAAAATTTCTGTCTGTAAAATATTATTGTAACTTGCACATTCTATAGTATATGGTGGTGAGTTATGTTTAGTATGTTGAAAAAAAGATACAAGTGCATGTAGTAGTTCTGTCACAATCTGCATGTAGACTCCCTAGTTTGGATGTTTTGCCTTAGATCACCAGTCAGATTAAACTCCAGTATAAACATACCTATAAAATTGCACCATTAAGAATTTTCATGTATGAAATTATGTATTACATCCATTTGTTTCTGTTTTACTCCATTGCCTGAAAGCAATAAGTTTATTAAAATGTTATAAATTTAAAAGGCAAAAGATCAGAGTACTTTCTCACAAAATATTAATTGTGCCTTGTTCCACTTCTGTGACATCAAGTTATCAGTATAGAATCCTTTTTTTTTGTCTTTTTAACACATTGTCTTTGTGCCATCCTTTCCCCCATATTTTAAGTAAGAACAGTACGATGTATCAGGTGTGTTCTCCAGTGAAAGAAAAACATTTGTTTATTCCTCTTAAGTAGTTTCAGTGAACTAGTGTTTTGTAAATGTTTTAGAACAATACCTCTATATTGTTTTTTGTATTGTTTTTTTCAGCTGAACAAATCTCCAGTGACCCAGACAAACCAGAATAAAGTCAACAATTATAATCGTGGATATGTTAGACAAAAACCAACATTTGATTTGTATGATAGTGACTCTTCTTCTGCTGAAAGCACAGAAAGTGATAGTGATGTCACTTCCTCTGACTCTTCAGAAGAAGAGAGCAGAAAAGGTAGATTCAGAGGACTAAATAGAGGGAAAATCTTGAATAATACTGTTAGAAATGGTGCTATAAGAAATAATGGAGTAAGAAGTACAAGTGCTAAACTCAGCGATACAAATGGCAAACATGAGCTTCACACTCAAAGAAACTCTGGAAAGTATTCACCTGCTGAAAGTTTAACAGGCAGAAGTGTAAAATCAGAAAGTGCAATCAATACAACTCTTGCAAAAAGGAGACTAGAAAATGGGAAAAATGTAACTCCAACTTTAGACAATAAACCCAAAGGTAAAAATGATAATGTGACACCTCATTCAAAAAATGAAATCCCTCCAGTAACTGAAAGACAAAAAGTTCAGCAAGCAGAAAGAGATAAGGTTCTGAAAAAGTATGGTTTAGGATCACAACCTGTATTAAACAATTTAAACAAATTTCCAAAACCTTCAAATAGTACTGTGTCAAATGGAAGCATTTCTAATAATGGGGCAAAAACTCCTGTTGATAAAATAGCAACAGCTAATTCTGTGATAAAAGCAACTGTTGAAATGAAGGAGAGACCTTTGAAAGCTGTGAAAAGTGATAGTGCCATAACTTGCTCTGGTTACTTTGTTGAAGACCAAAATCATATTAAGGAAGTTAAAAAAAATGCTTTTGGAGAGGCAGATAAAAAACCAGCACATGATACATCTGAAGAGAATACAACAAATGCTTTTGAAGACAGAAGATCAAATGCTTTTGAGGACAGAAGATCAAATGCTTTTGAGGACAGAGGATCAAATGCTTTTGAGGACAGAGGATCAAATGCATTTGCAGGTAGAAGAACAAAAGCATTTGAAGAGAAAGAAAAATTAGTTGAAATGGATGCTTACATAGCCAATGAAATAGAAACTTTCAGAAGGCAAAGAAATATGAAACATATTGAGAGTTTAGATTCTGTGAGAAATGTAGAAGGATCAGTTAAAATGAAAGATGAAGAACAAAATCATTTGACAAGAAGTACACCAACTGAAAATAAAGTGCCGCATTCTTTTGAAGTAAAGAAAAAAGAAGAACAAAGTCCTCAATTGGTTGGTCAAGATTCAAGTAACCTGGAGAAAATGTCGACAGATAAAATGGACAAGTGCATAAATGATAATAATGAGGACACCAGCATACTTGAAAATCCAAGAATGGTTGAACATAATGCTTGGAAGAAAGAAACATCTGCAAGAGACAGAGTATTACAGCTGTTAGACAAAAGATCTGAAGACACAGTGAATATTGACAGTTGTTCCAGTTCTGTGACAGACAGAAACCTAAACAGGAATGACAAAGGTTCTAAAATCTTGTCCGAAAAAACTGCAAAGTCTTTCCATAAGTATGCAAAAGTGGCTTCACACAAGAGAGAAGGTGCTAAGAAACGTGGTAAGAAAAAGCACAGAATTAACAAGAAAGACCGACCACCACCTGGAGCAAAGTCTGTCACTGAAAGAACACAACTAAAAACAGTAAACTCGCGACCTTATGGATATGCTCACAGACAAGCTACCATAGTGAAAGGTGTTGGACCTTTCAACAGGACAAATATTCGAACATTAAGTAGCGCCATGGAACGGACTAATGCTGACCTGACAGTGCGTTCTGGTTCGGCAGATCTTCCAAAAATAAGTTACAGACACCAGATCCAACCAACTTCTACTTATGATACACATGTGTTTGGTACACGTAGCTCTCTGTTGGTGTCTCCAGATGTTGATGGCAATGCTTCAGAAAATTCTAGATGATGAAAGCATTTATGTAGAAAAATTTTACAACAGTATTTTAAACAAACATAATGGTAGCTAATGTATTTATCACATTTTATTGCAGATTATTTTGTTTTATTTTCTTCATTTAATTTTGTGCACTATGACTTGATCACTGGTCTGATTACAGATTAT
The DNA here is from genome assembly GCA_012932295.1 of Cyclina sinensis. Taxonomy (NCBI): domain Eukaryota; kingdom Metazoa; phylum Mollusca; class Bivalvia; order Venerida; family Veneridae; genus Cyclina; species Cyclina sinensis. The sequence continues at coordinate 5,334,654 of JAAONU010000003.1, forward strand.
CCAAAGGTAAATGCTGTACAAGGGAAAATGTGATTCATTTTTGTGTGTAAATTAAAAAAAAAATCAAACAGATGTATGTTTGCGAACACTTACCGAAGAATGAAAAGTCAAGTTTATAAAAAAGAACTGAGTCAAATGTTTTGTTTATTAAAAAATGATTTTACGTAAAGGCTTAGTTTCACATATACAGATAAAATAATAAATAATATATGAAAAAATAACAGGATTTTTATATGTGTTAAAACTACAATGCTCTAATGAACATTCCTGCTATTCAAACAGCTTAATACAACTCAATATCTCTATGTCTGCTGTAAACGTCAACAGTATCACTAAGTTGATGATTCATCATCTATATGCAAATTAGCTATGGTCATGTGGGTAGTCAGAAGACCCAAGGCAGATCTAAATTTATCACCAACATAAAGATTGTCCAATGTCTTTTATGGATTTAGATACTTGTTTGAAGGATATTTGTATCACATATATAGATGCTGTTATTTTTGTATATTTTGTCTTTGCATGTGAAACTACAGTCTTTAACAATTGCTGTGCTAGTTAAAACTTATATAATACAAAATATTTCTTAAGTTGTAAGCAACTGGTCCTATTGAAAGCTTGTATTAAACATCTTATTCCCTAATCTTGGTATTGTAATTAAATTTTGTAGTGAAATTCTATTTGATTTTAACATGTAAATACAATATTTATATGTAAAAGATCAGAATTTCTGAAAATATTTTTATTATATGTAAAAGATCAGAATTTCTGAAAATATTTTTATGCTCCCCGAAGGGAGAGCATATAGTCACCGCTTTGTCCATCCGTATGTCCATCTGTATGTCTGTTTGTATTTTCTTGTCCGGGACATAACTCTGAAACTACAAGAAGTATCAACAAGAAACTTGTAGGTAGATAGATCTTATTGAGTAGAAATGCAGTGCATAAAAACCATAACTCTGCATTGCCTAATTTTTGAGTAATTGCCCTTTGTTCATTTTTTTACTTTGAACTTTGTCCAGGACATAACTCTTAAACTACAAGAGGTATCAAAAACCTCTGGTTCACCTGTCACCAGCCTACTTCAGTGACCATGACACTGTCTGGATAGGACTGCCACTGTCTGAGTTGATAGAAAACTGAAGAATAAAATGGTAACTGTCGTACATTCTTCATTGCATATTTAAACAGTTTTAACCTTTTCAAGCAACTACCAATAACATAATATCTTTATGCTGAATTTGTCAAAGACTTTATGGACACACTATTCTGTGTCCAAAACCAGTTCGGGGAGCATCACCCGGTTCGACCAGCTCTTGTTATTTTTTTTCTGGTTTAAAGTATTGAACATCTGTCTGCACTGCCCAATATTTGGGTGTTGACATTACTAGAAATATAATCATGTGATAAGAAATTACCAATTTTTTGTGTTCTGTTTATCAAATCAATATTGTTATTTTTACTGTTATATTATTTGTATAGCCCAGTTTAAATGCCCTTCCCATTAACCCCCTGACTCACCTTGTATTGCAAAAACTGAAAGACTTAAAGTAATATTATGTCAATTTAATCTGAAATTTATTCCAACATATTTTTCATAGTACTATCTATTAATGGGATAATATGCATGTTTCAGTTAAAGAGTTAACCCATTTTATGAGCACAAAATGCATCATCACCATGGGCGTTTAAACAGGGATATATAGTATATAGATTTGTACATGTCAAACGACTTTCTGGATAGGTGGCCCTTGAGATGGTATTTTTAATTCACATTGCATCTTGCATTATCAAACATAGAAATAGTTATAGGCTTCATATTTTATGCATGTATAGCATTATTTTTCATAGTTTTCTGAATGTGATTTTAATACAAGATTATTTTTTTTAAAGAACACGAAACAGCAAACTTCTTCAACGGTCCGTTTCAGCTTGTCATTTAGACATCACAGCACTGTTTACTTAAAATATGAGTTAAAAGTCTCTGTATATAAGAAGCCTTTTGAAAACTATGTACATTTTGCTAATATAAGAATTACCTCCCTTACAGATATTATTACCTCTTGTAGTTAGTTCTGTTAAAAGCAGTATGCATTTATCTGTCTGAGTTTATTACCTGTCAACACTGATTTCCCATATGATGAATGCCGCCTGAAGAGTTCAATTATTTTAGGTTGTGGGACATGCACGATACAGAAAGCATCCCAGTCCAGAGACACCCCTGGTTCTTTTACATGCTTTGCATATAGCACTGATAAAAAAGACCTCAGTTTAACGCTTCATCCAAAAGACAACTGGCTGTGTAAGTGGAGGTGCAGGGAATCGGACTCACATCCCCTGGATTACCAGTCAAGCATATTACCACTGGACTACAAATCTGCCATAGTATGCATTTAACTCCTTAAATATATGTCTGCCTCTGTGTTTGATCTATTGAGAGTCCTTGCCCTGCTACCAAATACTTTTCAGTGTCTTGAGGAAACTTTAAGCAATAGTCTTCCATATAAGTTTTTTTATTACAAGGATAATAATAATAAAAAAAATCACAAGTCATTCAGCTGGATTTCAAAAGGTCATTCACATTAAATATTGTTTAGTAAAAGGTTAGAAATGCTTGATTTGTTCTTTTTTATGATAAGAGTTATATACACTGTAATGACATGACACTTGTTACCATGGCAATTACAATGACTGATATATGACAAGATTTTTTTGTTTGACATTTAAACTTCATAATGTGTCTATTCTAAAATGCTCAGTTGTTCTTATCATGTTCACATGTTATCCTGTGAAATATTAAAAGTTTTTGTAGTAAAACTTTATCAATTGTGGGCTGAGATTAAACATGCAACTATCAATGTTTGTCCAATGCAGGGTGGCAAGTATAACCAGGAAATTCAGCTACACTGTATATCCAGTTATCTTATTTTTTGCTTTTTCCCTGGATAAAAGTGTTCTGTCTAAATCAGAATAAAAGAATTCCATTGAAATGAAGTATGTCCAAGTCTGATTTTTTGTCGAGGTCTCACTAAGCCTATCAAAGTACCACCTTTTGGGAACCTCCTGCATATGCTAGCAGCCCCCATGGTAGGTCAAACACATTGATAGATGCATTAATCATTTTTGAAAGACAGAAATTAGAGACTAGATGGATATTTGTTTTTCATTTTTAGCTCACATGAGCATAATGTGCTTTTAGTGAGCTTTTGTGATCACCCTCTACCCAGACCCTGTGCATTGTTTGTCATCAACTTTTTGCTTTAAACATAATTTCCTCCTTAACCACTTTGTCACAGTTGATGAATTAAGGCAGGGATGATCCTTGTATGAAACTCTCCCAGAGAATTTCAATCCTTGCAGAAGTCCGGTTGCTTTGTCAAAAAGAGTGAAAAACTTCTAAAAGTTTCCTGTGTAAAACTGCCAGACCGCAAGCTCTGAAATTTGGTGTGTATTATTTTCCAGTGGACCTCTAACAAGATTATTCAGATCGTGTTCCTGGGTTCACTACTGACCCTGCCCGAAGGGTCACATGTTTCACATAGAAATATGTAGGAAAATCTTTAAAATTCTTTGTGCCAAGACTGTTTAAAATTTCCATGAAGCATTGTCTAGCATAACCAAGGTTGTTCAAACTTTGCCCCTTGGATCATTATTGGTTTCGTCACAGGGGTCAGGAGTTTTACAGACTTACCAGTATGCAAACAAACTCTTAAAAAAAATTCTTGTCAGAAACCATAATTATGGCTGAGACTTCAGAAATTTGGTATGTAGCATTGTTAAAATAATGCTCCTTCAGTCATTCTTGGCTTTACCCCAGCACCCACATATTTTACCTAGAATTGTATAGACTAACAATAAAAGTTTCTTGTCAAAAATTTTTGAGATTTGGCATGCAACGTTGTCTAGTTCTTTGTCAATTCATTACATTGTTGTGGTAACACTCGGGTTAGCAAGTTAGGACCGTCATGGCCCTTTTATTAAAATACATTCTCCTGTAAGGTTTTCTGGTTTACTAGCAAGAAACCTTTTGCATTTTGTACATGTGTTTAATAGTAGTGTATTACTTACTTGTTAAAAAAGAAATACATTATATAATGTCTAGAAAAAGATGAAACTAAGAATTCTGCTTGACTTTAATTAACTTGCTACTGTTGCAGAAACCTTCAATAAAATTAATAAAGAAAGTTTTGCATGTAAATAAGAAAGCTGACGAGTTATTTCTCAGCATTTTGCTTTGATTTCATAATTTGAAAAATGGAACATTTTGCTCGAAAATAAGAAAGCTGACGAGTTATTTCTCAGCATTTTGCTTTGATTTCATAATTTGAAAAATGGAATGTTTTGCTCGAAAATAAGAATGCTGACAAATTATTTCTCAGCATTTAGCTTTGATTTCATAATTTGAAAAATGGAATGTTTTGCTCGAAAAAAAAAAAAAACTGACGAGTTATTTCTCAGCATTTTGCTTTGATTTCATAATTTGAAAAATGGAACGTTTTGCTCGAAAATAAGAAAGCTGACGAGTTATTTCTCAGCATTTTGCTTTGATTTCATAAATTGAAAAATGGAACGTTTTGCTTGAAAATAAGAATGCTGACAAGATATTTCACAGCATTTTTCTTTGATTTCATAATTTGAAAAACAGGAAAATATTATCCTACATTCATAATTTATTTAATATTGCCTTGAAGATACTTTTAAGTGAGAGAGTACTACTTAATACTTAAAATTCTCTTTAAACAACAATGACGAAAACGGAAGAATGTAAGTGAAAAAAAGTATACTTTAAACTTTGGGTTCTTCTTTATATTATGTTGTTATTTTGTTTGAAGGAGATGTTTTTGTTAAAGATTCTGTAACTCATGTTGCAATTGTACATATGTTATATATGAACTATTTTATGTTGACATTTATTTACTAATTAGCAGTTGATTCAATTATCAAATAAATTTGAACAATTACAGTGCATTTATTATTTCATATTCAGTGACTTATCTAAACTCCAGAGCTTGTGGTTTCTGACAGGAAGATTTTTAAAGGTCCTTGTCAATCCATATAAAACCTAGTCACCCCTGGGGTGGGGCCAATTTTGATTTTTTAGCATAGGTGACTTTGACCCTACTGACCTAAAATCCAACCCAAGGGAAGATGTCCATGATAATACATACCAAATATCTTAGATATCAGTCAATAAATTAATAAAAACTCCGGCAAGTGGTTTGTAAGATTATCAAAGCTGTGAATCTATGCAGACATGGCAAAATAAGCCTATTTTTGCCCCCATCCCTTTAAAAATGAGATTCTGGTCACTGGCATATACACATAGAAGAAAAACTTTCCGCATTGTTTTAAATCATAAGTGGGTTGTGCGTGAAGGGCGACCATCGTCTATATAAAAAAAACCCTGGCGCACAATTTGTTGGGCTGTTGGAACCCATGATGGAATCAGGCTGCTTCAGAAAAGAAAGGAAATCTATTGTTTTCAAATGTTTTGTGAAACTTTGGTTGAGATTGAATCAATTGCAAGCATAACACTATGACATAAGGTAGAGAAATCTTTATTTAACCTCTGTGACCTTGACCCTAGTAACCTAAAACCACTTCCAGTAGTTGAGGTTCATACATGATGACATTGGTCAATAAATGAAGGCTCCAAAACAAAAAGTAGAAAAATCTATTTTGAGCCTTGATGAGCTTGACCTCGACCCCAGTGAATGGTAGAGGTTTATTGGTCAATAAATAAAGGCTTTATGACAGAAAGAAGAAAACTCTATTAAATGCCCTGTTGACCTTGATTTTGACACATTTACCTTGAACCCCACCTAAGGTTCATTTGAGGAAACTATATACCACATTTCTAAGTCATTGGTCAATAAATGAAGGCTCTGTGTGGTAAAGTAGAAAAATCTATTCTAGCCTGAGTGACCTTGACCCCAGTTAATGGTAGAGGTTTATGCAAGGTGTCTATATACAAAATATGTAAAATATCAGTGAATAGATAAAAGCTCTCACAAGTAGAAAATTCTATTTTTAGCTTAGGTGACCTTGACCTTGATCCAAGTGACCTCAAACCCCACCTCAGGGTCAATAAATGAAGTTTGTAGTGAAAAGTATAAAAATCTTTTTTGAGCCTCAATCACCTTGGCCTTGATCCCAGTGAATGGCAGAGGTTAATGTTAGGTGCCTATATACCAAATATCCAAGATATCAGTCAATAAATAAAGGCTCTATGACAAAAAGTCTATTTCTAGGCTTGATGACCCCAGGGGAAGGGTCAGTTTTGACCCCAAGGGCAAAGATTTTCACAAACTTGGTACAGGTCTTCTAATTCATGTTATACATCAAATATCTTAACAAAAGGCCTTGTGGTTACTGACAAGAAGATTTTCAAAGTTATTTCTTATGCAAGTCTTTAAAAAAATCAAGTGACCCCTTGGGTGGGGTCAATATTGATCCCATAAGCATAATTTGAATAATCTTGGTAGATGACTGCTAGATAAAGCTCCTTGCAAAATATCTAACCCATCATAAAAGATTTTCAAGGTTTTCCCTATATATAAGCCTTTATTAAATCAGTTTACTCCCTGGGATGACCCATTAATGACCCCAGGGACATGATTTTAAACAATCTTTGTAGAGGAGTTCTAGGATGGGGTCAATTTTGACATTGGGGTCATGATTTGAACAACCATGGTAGAGGTCCACTAGACAATGCAGCATACCAAATATCTTAGCCTTAGGGCATAGTGAGAAGAATTTCAAAGTTTTTACTATATAAGACCATGTGTTATAATGTGGCCCCTGGGGCGGGATCAATTATGAACTTAGGGTCATGGTTTGGACAAACTTGGTAGACTTGGTCCACTAGACAATACTACATACTAAATATCTTAGCCCTAGACCTTGTGGTTTGAGACAAGAAGATTTTTGAAGTTTTCCTAATGTAAGATTATATGTAAAAATCATGTTTCCCTGGGGTGGGGTCAAATTTGACTCTGGGGCAATGATTTGAACAAACTTGATAGACTGGATTTGAACAAACTAGGTATAGGTCCACTAAACATTGTTATGTACCTAATATATCTTAGCCCTAGGCCTTGTAGTTTCAAAGAAGGATTTTGAAGTTTTCCCTAGATAAGCCTATGTAAAATCATGTTGCCCCTTGGGCGGAGTCTAAATATTGCTACATAGCAAATATCTTAGCCCTACGCATTGCGGTTTCAGAGAAGAAGATTTTAAAAAATTTAAATCTGTTTTTAGCTCCTGTGGTACAGATTTGCAATAGACCAGAAACATTTGAACAACTTTGATGGAGCTTCCATAGGCACTTGGTTTCAACTCAATTGGTGATATATTGATGATCTGCCATATGCAAAGTACTTCAGTAGTATGGCAAATCATCAGTATAAAGGCAATTTAGTTGAAACCAAGTGCCTATGAGAGCTTTATGCAAGGAACATTCCAGGTAAGTTCTATCAAATTTGGCCTGCTGGTTTTAGAGGAGATGCCTTTTAAAGTAAGTTTGGACGCCAGACAATCACTGATCCTTAAAGCTCACTGCATGCATAGGTGAGCTAAAAAGATGAAAAGTTATGATTTAAAGTCACATTGGCGTATGATTTTTTTTCAGCTTTTATAATCTGTAAGTTTAACCTATCATGAAAATATTCCAAAAAGTATTTGTTAGATCAACCACTGTTAGCTTTTTTGAAAGCTTTAAGTTCCTTCTAAAGTTACCTCCCTTTATACCTCTTCATTATGTTACTGGCTTACCGCCATCTTTGATGTGTTTTTCTCGAAAAAAGAACATTGAAAGGAATTTCTATGGAAAAAACGTCCTAAATGTAACAGAATTTCAAACTGGACAGGCTACCCGAGTATCTGCGAGATACCATGGATTGGTTCATGGGGTAAGTTTTCATGCAAGGCCTGAAGTTCGGTGCAACTGACAACGTATTGGTAAAAATCGTCTGCAACAATCAGTCTTTTTTTCATGATTTGTAAACTGATTGAGAATTTCACTTAAGAACCAAATGTGTATTTCAAATGATTTTATTTTCACCCAAGACTTTCTTCCTGGAATAGAAATTGTTCCCGAGGGGATACTGTTTATTGTGGTGATGGCTAGATTTATCAACCTTGCAAAGTTGCATACAAGAATGACTTCCCTGATTACATCATTTAGAATAATGATAGTCAACATAATTTTCTACTTCTTTCTAACAGAATTTATAAAGAGCTCCAAGTGGAATAACAGTTTATAATTCTGAAATGAAAGCCTGTGAGGTTTACTTTTGCAGGAAGAAAACTCCACTGAGCAAAACTTGTTCCAGCGTTGAGGATTAAGCAAGAATTAGGCATATTTCCTTTGTTTAATAGGACTGGATAGTGATGTCCCTGGTTTTGTAGGTAAAATTAAGCTTCCCCCCACACCATCCAAATAATACTTCATTCTATTCCAGTGCTATTGGTTTCATGTATATTAGTTCTCTATATCTACAGAATTTCTTGGGTCTTTTCACTTTCAGCAAATATAGCTGTGCTTTGAGCCTTTTTTCACAGGTACTAGGAATATAGATAGCATGGATATAAATGGCCTGTAAATGAAAGAATTTTACACTAATTTGTCATACCTTACAATTTTAAGTGTAGCAGAATGTAAACAGTTATGTTTTAATTCTGTACATCAAATTGTTATCATGCATATTCATTAAAACTTGATGCATACAAAGCCTAAGTATTTGCTCATCGAAAAGAACTTTACTTAAAAGCTGAGGCACAATCCGTTAAAAAATAGCAACAGTTTCCAAAATTTCAGTCATTGAGTGCAAAATTGGATGATTGTCGCATGTTTGTGACACACACATTTAAGATTCCAGTTATGTTCTTAGTACCTGTGTCATATAGTTGCTGCACAGGTATAATATATTCAGGTTTAATTTCATTAAATCTTCAAATATAAGAGTTTGAAGATAAAATACTTTTTTTATCTTAGTTCTTTGATAAGGTTTATAATATTACTCCACACCTATAAGGAAATTTTAAATGCATTAAAAGATAATATTTTGATTACATGCATTTTTTATTCTTCTTTCTTGGAGTCATGGAACAAGTGTCAAAACAGAAAAGCAGAGAAGCTCTTGTAAAACTGCTGTTCTGCTGTGATCACCAAGAACTGTTCAGTACACAAACTGTTTTACCTCTTCTTTTAATTACTCTCTTCTTGCTAGTCAATCCTTTGAGCCCTGTTTTGTATTTAAGCTAGCCTTTTTTCTGTATGGCACTCAGCTAGTAAGTGAAACTAGTAGTGAGGTGGTCTGTTAACAGTGTCCTGGATTGATTTTTATTAGAGAGAAATAAATTTGAACCAAAAAGATGAAAATACAAAATAGATGAAAATATTTCATATTTTTGAAATGATGACTTTTATGTTATGTACAAGCTATTACAATGTTAATATTTCTAAATAAGTTAAAATATAATGATGAACTGTGTATGTTCAAGTTGTATCAATAAAATTATTGTTCTGTTCTGTTAATATTTCCAAAGAAGTTAAACAAATGAATGTATTCAATTTATTTCCTGGTAGCCTTACAAAATGTTAATTACAAGGCAAGTTTGTATAGTCTGCAAAACATTTTCTTTCACTAATTGTTTGTTGGTTGTAAATGAAATGAATGTAAAGCATTGAATCTGATTTAACAAACATGAATTTTTTGTGTACTGATTTATATGTTACAAAAGACATGCAACATTCTAAAAAGTCTTGTGAACTTGAGCTGAAAATAAATGTTGTGATAATTCCCTATAAATCGTGCAGCTGAAAATTAAATGTCACAAGCTGGTGTTGAAAAATGTGAATCCAACATGAATTGAACAAAAATCTTCCTGAATTATGATCAAAGAGACTTCAGGATCTTACAAGATCTGCAAGATTAGGAGCAGCCATTTAAAGTCTCCTGTTTCAAGGTTATGCCATTGTTTTCCAGTGACTTTCCCCAGTTGTTTAACCACCACCAGTAGATGACCTTGATTGCCTTTAAGGTCAAGGTTGCAGTGACCTTTTACTAAGTTTTTTTTAATGTACTTCAAAGGATTTAGTGCTCTGCATGGTCTAGCTCTTAGTCCTACATGTTTGTTGAAAAACAACACAAAAAATCTAGATTTGGGCCTACACATTTTCCACAAGCTCAAATGGCCTTTGTCTTTGAAAAATACTTTTTGCAGACTGAAATATTGTGTTATTTTGTTGCTGACAAAGCCATGCAGCTTGTTTCTGGTCCTTTGTACACAGTCTGTGTGCATGTATTAGGAAAACATGACTATTGACTGTACATAATCCAGATAGTAACTGCTGTTTCCTAGATGGATGTTACTAATTACTTAAAAGTAGTAATCCTATATAAACCTGTTCAACAACTTGGCCATAACTTGTGTCCCAAATCAATATTGAGAAGTGTTTGTTTCCTGAATAATATGACCTTAGTCAATACTTCACTTAATGTTAGACAGTTTTTATGTAAATAACTGTCAGAAAATTCAAAGATACCTGAAATTTTACTAGTCATTAAAAAACCAAAAGTTGGCTTGACTTTAGTGAATGTGACTTTTCATGTTACTTTCTAGACTAGCATTATTTTTCTCTTCATGTTATGAGTTACACTAATTTAAAAGTTTTTTTTTATTGCCCTGTAGTTAACTGTTTCTGTTTTGTAATTTTGAACTTTGTTAAAATTGTTGGGTATTTATGAATAACTCGCTCCTTTCCTAAGCAGTTGATATTTCTCTTTGCAGTGTTTAATTTATATATGTGTAGATACTCTAATTAGCAATATGGTCAAAAACATGTACTTTGCAAGTTGGCATCTAAGGAATATTCTCAGAAGAGAAATAATATAAATTATAAAGGGGGAATTAAGTGTCAAACACACACAGTTGAGAAAAGTAATTATTTTACAACTGGAATTAGATTGCGTTTGTGATTAAAACAAGGAAAGGGCCACTGATTTCAGTACTTCCATTGTCTGTTCCATTGGCAAATGTCACATGAATAAAGCATTCTGTCATTTTCTTGTTCCAACATTCGATCTGTCCTAAACTCCTTTTACACTTGCAGCCATAGATTATTGGAAGCAATTTTCATTCTGTAGTTTTCCTTATGTTATTCAATCTGAAATCAATATAAGTTCTGTTCTGATGTGAATAGACTTTTCTTTGATGCTGTGGTTCATTTATCAATAGAATTTCTTGTTTACATTGTCCTAAACATGGTGCCAGGTTTATGTAACACAATATCCAGAAAAATAGAAGAATCAATGGAAAATTTTGTACTTTTTAGTTAAACAATGGTTTCTGTCAGTTATATTCTGTGATGTAACACCACCAGTTTTGTTCAAGCTGTAGATTCTGCCAGAAAAGAACCTTTCATTGTATGGCAGTAAGGTATGTCTCAACATCCAGTATTGTAACAATTTCTTCTTTGATTAGGTTTCATTAAAAAAACAACAAAAAGCAATAAAAAAGAAGGAGCAAAAATGTCTTTTTCAGTGTTGTGCAACTTCTGAAGTTCTTATTAGAGTTATTCCCCTTTCTTTGTTAATTCACACCTTTTTTTTATGCCCCAGAAGGGAGGTATATAGTAATCAAATCGTTCGTCCATCAGTCAGTCCGTCTGCACTATCGAAAATAAATAGGGGGCCACCTAACTGTAAACATAACAAAAGAGAACAATTGAGTTCATTCCGTAACAATAGAATAAGGGGCCAATGGCCCTCTATTAAACAAAAGAATAAACAAAAGAAAAGGCCCCTTATCCAGTTTCGGCCGGACACATCCGTCCATCCATCCCCATTTTGTCCGGAGCATAATTCCAAAAGTACGTATACAAGGCATTGACTTCAAACTTGGAATATAGGTTGTTGGTGATGAGATAGGGTGCAGTGGACAAGAACCATAACTCCAGGTCACTTGCATTTTGAATAATCTCCCCTTTTCAGTTTTCCTTGTATGGCCATTTTCTCACAAAGTATACATGGGATTGGCATCAAACTTGGAATATAGATTGTTGTTGATGAGGCCAATTGCTGTGCACAAGAACCATAACTCCAGCTCACTTACATTTTGAATAATCTCCCTTTGTCATTTTTGCTAGTTCATACTTGATTTTTGTCCATGGCATAACTCAAAAAGTATTGGAGTTGTCAACTTGCAACTTCATAGATAAATTGATCTTATTGCCTGGAAACCATAACTCTCTTTTGCATAAATTTTGATTTATTGCCCTTTAAAATTGTTCATACTTAATTTTTGTCTGGAGCATAACTCAAAAAGTATGGGAGATATCAACTTGAAAGTTCATAGATGGATAGATCTCCCTGAGGAGAAGGGCACTGCTCAAGAACCATAACTCTTTTTACCATAATTTTGGAATTATTGCCCCTTGAAATATTTCATACTTAAATTGTCTGGGCATAACTCAAAAAGCATTGGAGGTATCAACTTGAAAATTTATTGATAAATAGATCTCATTGAGAGGAAGTGCAATGCCTAAGAACCATAACTGTCTTTTGCACAAGTTTGGAGCTGTCAGGTTTTTTTTTGTCCAAGGCATAGCTCAGAAAGTATTGAAGGTATCAACTTGAAACTTCATAGATAAATAGATCTCATTGAGGAGAAGTGCAGTGCCCAAGAACCATAACTCTTTTTTTGCCTAATTTTGGAATTATTGCCCTTTTTAATTTTTCATACTTTCTTCTAGTCCGGTGCATAAAGTAACATGTTCCCATATATTAATACCCTACTGAAAAAGCGGCATGCAGGGACCCGGTATTGGCCCCTGGACAATGGCAGTTCTTAAGATTTCACAGACTGCAGATTTTTTTTTTTTTTTTTTGACAAATATAAGCTACCATGACTGTGACCATTGCCTTGTTTCTGGGGCATTTGTGTCTGTGACACATTTCTCGTTTTGTTTTTTTGTTTTTTGTTTTGTTCTGTTGAGAAATTCTATTGTTACTGTCAAAGATGATGTTTTATAGTCATGGACAAATAGATAAAGACATGTTGGTTAGAATGTAAAAGATTACGGGATATCAGATGTAACCATTTTAAGGGATATCAAATATAACCATTTGCTATGCATAAATTTTGTCAAAAAAGTAAGTATATATGAACAACCCCACACATTTAAAAAAGACCATTCTGTTTTAGAGAATTTTGGTTGTGTTTGTTGAAAGTAAATTTTGAAGGGCTGTGTCTATCTTTTACCAGTTATGCTTTGACTTAGCAAGTTTTGTGTGTTTTTCTGTCAAGTAGGTTTTACCCATATCTTGTGTTTTCCTAAGAGTTCTGACCAAGTTGTAGACAGGGTATTATGCCTTTAGGAAGAGAGATAAAAGAAAAGAAGTGTCTGCCTCTAAATCAAGTCGGGTTTTTTGATATTGCTACCAGCTAAAGTAATCCATATAACTAAGTCTGACGTTAAAGTATCAATATGTATTTATGGGGTGGTCACTGTCCTTTAGGTAAAATGAAAGGCAACTTGTGCATGCCCAACTGCCCAGAGGGTTTAATAAAATTATTGGAGATGATTTGCTTGGTAGAATGTATAAGGAAATATTAATTGCAACACTCTATACACATCATATTTATATTTTAGTGATTTGGAAAAAAAAAAAAAAACCTTCAGCATTTTAAATTCATATTTTGTTTTGCCTTTTAGTTTTCATATTTGATTTAACTATGCATAAGAAAAATTACTATAAAATGTGAATAGATTTAAAGATATGAACTGAAACTAAGTCAGCGGACCTGTTAGATGCTTCATTTACATCTTGACTTGACAGTTACTCAATTAAGGTAATATATTTGGTTACAATGGGTCATATTTCAGCCTCGGACAGGCTGTTATATAGCAGTTATAAAATATTTAGCTTCAATAAACGTGGATGTCATTGTTCACAGGTATATGTGACATGTATCATGTATCGGTCACATGTTTACGGGGACATTTACATGTAATGTCTTATTTGCTTACAAGCAACATCCTGTTAATGTGGTAATGTTTTGGTGACAGCTGATTGATTCAAGTGTTTGTTTTTGCTGTTTTGTTGTCACAGTTTTTGCTTTGCATATCTGCTGTGTTTTAGCTTTGTGTATAACTAAAATGGCAAACACACTTACACCAGTACCTATAGGATGCACATCTTAGTTTGATTTAAAAGGGCTGCTTTATGCAGTTAGAAATTGATGAAAGTGAAAAAGGGCTATCTACTTCATAGTACTTAGAACTTCACCCCTTGAACTCATAGAACTACTTAGAACTTCACCCCTTGAACACATAGAACTACTTAGAACTTCACCCCTTGAAATCCTAGAATTACTTAGAACTTCACCCCTTGAACTCCTAGAATTACTTAGAACTTCACCCCTTGAACTCCTAGAACTACTTAGAACTTCACCCCTTGAACTCCTAGAACTACTCAGAACTTCACCCCTTAAACTCCTAGAACAGCTTAGAACTTCACCCCTTGAACTCATAGAACTATTTAGAACTTCACCCCTTGAACTCCTAGAACTACTTAGAACTTCACCCCTTGAACTCCTATAACTACTTAGAACTTCACTTCTTGAACTCATAGAACTACTTAGAACTTCACCCCTTGAACACATAGAACTACTTAGAACTTCACCCCTTGAAATCCTAGAATTACTTAGAACTTCACCCCTTGAACTCCTAGAACTACTTAGAACTTCACCCCTTGAATGAACTCCTAGAACTACTTAGAACTTCACCCCTTAAACTCCTAGAACTACTTAAACTTCACCCTTTGAACTCCTAGAACTACTTAGAACTTCACCCCTTGAACTCCTAGAACTACTTTGAACTTCACCCCTTGAACTCCTAGGACTACTTAGAACTTCACCCCTTGAACTCCTAGAACTACTTAGAACTTCACCCCTTGAAGTTGTGCTAATATAGTTGGTATACTACAGGGTTATTTGTTATAGCCTGGCTCTACCAAGTGTTTACAGCCTGGCTCTACCAAGTGTTACAGCCTGGCTCTACCAAGTGTTATAGCCTGGTTCTACCAAGTGTTATAGCCTGGCTCTACCAAGTGTTATAGCCTGGCTCTACCAAGTGTTATAGCCTGGCTCTACCAAGTGTTTACAGCCTGGCTCTACCAAATGTTACAGCCTGGCTCTACCAAGTGTTATAGCCTGGCTCTACCAAGTGTTATAGCCTGGCTCTACCAAGTGTTACAGCCTGGCTCTACCAAGTGTTATAGCCTGGCTTTACCAAGTGTTATAGCTTGGCTCTACCAAGTGTTACAGCCTGGCTCTACCAAGTGTTATAGCCTGGCTCTACCAAGTGTTATAGCCTGGCTCTACCAAGTGTTATAGCCTGGCTCTACCAAGTGTTACAGCCTGGCTCTACCAAGTGTTATAGCCTGGCTCTACCAAGTGTTATAGCCTGGCTCTACCAAGTGTTTACAGCCTCTTTAATGAGTTGGAGCTTTAGGTAAGTTAGCTGCAAATTACTTAAGAATCATGTAATTCATATAGTTATGTAAAGTTTACCTTTTATGCCAGCTTTAGTTAAATTAGCCCTAAAAATAAAACATTTCTGGCGTTCATAGGTTCCAAATCAGCAGCATCATTTAATGAAACCTTAATTTCATAAAGTGTGTTTATTGGAACTATTTATAAATATCTTTTATAGAGACATTTCCAGTCGGGACTATTAATAGTATATTACAGAACTGTATTTATGTACAGAAGTAGAAACCTCACTATAAATGGTGTCCTACAATGTACCAGTTATTTGAATGTGGCAGGTCAAGTTAATATAATATAGGTGATACATTTTGTTGAAAAATGTTATAAAATAACACACTGTGGTATACCTTTAAATAAAGTTCGACTGAAAATTTAGTCTCAGATTTTTTTCTCATCATGTGAGTAATCTCTTAAGTAAAGGTAACTCAGTCATACTTGTAAGTGCTAGTAAGAGTTACTGTTACTGATAAAAGATTAAAATGAATAAAATCCAGTGGTTGTGGATAAATTAGTTTTAATAATATGTTATTTGTAAAAAATAGCCTGCCACCAAAATGACACTTGGACATGATAAAGTTAAGCCATTAAACATGGATGTAACTGAACCCACCTGTTGATATGTTTAGATGTTACTGTGTCACAGGTTTACAAAATAATTACATACATAACATAGTACTTTGTAAGTCAAACCCATCAATTATTGATACAGGCACCTAATTATTTAAACTAATTGTCTGGAAGTAGCACATTAAGATGTTATATTGTGTGGTGAAACTTAAGTACACCATCATTTGCTAGAAACCCTATATAACCATTAAAATGCTATTTTAAAAAAATCGTCCTTTTCGGAAAAACAGTTTATGTAATTCTGGAAGTTAGTGTAAAGAATTTAACTTGGTAGAAATTTGTTTTATTAGAGATACTTATCATTTAAAAAAGAAGATCCCAGAAAAAGTAAAAATAGTTGTCATTTTCAATTAACTTAAGCAATTTCAGTAACCAGAGGCTTTTTTTGGGCTCTCTGGTAATGCTAACATTGGCCTGTAGCATAAAAATTGTATAAAGTTAAAACATACATTCATTTTTATCAATTTTCCTAGGGAGATATTAAATAGATACTCATTTTGCCAGAACATTTAGGAATATATGTGTAATTCTGTGTACTTGTAAATTTGTGCAATTATTGCTTTTGTTTTCTTGGCTTACAAGTAGTTTTTAACAGGAGTTATAGCCCCATGTTTATTCAGAATAGATGCGGAAAAAAACTAGAGAAGTGAACATAAACTATTAGTTTGGGATATCCTTTCTTCATGCCTTAATGAAAGCAGAGTTAATGCCCTTTGTTTACAGAAGTACAATGGTTAGCATCATTATATGCAAGTTCAGTGCTGAGATAACAAAATGAAGTTTTTGCATGACAAAGATATTCAAAGCAGACTGCAATGATTGAATATATTATTAATATAAGTCATGAGATTTGTTACACACTTTTATATCCTTCTCAATATATATGACAGTGACAAGTACATGACTTTACAAAGAAAATACGTGATTTGCAAAATAGGATGTACTGACAAGTGTTTTATGACTCATTGTTTTCCGCGATGTTTCTTTATTCATTACCAGAGGCATATTGATAATCATATTGATCAGGCATTGTTGGAACAGCTGATTAGATTTACTGAAATCTGTTTATCTCCTAAAAAGTCATATTATCAAAAATTGTGGGTGTACCGGTAGAGAAAGAAAATACAGTCCAAACACCATTGTTCTTATCTGCAATGTCCCTGATTGTTTTTTTTTCTTCTTCTTTTGTCAGAATTATGTATTTTTGTAGGAGTGTATCTTTTATTTCTAGCAAAAAGGTACTGAAGGTATCTGAAAATGTTTTCATTGAACACTGTCATCTAATTCTCTCAGTATTCCCTTAATCCTGTTCCTCACATTACAGTGAACAACTGAACAGTCACTGCTGTTTCACACAGGTTGTCTGTGCAGAAATATGATTCAAAGGGAGGACTTTTTTGCATAAGAGTCCTTGACCTGTAAGGGAGAGATAACTTGTCCAATCAAATTAGTTTCAGCACTTTATAGACGGGTACTTGAGACAAACTCAGATCAAGCTAATAAAATGGCCTAAAGTAAATTTATTGTATCATTTTAACACTCGTGTCACAAACTTGCCCGCTAATCAAACAACTGATGCTAGATTTAAGCTGCAAAACAAAAGGGACTTTGCGATATAATTTATGAGATTATGCTGGTATAAATATTTTTGTATATTCTCCCTTGTCATCATTTTGACTTTAGCCTCAGTAACATGCACATAGGCAATATATATAATTCTATACAGGTTTATAATATATATGAATAAATTCACGTGTTAATGAAGTCAATACAGGTATTGAATTCTCTAACGAAGTTTTGGACCAGATGGTATAGTACATGTATATGCTATGTTATATAGATAACATTGCCGGAATAGGCTTATACATCAGCAGTGTTCATGACATGCTGAATACATGTGGGAAATTATGAAAATAGAGTTACTAACATTTTAATTGTTTTTACTTCATGTACATTGACTTATACCTTTGGCATTATGGATTTGAGAATTTGTTGACTTAAGCAAAATGTACAGTATACAGTTGCATAGGTACAAGTGATTTGAACAACATAACTGACATAATCAAAGAAACTGTTTTTCATTTATAAAAGGGAGGTAATGGGATTAAAGGGAGGTGATTGAGAAATGACGAGCAAATTGATGGATGAGCAATGTGGAATATTCATGATTACCATTAGAAGAATTCTGTAAGTTTTCTATGTATAGCTTAAGATAATAGAAACATTTGTGTAGTGAAGTGAAGTTAGTAATTAAGTTGCATGCAGTAAAATATTGTTTGAAATGTAACATACCTGTGTATCTCATTTGGGACTTTTATATATTGATAGTTTGAAGCAAGCAATAGCAAATTTTTCATATGAATTATTTGCTTATTAAACCGATCATATCCGGTTCTATATCAAGAGCTTATACTTTCTTAATTTACATGTAGTTACAATAGTTTTGCATTGGACCATTGATTCAGAAAAGTCTAGGTGAAAGTGTTTTTTGCTTATATTAATAATGTTCCTCAGTAGGAGTTACATTTATTATTTCTTTAATAAATTCTTGAATAGAAGTTCCATGTGTAAGGACAGATAAAAAGTCTTGATAAGTCTTCAATCAGTCTTTAAACAAGACTGTTTTGTTTGATAATTTAGACTAAGGATCATCAAAATTATTAGTTTTGCATGATTAAGTTCAACCTGTCACTGCCTAGCATCTACAATAGTAGACATAGGCAAACAGTGCAGACCCAGATCAGACATCAAATGTGCAGAGTCTGATACGGTCTATACCATTTATATAAAGGACTCAATATTATAGACAACGTCATGAGTGTGTAATAAAGCCATGTTATATATTTGATATTATACTAACTGTAATAACACTTTGACGTCCAAATCATTAACAAAACAAAACAAACAGTTTCTGTGCGTTTTTGTCACTATTCACTTAAAAAAACTTCAATGATATAAATAGAACATTATATTCTTGGTCATGTAACACGGGATTTATTACACTCATAAGAAAACTTTAAAAACTGCAGAAGATGGGGCCTTGGAATTTTTTTTTTTGGACAGTATATTTGAAAAGAGAGTGGGGTTTAAGCTATACAAGGTTGTTTACACATTTGTCTGTTTAAGAACTGATGGGTGGAGAGGGGGCAGAAGATGGGGCCTTGTAATTTTTCATGGACAGTATATTTGAAAAGAGAGTGGGGTTTAAGCTATACAAGGTTGTTTACACATTCGTTTGTCTGTTTAAAAACTGATGGGTGGAGAGGGGGCAGACGAAGGGGCCTTGTAATTTTTCATGGCTTAGTTTGTGGACAGTTTATTTGAAAAGAGAGTGGAGTGTAAGCTATGCAAGGTTGTTCAAACATTTATTTGGCTGTTAGAACTGGTCAATATTTTATAGGCCATTACTGAATGTTTGTGTTTAAATCACAGACTTTTGTTGTAGTAAATTGCATACTTTTTTGCCCTTCAGACCCTTCAAAGCTTCGAATAGTTCGTGACTGGATGTTGAAATACAAAATAAATGGCAGGACTGACTAATTTCCAGCCGTCATGCGACTCCAGTCTTTAATTTTGACATGGAAATAAAATGCAGTTATTGAATCATATTGGTTGACAAACAGAATATGACTCTTGTCTTTAATTGCTCAGTATTATCCAAGAGATCAGGTTTTATTTGTCCAGTGTTCGACAGGCTTTGTTTTTTTTATCTGACATCGATTGGCTTTTAATGCTTAATGCACATTCAGCATAATATTATAATCTGATTGATCTCCACAGGTTTTGTCTGCTGTGGCTCTTCTGTTAAAATGTTGCTTTGTATCTCCTCACAACATTTTTAGAGTATGACAATCATTGGACAAGGCAATGAGTGAATTATTACTGCATCATGTCCCTTGAAATGCTTCACTACAGCTATAGATGTCAATTTATTCTGTTTACAGAAAAATTAATAGGTGAATAATCATCTGTTCAATTAAACATCCATAACAAGAAGGAGAAAAATAGAAGACAAAGCAATTGAACCAGATAAAGTTTGATGAATTAAAATGAAGTTTCGACTGATTCATACGCAGTATAGGCATTTGGAGCTATTTTTAGAAACAATGACATTTCTGATGATAAGGGACTATAAAAGCATAAAGTTAAAATCAGCAGTCATTAAAGGAAATGCATTTTGAATATTCAGTGTTGTTCAGGAATACTTGTATTTGAAAAGATAAAGCAGGTTTTTAGTCAGTAACTAGATTTAGAAGGTTTTACTACCTGCAAGTGTCCGCCCACTTTATCAAGCGCTGTTTTTAAAATGTATGTGTTTGTATCATTGTTTGTTCATTCAGTTTTGAATTAAGACCAGATCTTGCTGC
This sequence comes from Cyclina sinensis, assembly GCA_012932295.1. Classification (NCBI taxonomy): domain Eukaryota; kingdom Metazoa; phylum Mollusca; class Bivalvia; order Venerida; family Veneridae; genus Cyclina; species Cyclina sinensis. Next base: position 5,355,206 of record JAAONU010000003.1, read on the forward strand.
ATCCCTGTTTGAGTTTCACTTCATGATTGTGTGGCAAAGAAAAATGTTCTAAATAAAATTCTTAAACCCTAAGACAAGTTGCTTTTATCATTGTGGTTTTAAATTTAACCAAAGGGTCTGGTACAGGCTAGGATGGTTGTTTGGGATCAGTTGTGGTCAAAACTTCAAAAATCACATTGTCACGTTCTGTTATATACTATAGATATTACTGGCGTTTGTGATATCTTGCAAAAAAAGAACTATCCTAGCACCCTACCAGACCCCCTTATAGTTAATTATAGTAAATGTCAAGGCCAGTTTTGAGAATAAGCAGGACAAATCTTTATTGTGCTTTAAAGGAGGGCTTAACCATGTGCTATAGCTGAAGAGATGCTATTTGGTCATTAATTTTGTGGTCAAACTTTTCAGATGTCACAATGTAACTGATATCTTTTATACTGTTCACAAAAAGTAGGGGATATTATGTTATTTTGTTATGATAACGGAAACCTACTCTTTATAGGCAATCATCATGTATATTTTTACAATGGTCGTTCATATGTAGATAGCGAAGTCACTAAAGTATAGAAATCTGTTCAAATTTGTGCTGCACATGCAACTTAACACATGAGGTAGCAAGCGGATTTTAACATTGAATGAAATCATGTTAATTGTGACTTAAGTTGGGCAAAACTTTCAGAATATTGTGTTTTGTAGATGTCAAACACAAAATTCACAGTCATTGGAATTATGAGACGTCTAACGGAACGTCAAGATTGGCAGGCCATTGGTATGCTCCAGATTGGAAGTACACAGGCCCGGGCTGCTGTTGACTTGAATGTTTCAGAGTCTGTTGTCTGTCAGTTGTGGTCATCCTATCAAACAGCTGGTGACGTGATTGATATCTAAAGAAGTGGACGTCCAAGATTTACTGACATCTGAGATGACTGCTATGTTGTTAATCAAGCTCTCCGTAATAGAATGTTGACAGCTACAGACCTTCAACAACACCTTCGACGTGTTAGAGGGGTCAATGTCTCAAGACACACAATCAGAAATGGCCTTCACTCAGACGGTCTTAAAGCTAGGCATCCTCAAGTGGTCTTGCCATTGTCAGCAAGGCATCAGATTAGAGTTTTATGATGGTCGAGAAGAGTTCAGCGTCGCCCAGGTGAAAGTTTTTCAGACGCAGCTAGGGTTGCTCACAACCAATATGGGGATGGGTCCGTTGTGGTATGGGGTGGCATCCCTATGACTGCCAGAACACAGCTACATGTGTACCATGGCAGTGTGACTGGCCAGTACTGCTGTAACAACATGTTGGTTCCTCATGTTGGTTCCTCATGTTGTCTGTTTGCTCAACGTCATGACCAAGAATTCATCTTCCAGGATGATAATGCCAGGGCCCAAATGGAAGACTTGTCACTGAGTTCCTGGAAGAGCAACATGTCCCTACTTTACCGTGGCCAGCGATGTGCCAGGACTTATTACCTTTTGAACATGTATGGGACATTCTTGGAAAATTTGTCCGACGACATGATACTCCACCCAGAACATTACATGAGCACTGCAAGAAGAGTGGGACAGAATCCCTCAACTCACGATCAGTCATGTTATTGAGAGTATGAGAAGTTGTTGCATAGCTTGTTGCGACAACAGAGGTGGTCCAAAATATTAATGAGGTCGTGTGAAAATGATGACATTAATGTAATGACTTTTGACGCTGTTAAAAGTACCTAATGATGTCATAAAGAAGTTAAATTTTCGATTGAAATGTGTGAATGAATTTGTGTAATTGATTAAATAAACCAAGTTTATACTAATGCAAGGTATCAGTAAAAATTATGATTTCTGACAGAAATAACCACCCTAGCACTATACTAGCTCCAGTATAATTTTGCACAGATTCAAATGATACCATCTTGACTTCAGTTACAAATTATAGTGAAAGGAAGTCAATATTTGTTTTCAAACATGGACCACTTTTCTTTTACCCTTGAAACACTCAACATGGCTGTTTTGTTTGTAGAAATAATTTTTCAGTATAATTTATTATATCCTCAAAATGTCTCTCAGGAAGGAAACAGGTTATAATAATTGTTCTGACCTTGAACTTCAAGTTAGTTTTAGGTGTGGCATATAAGATAAAAGTCATGTACTTAATATGTAAACCATAAGTAGATTTTGCACATTATAACCATTAAGTCAGAATCAGTTCTCATTATCAGCACCACTCTGTAGCACAAACAGTAGCATGTGCTTCAGCTGACCTGGCTTTATCTTGTTGCTTTGTGAATTTTTCTAAAACTTTTCAGTAAGTATTCATTGACAGATAAACAGATTTTCTATTAGATACCAGTTATCTCCACAGATCAAGATACAGTTAAGATGAACGGAAAAAATGTAACGATTCCTTAATAGAATGGTTTTTTTTTTTTTTTTTTTAAGTTCTTTCCCATTAAGGATCATGTTGCTTAAAGGTGAGCAATTTACAAGCATAAGTTTGATCATGTGATAATATTTCTAGTTCAGACCAGTTGATTTTTCTGAAAATAACCTTGCATGATTACGGAAGTGCAGTCAGATCTCATTATGTTGCAATGGGATTGATATTGATTTGTCATTTTCTAATAATAAATGCTGGTCATTGGGATTTCAAATGACTAAACTAATCATTACTAATTGCTTGTAATTGCTTGAAAGAAATTAATCCTAAAATCCAATTAGAAATATCACACAAACAGAATGTTGCAAATCTTTATTACAGATTTGTGACCTATAAAAAGGTATTGATAATTCAAAGTTAACAAAGAAGTATCTGCTCTATTTATTCTCCACCTTTTAGGTGCTCTGTCATAGTTCTTTGTTGATGACCTGGTTCAGTGACCCTTGGGTTAATTTGCATATAAACCAGTATAAATAAGCATTACTAAATGTCTTATAAAAGTTTAAAGTACCATAAAAATATCCACCAATAAAATTGGATAATTAAACCAGCCCACCAATTTCATCCAATCAGATAGCTCTAGACTCCAGGTATGTTTACACTTGTAGCGATTTGTATTTACGATCTTGTGTGGCTTTAAGAAGTAAACACATGGTCAGATCTGATAAAATTAATGCTTAGTGATATTGACTCATATGAAAGTATGGAACCACTTTAATGACATGACAGTGTGTTTGGATTGTTGGAAATAATCTTCCGACATGTAGTTGTGTTAAATCATCTGAAAACGTAGTGAAGTCATTGTGAAAAACACAAGTGTCTGCTCTTGGAGGCTGATCAGTTTTTAGGACTTAACTGAATGATTGAAAGAAAATGCGTTTATTGCAATTAGTAATTAAAAAATTTTTTTTGTTGCATTTGATTTTATAATTTTTTTTTTTCATTTGTATGTGTATAAAATTTTATAAGAAATATCTCATTTATTGAGGAAAGGGTTAATAATGCTAAAAAAGGTAAATTTTACTCAGTAGAAGTTTATTGTTGCTAGTAATATTGATTTGATACTAGATTATGTTATGTTATGGTACCATGTATTAGTGTAATATCCCAAGGCATATTGTTCAGTATCTTGTAGACTAATACTGTAGCTGATTTTAGGATATTGTCAGATCGTATTAATTATATAGAAGCCAGGCTTTTTTAGATGGTATCTAAGCTTGTTTTGTATAAACTAAGATTATTACTGTAGTCTGTATATGACCTTCATTGTGACAGTGATAATTAATATCATGCCATTGTATAGGTAGGTCTTTGTCTTAAACAGAGGGCACCAAGTGTTTAAATTACCTTAGTTGGTCTAAAAAGAAAACAAAATGGCACATAAGGTGAAAGAGAGAGAGAGCGTGTGAGCTAGTGTCCGTATTAAATAAGTTTAAGTATTTTGTTGTTGTTGTTTTAAGACAAAAGGGTTACAGGCTTGAGTCAAACAGTGAATTTCAGCTGCCACATTTGTCATATGTTGTTTGTCAGTTCTGTTCAGAAATATGGGAAAGTGCTTTTAAGCGTACTTATTTTCATAAATACAAGTTTATTACATTTTTTTTTCAAATGTGTAGATCTTGAAGAAAAAATATTGTTAAAAGCATACAGGAAAAAGTCTTTACAAAAATAAAAAATAATATAAATTTTGCCATACGGTGGTTTTCTGTATATTGTTAGAGTATTATTGTCAGTTGTCAGTGAGCCTGGAAAACAAAACAAAAACAAAAACAGATCAATTTGCACTGATGTATGTTTTCTTAGAAAAACCAACATCAGTCTTTTTAATATAAAAATTGTGAAAAAAGAGTTGCTGCTATGGAGTAAAGTTATTAGTTTTGATTAAAAAAAATTACTTTCGACTGACCCAAAGATTTAATTTTCAACTATACTGGAAAGTGTAACAGATATTTTCATTTATATCCTTAAATTAGAAGTGAATGAGGTTTTCTGAGTCATTTTGAAACACAAATATAACTTCAAGCACACTTACAAGGTTAACTACGGTACTTTATAACAATCTAAATTTAGAACACTTGACAGTAGGCCAGGTTTGTCATTAGTATGATGAACAAGTCATTTCCGACAATTATGGCTTCACTGAAGTCCTGTCAAAGGAGTATTTGAAACAAATAGGGCAGTAATTTATCAAGAAGTTTGTTTCGGATAGATAACACCATACATATACATGTAAAATAGGTCTGAATTACTTTAGAATGGAAAAATAAGTGTTGAGGAATATTTAATTCTTGATAAAAAAATAAATATATATAAATATATTGAAATTTATTTTTAATTAAAAACACCTGTTTTGTTTGGTACATTTTTTTGGCATTTTAATCCACACAAATAATGTCATTAAAGTAATCATGAAGGATTTCAGAAATGTGTGGAACAGTTATAATATTATTATATATTAATACTGGTAATTATTTCATTTATCTCTGTATAATAGAGGAGCGTAAGGCTAAATAGTTTGGCTTCTGAATTATTCTTGGGATATTTCCATGTTGAAATTCTTCCAGGATTCTTGGAATTATAAACATTTCACTTTTCTAACATAATTTAGAACGAACGATGACCTTGTAGAACATTGTATTTTGATAAGTCAGACATTGGCTTATGGGTGTAAATGTAAGGTGGTCATGATTGTGCAAAAGCTGTAGTTGGATGTAGGTTGCCGTTAGATAACTCTAATGTATCAGAGATGGACTGGAGTACTATTTGATAACACAGGTGATACTAACTAGTTATCTCTTCATTGTCTCTGTCAGTCATTTCATCAAGGCTATACAGGTTTCTCTGCTTATTGTTATATCTCAACTTGTAGTTTTATACAAGGGTAGATTGGCAGATATTTGCAGACTTAAGACAGTCCATAGTATGTTGGCTTGAAAGGAAGTTATGGATTTAAAACTTAGTAGAAATTAGTATGGGATAATTGCTTCATTGAGTAGGATGTTAAATTTAGCCAGTTGAATAGAAACACGTTTCAAGTGTACTGGATATAGATGCATAGTCATGTTTAATAGATTGGCTAACATAATTATGTTTGAACTAGATATTGACAGTGGTATGTTTGTGCTTGAAATATGCTTTATATAGATAATTTTGCAAACTCCAGAAGTTTTAGAATCCACATGCTTAACATGTCTCATCATTGTTGTCGATTAGATAAGATTATGTCAGTAAGTTGCCGATTAGTTGCAGTCCAGTAGTTAATTGTTAGTTTTAGTGATTGGTATCAGGTTTAGGACACCCGATACTGAATACCCGTCTTGTAATCATGGATCGTCTGATCATTTAACAAAAGGTCATATGATGCTCTGGATGTTGCAATGTAATCTGCTTTCATCACATGAAGTAACAAAATGCGTATATTATAAATAGAAAAGCAATTAAAAAATTATCTATTGTCATTGTTCACTTTTGGTTGATAGTATTCAATAGGTCTTAGAAAAGTTAGTGTGAAAATTGGTATGTAGAATTTTTGCATTTCAGAATGTCTAACTGAAATTTGTGTATAAGAGTACTTAGAGAAAAAAAGTGTAAATTTTAAAATTAACATTTGTTGTATTATTTAAATTAGACTAAATATGGAGAAGATGTTTTAAGCTAAATATAGGAAGGAATTAAAAGATATTTTTCACTTTATACAGGTACCTTGTTACACTGTGATATAAAAGATACCATAGACAAATTATTGACAGTTTGCTGCATTGTAAATTACCATTGACAACAGAGAGAATGTTCCAGGAATTTCCATTCATTGAGATCTAAGAAGTACAATATATAACAATTAATTGGTGCTGATTCAAGTCCAGGATGTTCTTGTAAATCATTAACTGGTGTGCAGTTGCTCACAGCAGGTGCTAATATTATAGTGGAAAAACACGGAACTGTAACATAATTGAAGTGTTTTTCATGTGAAGTGTTGTTGCGGATTTCAAAAGAAATTTTCATTAGTGCATTTTCATCTGAATAAACATAGTATGGATATTGTAATGTTTTGAAAAGGAACAAAAACTGTCACAAGAGTTCAATTAACTGCTCTGATAATAGGCAAAATAAAAACAAGGTTGAGAAAAACCAGAACAAAACCACATGTGAAATAGAAAATTAGCTATTCTAGAACAAAAGGCTTATTGTAAAAGCCTTCTTTTATTAGTTGCAATCATTTGAAACAATATGTGATTAAACTTTAGTTTATCAAGCTAAACAGGAAACTATCGTCAACATAATACGCATGAAAATGACCACAGGGATGCTGTTTGTTTTCAATTTTTGGTGAGTATATTACAATTTTGTTCTTTTCAAGAGAGGTCTGAAATTCTATGTTATATTGACGTTTAATTGAAAATATAATCAATGTTCAGAACCCTCCAAACAATTGAGTGTTACAGTGTTTTTCCATTATTCCAATTTCAGTCTTTGAAATAAGTCAAAGACCCGAGGCCCATGGTTTGTCGGGTTGACAAACTCAGACTCACCATAGGCTAAATAGACCAATATAAGGAATTAAGCTTCAAGACTTTAATTTTATTGTTTGGGGTTCTATGTTATTGTACTGTAACATAACAATGTCTTTGTGGTGTGAATTGCTGTTACACTATACATGTATATCGGATTGGATTTACATGAAATTTAGCCATTTTTTTTTATTTTTTTTTTTTTGAGTAAATCTTGCCTTTCAACAAAAACAATTGGTCCTAGATTGCCATTTTCTGAAAACATTGTGGGAAGAAATTTAAGGAAGAAATTCTTGAAGGTCTTAATTATTAAGAAAACCTGTTGAAACATGCAAGGTATTTAATATTTTATGAACATCTCTAAAACTAAGTTGAACTTTTCCTGCATTTTGTTGTAGTTATTTTCATTACTCATTAATATCTGACTTATCAAGGAAGAAGACATTAAATGACAGTTTCTAATGACTAAATTGTATTGTGAACATGGAAGACAAGTGCATGATTGTTGTTTTCAATGAATTAATTGCTGTTCATGTTAAGAAGAATAAAGGTGAGGTAAAATATAATTGACGGAACAGTTTTAATTGGTTGTAAGTGCAATATTAAGAACGTTTTGTTTAGTATCAGAAACATGGAGAAGTTGTACAAGGTTAAACAAAGCACATTGTTTATGATAGGAAATGTAACGTAAATAGCAAAGGTTAGCCTATAAGGGAATTAATGTTAAAAGAAATGGACAAGTCACTTTGAATATGAAGAAATAAAATAGTTAACAATCAACTATTGAAGAATTGTTCCTAGTAACTAGCAGTTTGTACATAAAGCAAAGTAAGAGAATTGTAAAGGTTAAGTTTTTATACGTACATTTCAGGTAGGCATGTAATATATTTGCGAAACATAAAGTTTAGATATTCTAGTGATTTTGTCAGGGCAGTGTTGTCTTTATTTTTTAAGAGATTAAAAGAGTAACGAATGTTTCCATACAGTTGAGGTGTAGCCGCATGTAGTAGAGTCTTTGAGTAATGTTTCTCACCTTAATTGTGCATACCACATTGTATTGAATTTTTCGTTCTGAAATGGTCCTTAAAAACATTACGATTAAATCTAAGAATAGACACTTCCTTTCTCATTTGCAGAAGAGTGGTAATATGTAATTCATGATTAAAAAAAATGGTCATTCTGACATGAAGGCAGAGCAAGAACTTGTGTTTGACGAAGGGTAAAATTGTCAAATGATACTTTACTTATATTCACTTTTCATTTTATGCTTGTCTTTTTTTCAAAATGGAAAATTCTCATTTTAATCTCACTGAAACGCAGTAATTGTACAATATTTTGAATAAGTTACAACAAAATTCATTAAATATCAGTGTTGTATTTTATGTATGTAATAAATTGCCATAAACTATTTTCTCAGTAAATGCAGTCCCTTTTTAATCAGGTAACAGATGTTTTGGCTCCGTTTGTTACCAATGTTTATATCTGAATTTCCTGCAACACAATGCAAAACAAACAATGAAGTTTCAACCTTAGACCTTCTCCTTAATAATGGAAAGTTTTGCCAACTGTTCCAGGAAATTAATAACGTACTGTTTTGTTCTTGAAGTTAATGGTTTTATGTAAAAATTAATTGCCAGCGCAACAGAATATATAGGGTAAACAGTGAAAAGCCTTGGTTGAAAGAATGCTTACCACATGTTTTGTCCCTGCTCAGAGTTTAGAGTCCAAGCAAGAGATAAGGCATTTAATGCAACAACTGAATTTGTTTGAAATGTAACTGGATCATGTGCATTGTGGGGAAATATAATTAATAACAATATAATGAATTATGGTCAGGCAGGAAGCAGGATTGAAAAGGGTCACAGTGTCTGTTTGAAAAGATGATGTTGTTACTACAGATATCTCCAATTCACTCTGTTTGAGTTGGTTCTGTCTTCATTATTGTTGTAAGGCTGACTGAAGTCATAATTAGACTTTAGGACCAAGTCTGATGACCAGACGTAATCTGTGAGACGCCAGTTAAGGAATTACATAGAAATATCTACTCTAATATCATTGACACTCGGCAATCAAAAAGCATGTCTATGATATAATGCAGGCAGTATTCAGTAATTGTCTTAGAAGAATATTGAATCATGATTATTGATCTAACCTGCTGACTTGGTGGAAATCGGTTCCATCCAGTGGAAATTATCCAAAACTAAGCACCGTGTAACCTTTGCTTGTCTATAATCAATTGATCTAATGAATAAGTTACTAACTTGGCAATATAGCAAGCTTGAATGTGAAGACTCTTGTCTGTCGTGGGCTGCAAGTGATTAAACATTGTTGAGAGCATTCATCATCATCATTATCTACTATATATGTTCCAAACATAGTGTTATTAATACATGTTGTGAAACATGACTTTTAAAATAGTTTCGATGACTTTGATGTTGTCATCAATGTGATAATCATCATCATCATCATCATCATCATCATCATCATCATCATCAGTGCACTGACCAGTAAGGTTGTTCTTTGATGAACAAAATCAGGCGTCCACACTCTCTGTGTGTTCCTGGTTGGTTTATCTCTGTCATCTTTCTTCACGCAAATTTTGTCCTTAGTTCGGTTGTTTTTATGTATCTGGAAAAGAATCGGGTCTGTTTTCTTGGCACTGGGTAATTTTTTTAGCAAAAACTAACCTCAGTTATTTGGTAATTTTCAATCAAGTTAAAAGCAGAATTCCCAGTGGCTCAGAAGTTGAATAGGTTCTTTCAGTTTTTACAATCAACCATTGTATCAATTCCAAAGACATATTTGATGAAACGACTAACCTGTGTTCCATGTCTTTATTGTCTCAATAATTGTCAGCTTTTCAATTTTCCATTACAGTTTTTAAAAGATTTGTCACTTTGAAAGAGAAAATACTGTTTGTTTTGCCATATTCAGTGTAAATATTGTTAAATCAAAGCATTTACATATCTTTTGAACATTAAACCTTTTAAATAGCAATAATGTTTTTTTGGCATCATGGTATAACTTGTTTATTCCAGACTTTGGTTATACAGATTCACTATGTTAGGGATATTATTTATAAGATTTTTTAATATGTGTATATATCTTATGTTTAGTTTGTTAAAATGTTCAAACATGTTGTCAACATGCCATTTAACAGTTGAAACACAATTCTTCATACTGGCTATGTTCATGCATTTTTTTTTATGCCCCCGAAGGGAGGCATATAGTAATCGCACTGTCTGTCCGTCCATCCGTCTGTCTGTCTGGTAAAATCTTGTTCTCGCTTCATCTCCAAAACTGCTTGAGGGATTTCATTGAAACTTAACAGGAGTGTTTGTCACCAAGCCTAGTTGTGGATATTGTCAGGTGATTCCGCTCGATATATTTTTGGCAGAGTTTTGGGCACTTAGTCATGTTTTTTTTACTCTAACTTCTATATTAAAGTCTTGTCCACACTTCAGGGCTCTCGCTAGACTCAGAATTTTGGGAGAAGTCACTTCACCCTGGGTTGAAGGTTAGGGAGAAGTGGACAGACTTCGGAGCGAAGTGGATATTGTTTCGTTTCTCTTTGTTTCGGATGCTTATGTAGTATTAAATTTCCCTTTAATAATTGATCCCTTTTATCAACCAGTATTCAGAAACATAATGAAACTAATATCAACTATTGATACGCAGACCTTTTGGAAAACAATGATCGACAATTATAATACTGTAACACTTCCGACGATCAACCTTTTATTGCTGACATGTTTTTCACAGAAAACCTGATAGATTGCACCTTTTTTGTCTCATGATACAATATACATACCTACACAGTTTAATCGCCGTCATTGCTCAGATGGTACCTGAGGGTACCTGATCTTAATCAAGCCCATAATTGCCGAAACAGTGGTAATTTATAAACACTGAAATCTGCTAAAAATATCCGACAGGAAACTCATTATTATTCATTACTAAATAGTGCTTTTTTAAAAACTAAATGCTGATTGGTTTATTTCACCTAAGTGTCGGTATCGAATGTTCTGGTTGAAAAGATATAAATAACATGGGCGGAGTCTTCGCTCTGTCTTCGCTCTGTATGTCACACATGGCTATAAGGCAAGAAATAGCGAGAGGCGGAGTTTTACGGGGATTCCCTAATGAGTGGCTGGCAAGCGATTGTTTATGTGTATTGTATTGTATTTATGTATCGTAAAAAAACTGCCACATTTTATGACACCATTGACTCTTATCCACGTTTGCCAAGGGCAACTAAATTTTGTTAAGGCGACTTGATTTTCGATTGATCTTCACGTAAGGCGAAATTTGAGACAGCAAAGCGACGACTTCGCCCGAATCGCCCTCTCGCGAGAGGCCTGCACTTCATCTCGAAAACCGCTTGGAGGATTTCATTGAATTTCACAGGAATGTTTGTCACCAGGCCTAGTTGTGCATGTCATCAGGAGTTTCTGGTCGGATTATTTTTGGCAGAGTTATGGGCCCTTAAAAAGTAGTCATTTTTTACTATAACTTCTATATTAAAATCTTGTCATAGCTACATCTACAAAATAACTTGAGGGATTTTATTATATATAAAACATCAGTAGGGGTTGGGAATTCAACAATATTGTTCGTATTTAAGGCCAAACTCACAGCTTTCTATTTCATTGAATAATTATGTCTTCAATGTTCATATTATAAGAATCTGAAGCAGAAAAACATTACTTTACCATTTACCTTCTGTTCATGCTGTATTTTTGTCTGATCTCTTTTCCACAGACATATTCAATTATATATTTACACCAGTTACATTTCAAAGCTACATTTCGGGGCATATGTCAATTTCCAGTGACAGCTCTTGTTTTTAATATAGAATCACAATTTTTAAGCAAAAATTCTGAATCCACTATTTTGGGGTAGTGGGAGATATAGAGTTGCCCTTGTCTGTCCGTCCTGCTGTCTGTACGTAGACTGGTTTGTGTTGCGTGTTAACTCCAAAGGTATAACTGCTAAAGCCATGAAACTTTCTAAGAATAGTTGTCAGCATGTGAACATACACACCTGTGTACTTTGACGCAAATTAATTGGAGATTGGCAGAGTTATGCTCCCTGATTAAGCAAGAAAAAACATTCTTAGAATTCTGTCACATGTAACTCCAAACGTATAAATGCTAGAGCCATGGAGGCATGAAACTTTCTAAGAAATATTGTTAGCATGTGAAGTTACGCACCTGGATATTTTGACGCAAATTTATTGGAGATCAGCATAGTTATACCCCCTTATAAAGCTAAAAAATAGCATATTTAGATGTTGTACGCACCTGTAATTGTACAAGATTTTTTTGTGAAAATACAGTGGAGGCATCCGAGTCCTGAGGGACACATCTCTAGTTGTAGTATATTGTACTCTTACACAATTAATAGATTTGATCGTGATTCAGCCAATGTGTAAGAATTTAAGACTTTATCAAATAACTGAATAAAATGTTGATGGTACACCAAGGTCCCATATATCAGTGAGTGTCTATAAGAACTAAGAATGTCCCTGGAATGATAATCATTATTGTATTATCATTACTGTATTTTGCACTACCCCCCTAAAAACTAACATGACTAAACTCTTCTCATGGTGTTGATCATAGGGATACTCCAGGCACCATTGATAAATGTCATCAGATAGAGAGATAGAGAACTGGACTCAATAATTGGACTAAGATCTTCAAACATTTAGTTAGACTGCTTTACAGACTTCGGTAGACTATGGTTTAAACTCTAAAAGATTCATGTTTGATTTTAATGCTAGGGACCTTTCAGCAATAATTTGTTTACTTCACTTATGAAAATGGAAGTGTCTTAAATCTTGGGTTTCATTGTGTTTTTGTGACAGTATATTGTCTGATGGAAAATTATCTGAAGAGATTTAAATTATCTTCTGGCATTTTCAATTTCACACTTGTGGGAAAAATTGCAATATCAACATTGAAGGATAGTTTTAAGAGTTTTTTTTTTTTTTTATTGCAAACTGACTTTAATCTGTACATATCAAAGTTAGCAATATGTAAATTATATATCTTTTTGCCATTTCCATCATGCAAATACAACCTTGAAAATTTTTCATGCGAAGATAAAGATTTTATTTATATTCCTTCTGTTATGGTATAAATGTAGCTCAGCCATGTATTTCAAAATAAACATATACTTCTTTTAAATAAATTGTCATGCTGCACTGAATTTAGTCAGTTCAAAAGTACCAAGATCTGCTGATTTGGAAATAAATGTGTATCTGCAAAGTGGGTCACAGCTTAAATGCATGTCTTCATGTTTTAGGAAAATAACTAAACTGAAATAATAAAGCATAAATAATAAAGATTTCAGCTCAAGAAAACATGATTAAATGTGTGCTTATATAGCCGTAAACGTTGACTTCTGAATTAAGTCTTTAAAGTATATCAAAAAAATTTCATCCTGACTAGGAAATACTTGAAGAAAAATTGAATTGCATTTTCTTCACACTATATCCAGGTTTATTCCAGGTTTATTGCTGAAGAGTTACTGCCTGCAGTCAGTCTTGTGTTTCTAGCATAAAAAAGGTGTCAACAGTTACTAATATTTAATAGGCTGGAAACAAGCCATAAATCAAATATGTTTCCCCTTTCATGTGGAAAGCAGAACTGTAAAATGTTGACTTTAATTTGTTCTTAACTGATATACATTTAAATTAATATTTAGATTTTATTCAGTGGCTTGTTTTCCATGCTGGATTTCAATCTATTGAACTATACAGGGAAGTGATATTTGGCCATATGGCAAATTAGTTGTATGGAAACAACTTTTCAAGGTGATTTTGTTTTGACAATTATACCCAACACCTGCATAATTTAAGCATACAGTTTAAATTTAGGACAGTAAACATGCACTTGTAGTCCAAATTTGGCATTTTTTCACAAATTTTGATAATAACTTGATCAGTTTCTTGTAATTGAGATACAGGTAGTATTGTTTACAGAAATTCAAGTTACAGAAACTGAAGTTGTGTTTGGAGCAAGTGGGTCTTGTACTGTCACTTCAAAAGATATTTCTTTGACATTAAGCATGTCTACTTACACTGATACACTGTTCCAGGAAAGAGTGTGCATAAACCTTTGACTTGTATAAATTCAACCTCGAGTAATCAATTCATTGCCTCGGTTTTTGAGAGTGTTGGTTTTTTAGTAAATTTGGGTTTGAATTTCTTGGAGAACAAGATATTTTCTGATGCATTGAATCTTTATGTTGATGGATGAAAAACTTACACGACATAAAAGAACCAAACCAAGCTTGCATGAAATGTCTTTGTTAGTGGGAAGATAAAATTAGGTGTATTTGACCTTTGTCAAACAGAACTTATATAATTTAGTGACTTGATCTGTGTGCAAATGTTTTTCCTGTTGGTCAACATAATATAAGAACATTTCAGTCTATGCAGAGTTCAACTTTTTGAAAATGTTACAGCAATAATCTTTAAATTAAAGAACTGTTTAATACCAGTTACTTGACCTTCAAGAAAAATTTATATGTTGAGGGTGAGTGGCACAGGGGTCCCAGAGTGATCAAGGTTTAGAGATAGCCTTACTGCTGTAATACCTTGCAGTATTAATGAAACAGAAATATGGAAAACAAAAAATAATGGAATTGGTGGGGAAATTGAGGGCATTTTCAGTTGTTTTTGTTAACAATGTTATTAGTTAATTATTTTATTCTCTAATTCCAGGAAGGGCCGAAGAAAAGACAAGGATTCTCCGACCCCACCCCTACAAGAGGAGTACCGTCAGTATCTGGAAGACCAGTTCGTTCGAGACCGGATCACAAACACAGACTTCTACCGACTTGTGTCTCTACCGAATTGTTTAGATTACAATGAATGGTTAGCAACACATGGTAAGTTGTGCTAGAAGAAATTAGTTACATAAAGGGACAGTAAAGAGTATGCCCTTTTTGAATTTTAAATAAAAAGTAATCGGGCAATGATTTACAGTGTACATACATGATGTCAGTTGATGTGAGTTTACACAGCATAATGTGACGGGTTGGCGCCACACATTTTGCTTCCCTCAAGGCCCCTTGTGGATAAAAGGGAGGTAATTTGAAGAAGAAAATTGTAATGCATTAAAGTGTAGGTTTGGCTTAAATATTAAGGAAGGAGTTACACTAGAAGTGTAACATGATAAATTTATGTAAAAAAAACAGTGTTAGCAAAACAATATGTTATGACCAGACACAGATAGTTGCATTATTAATTTAGAAATCTAAGACAAAGTGGATGATACACGTTAGATTTTCCACTTCTTAGGAAGTCTTTGGGGAATTACGTTTTGAAAATAAAGTTTTCTCTTTTTTCAGCTGTACAGTTTTTCAACCATGTAAATCTAATGTATGGTGTCATATCAGAGTTCTGTACAAGTGAGACTTGTGCAACTATGACAGGCCCAGGGAATGTGTAAGTAACAATTTCATATTTCATTATATGCCAGTCTTCAAATATTTTTTTGCTGAAATGTTTTCTTAACAAATTTTCCTCTTTTGTTTATAGATATAAAAAAAAATCTACAGCTTATGAAAAAAAAAAATTTATGTGAACAAGATAGTAAGAGAATAATATTCTTTAGTTGCTGTAATATTTTTTTGTAACGAAAAGTTTGAAATAAAGGCAGTATTTCATTAAATAATGTTATGGAGACTTACCTAAATTTTAACCTGGTCAGTTGATACAGGTCATGTGATAAGATAATGTTTATTATTGTACTTGAACATTTTAAGAACACTTGAAAATTTAAAGTTTCAATAAATTGAACTTAGGTTATGTTTCAAGTTTTACCTTCCTTATACTTGTATGCTCAAATACACGTTAAAGATAACAATTTTGTAAATTCAAATATTGCTCATCCTTTAACCCTGAACATGCTGAAATTTTGTAATGGATTTGTCCAGCTTTGAATTTGGAACAGTCCATTCAAAGTTTAAGGGATTTCAATATCAAAATACAAAAATGGAGCTACCAGCAGTATAGAGCGTGGTCAGACAGCACGGATGTGCAGGCTGGCCTGGCTCTATACTGGTGGCAAATGCTAATCACTTTCGGTTCCAGCAGGTTAAGGGTTAATCATTTAAGTTTGTTACACTGCAATAAAAATACTACAAATTTTGCCTAATTCATCTTTTCTTATTTTGATTATTGTTTGCTTAAATATTTACATTGTTGGTTTACCACTTAAAAATGGTTTTAGAGAAGTCACTGGCAAGTGATTAATGACTGAGATTGCTCTCAATTTCTGACAACACAGGTGATATCATTTAAGAATGATCATGTGATCTTAGTGAAATTTCTTTTCAAATTAAACAGAACACAGATGTCATACGATATTGCTTTTAAGTGTGTTAGTACACAGATCAAGATCAGGCGACATTGTAAATGAAAATAGTTATAAATTATGTTTTAGTATTGTTTAACCTAGAGGTATGGATATATATGATGGTAAACAGAAAATGATGTTTGACAATGACGTTCTAGTTATTAATTGAAGATCTGTATCATATAACACAGTTTAAATGAAAAGATAGCTCAGTGTCCTGAAGCTGGTATAATGGATCTCACTGGTGTCTAGAATGTTGGAGTCCTTGCTTTAGCAGGTTGAGACTCACCATTTCCACACTGTCTTGATATTCACTAAGTAATTTTCTATCTGATACCCTTGTTTTCTGTGATAGTACTTCTGAGATTTTAACATGGAAAAGTCCATTTATTAAATTGGTTGAGTCAGCAGAATATGCGTCATTCACCAGAAAGTTTGTTATATAGTAGTTTAGGTAAAAAGTCTACAAATCTAGAGACAAGAGCCAGTTCAGATATGGATAGACATAGTTTTGAAAGCTTTGATATTGGTTTTAATAAAATTGTATAGTTTTGTAAGGTAAAACTTTAAATCATGCAGTTCCTGCAGTTATATGTTAATCTTTTGGTTCTAGTAAAATGAAAACGTCATGTATTTCTGTAGTATTTATATCATCCTTTTGAGAAAGTTACAGGTCAGAACTGGGGACACCACTATGCATAGCCACATACAGTTTAGTAACTTTCAATACCATATGATTGTGTTAACTTATTAAAATGTTTTCATTTTAAAACACATCATAACTAAAATGTACGTTGGGTTTTCAGGCAATTTTGTTGGACAGATGAGAAAGGGAAGAAAGGCAAGGAGACAGCGGCTCAGTATATAGACTATGTCACTCTGAATATACAAAAGACAGTCTCAGATGAGTCGGTATTTCCAACCAAATTTGGTAGGTATGAAGGTATAAGTGTTCAAAACCATCTTAAGCTATTTCAACCAAAATTTGATAAAAGTGTTGACTCACAAACATGTCCAAGATAAATTGGAAGCTACTTTTATATCTGGAGCATGGTTAAGGCATTATGAGCTCAAGGCCAATATCATTCCTTAAACTAAAGTTGGTACTTGAAGTGGAGATGTACTGAAGTTAGAATGAAGGGAAATTAATGCCCAAACTGTTAAGAGGCCAGATTCAGTGTAATACAGTAGTCTGGATTACAATGTACTGCATTTTAACTGTAATGATCATGATACTTCAAACAGTCACTTTAAAACCTGATCTTGAATTAATTGTTATAGTAATCTGACACTCTCAAGATGTTTTGTATTCTTGGAAATATTATCTTTGGTTTTCTTGGACATACAATCTTTATACAATAAACAAGATAATGAAATGGAGTTACTTTAACATGCATCATAAAGTGGGATGTGAATTTTATTACAATATTAGCTACTTGTTTACAAGTAAAATATAAAACAAAGTATAAATAGGCAATTTTCTGTCTTTATCTTTGTTTGCATCAGGTTAAGTATATGTTGTGACATGTTGTTTTGTACCTTGTGGGTAGTTTTGTACCTTGAGGGTAGTTTTAACCAATTAAGTATGCGCAAATAAGGATGTTTACCAGAATTTCAATTAAAAATCACAAGCGAAAAATTCATTTTATCAGGAAATTATCAAAGTCAGTCACTGTAATAGTTGAGATAGGGTTTGTATGTATCCTGATACAGTTCACCTTTACATGAAGTCATAAGTTGTATTGTGGTACCCATGACTTAACCCATAACCTGCTGGAACCGAAAGTGATTAGCCTTTGCCACCAGTATAGAGCCAGGCCAGCCTGCACATCCGTGCAGTCTGACCAGGCTCTATACTGTTGGCAGCTCCATTTTTGTATTTTGATATTGAAATCCCTTGAACTTTGAATGGACTGTTCCAAATTCAAAGCTGGGCAGATCCATTACAAAATTTCAGCATGTTCAGGGTTAATTGTTTTGTATAAGGACTTGCATTGTCTTGCCTAATTTCTATCATTACTAATGTAAAATGTATTGTTTTTAGATTGACAGATGGTTATGTTCATATATAGGTTACAAAACAAGCTGATAAGAATATAATAAACCTCTTTAGTGAATTGTTAAGGATTTTAAAACAATTGACTAAAACATTAAGCTTGTATTGTAAATGTAGGTCAATACGGCACAAGTAATTCATTACATTGTTGAGACCTGCCTCCTTAGTGGGGTTGTTAAAGATGCTGACATCAAAATCACTTAACCACTCACTGATAAATGGTCTTGTGTTTAAGCTTGTTACTGAACATTACCATTTGCAGAGTGGGACTATAGTACTGATGTTTCCCAGGAATGATGGTTAGGTAAACTGTCTGCTTGACTGTGAGAAGGTGTTAAAATCAATGAAATAAACTTAATAATTTGTTACATTACTGCATGAAATGTTTGATAGAGGCGATACTGAAGGTGTTTCAGATCCAGTGTTGTTCAAGTCTTCTCGCAGCATGGAGGAATGTGAAGATCGTGAGAGAATCTCACCTCTGAGAGGATTCGAACCTGCGACCTTCGGATCCGGAGCCCAGGACTCTACCCTGGACTCAATGCCTCTTCACATTCCTCAACGCTGCACGAATACTGGTATGGAACCCAGGGAGCAGTCATCGAGCATGATGAATCTAAGTTGTAAGAACTTGTATCGCAATCGATGTAGAATAAATGAGTCTAAACTAAACTTAACAAGTCCTCTTTAATTTTCAGCATGATTGTGCATTTAATGATAGTTTGCTTAGTTTTACGCATTATGAGACTGATTCTAATAGCAGAAATATTGTTGTCAGAAATAGAAGTCAGATAACTATTTAATTTGATGCGTCTTTTATTTCAGGACATGCTTTTCCACCTACGTTTGAACAGACTGTGAAACGTATCCACAAGTATTTGTTACACATAATAGCTCATATATACCACGTCCATTACAAAGAACTCCTCATTCTTGGTCTCAACGGACATATGAACAGTCTTTTTACCCATTTCATGGTTTTCAATATAAAATTTGACTTGTTAGAGGAGAAAGATTACGAGATGTTGAATGAACTACTGACAGCTTTAATGAAACAGTTACCAGATCCAAACCAAAACGATGGATCTGAGGTGGCGCCACAGATTTCTCGGACCTAGCACTGGCCATGAAAATATGTGCCATAGTTGTTTATGGTATATTTGGTGCATGGAGGCACTCTTATGATACAGTTACGCAAATGGAGTTGTGGGAACTGAGATTAAAAATGACGCATGCAGGATGGATTGGGTGGATACCAGTTTGTGTTAAATGTTTTAGATTCTTTGAAATACTTAACCATTTTAAACAAGAAAAGACACATATGTAGCAATATTTCATGTGTAGATGTACTGTTAACTACTTCAGTTTAGTCATTTATAAATCTGTTTGTTCTCACACTATTGAACATAAGTACCTATATTTACTATGTGAAATTTACAACTTTGTTGTATTTGAATTACAAAAATTCATTACATTATAGCCTGGTCATTTTGGACATGTGGATTAGTGCTGGTTTCTAGACCTACCATGTATGGGTACTCTCGTAATTAATTATGATCGGTAAATAAATAAACATGCTTCGTTTCAAAATTTAGCAAAATCCTAGGTAGAAGCTTCAAGATGCAAGATATTACCAAACCAAATTAATATTTCCCATGCATTTTGGTGACTTGGTTTTTCTAGCTAGCCAAAATGAACACACAGATAGATTGGAAACAAACATTCATTCAGAGGTGGCTTATGGAAGTTTGTATTGAATTTTGAATAATTCAGTGGCAGATATGGGCAATCAGAGTGAAGTACTGTTTGTTTCTTTCCTAGTTTATCCCTAGCTAGGATGCCATTTTCATATTATCTGAACTTGTAATATATAAAAGGCTGGTTTATTTTACAAGGTTCACACAGACTTGTAAAGTGCCTGAATTTTTTTTAGAGTGACAGGAAAACTGATTGAATCAGAAAAAACTTGCCTGTAAAAATCACAGTGATGTGATCTTTGGAACAAAATTCAGAAATGGCTCATGTTTTTAACAACAACAAAAAAAAAAAAATGGCCTTGAAAGTTAAATGAAGGTCCTTGAAAACTTCCTTACGAACTTTTTGTAAGCCTCGCTATACGAATCCTGTCTTAGCTATTGGTCACATCTAATAAAAGCATGTTTGGTTTGAGAAGCTTTTTTTCCTGAAGGTTTAGAGTTTCATGATGCACATAACCATTTTAAAATAAACTGAAAGTGAAAGATCAAAACATTCAATATTGCAATATTCATCATATTTATTTTTAGCTTTATCTGTTGTAATTATTGTCAGTTTATGTAGGAAATCAAACAGAATGCAGTATAATGGAAAACTAGGAAAGAAACAGCATTTCTCTTTTCCATTCTGAAAAAAAAAAAAAATAAGTGCCCAGAAGTATTTATGTCATCCTTGAAATGCATAAATTACAAAATTAATGCCAAGGGAGAGAATCACTGAAAAGTTTTTGATACTAAGAAATGTGTTACTTCCCTTGATCAGTTATGGTAACTTTAAGATTGCATTAGTTAACTCTGACTCAGTTTGTTGAGGTTTAAAGACCATAAGAAGTATGTTCATTACATTGTGATGCTGAAGAAATTCCATTTTTTCTATATTTACAAAAAAGAAATGTTTTCTGAAAGCCAAATATTTAACATGACACAAACTCTAGAATTTTCCAGCATTTGTTTGTATTAACTTGTTTTGCAAAAGGATAGCAACATTCAGTGACAAGTTTAGAATTACACGAATAAACATGAATGGTTTATTTAAAACACACTTCATTTGAAAAGGAATCCACTACTTGTATTGAAGTAATACCTCAAAGTGATGTATAGCTTTGTTCCTTCACTTAGATTGGAAAGAGGTACACTTATTTAAAATGAATATGTAAAATTTGTTAATGATTTTTGGAGTGAAAAGTTAGAAATGATGGATTTTTTTAAATATTTATTTTATGAAAGTTGTTCTCTTAATTCTGATTACTGTCAGTTTTGTTGAGAAATATTTGAGATAACCTGTTCATTTCAGATCCGTTTAGATTGTTCCAGACATTTTATAACCTGAATTGTTTTAGATTAGGGCTCATATCTATTTGATGCTGAATGTTGCTGTTCAACACATTACAAGCCATATTACAGTTTTGTAATGTTAATTGTAATTGCATTGTTAATGAGAGATATATGTATATATAGTCAAAAATATTTATTTTTTGTTACATTTGTTCTGGTGGGTGAATTTCAAGGCAAAAATGTATTGGACTGTGTGTTGCAAGTCGCATGTCATGGAAAAAAAAGTCTTATTCTTTGTTAAACAAAGAATTTCGCATTAAGCAATGTTAAACAGGTGTTTGTTAACACTCCACTTTCATTAATCCTGAGGACAGAGGTTCTAATATTTTTAAGTTTATTTCTTTAAAGAGTTTTTTAGTTAGTTTCTTTTTATGTTAATGAATATTAAGTTAAGACTTACAGTGTGAAATGAAGAGTGAGTTTTTATCCTTAGTAAAACATCTTAGTTGCTAGAGGTCACAAGAGGTCACTCATTTTTTCATATCTTCATGCCTGTTACACATGGTAATTTGTGAGTTATGACAGTAACTGTGTAAACTCAGTTTTGATATCAAATTTTGTACATTTTACACAAACCTATAGTGCAATTTAGTCTCTTGTTTCAGTTGATATTTTGTTGCTTTGTATAGTTGGTTATGAATTGTTTTATAAATGAGCATGCATTGGTTTGTGGTACAACAATTAAATCAATATTAGTTTTCTTTTCATACCGTTTCTTTTCTTGGTCAAACTGTGTTTTTTAATTATATTCTGTTATGTGTTTGCACTATATTTAAAAAATAAATCTTCAGCAGTCACTTTTGTAAGGGATAAAAGAATTGGTAGACAGGAAAATGCTCGAGAGATCTAACCATGTCTAGCTTTAACTTACTAAAACAAAAGTTGCAATGCTTTATAATCATTTTAGACAATACTTTGTTGTTCATTTTGTAATTCACAATATCCTGATAAATTATAAAGCATATGCGACCAGTGCAGATCCAGATCAGCCTGCACATCCGTGCAGTCTGATCAGGATCTCCACTGTTCGCCTTATCCATAAAAGTATTTCTGACTGAAAAGCGAACAGTGGAGATCCTGATCAGACTGCACGGATGTGCAGGCGGATCTGGATCTGCACTGGTCGCATATGAGATTTAACACTTAACCATGTGGTAAAGGGTTAAAGAATTACAATCCAGACGTCTTTTTAATACTTCAGTATTTTATCAGTGGTGTTTGGAGTTAAAATCTCCTGAAGCTTTCAAATGCAAGTCTTACTTGTAGAATAAACCCTATTTGTTCTTAGTGAAATAGTGTACAATGTTAGTGTGGGTAAAAGTTTCTAATTAGTGAAATTGATGGTGGACATGTAGGATATTATATATCTGTAAGGTTTTCTTTCACTTGGCTACATTGTGAGGGACTGCATGATATTTTACCTATTTATTTATATAGTGTGTACCAGGAGGTCACTTTAAGTGAAAGGTCAGCCGTGTTTCTGTAACGGTCAAAGAATAAGTTAAGCGGATGAAGTAATGTTTGGGTAGGTGGAGTAATGGGTGGCTTACTTTCTTACACCAAAGGAATAAAGGAATTTTTTTCTATTTGATTTTAAACAGAACTCCAGACAGGAGAAAACATGTGCAATATTCAAACTTGCAGTTAATATTTTTGCAACTAAAACCAGGTTTCATGGTCATTCAGCCTTATTGAAGGCTGACGAAAGTCTCAGAATACATGTATATTTGATGTTTGTATTACAAAAATAATGTTTATCTAATATCCTTTTCAGTGAAAAAAAATGCTGATAGAGGTATAGAGCAGCATTTTTACACACTTTGCACATCAGCTAACTCCTGCGGTAAACAGTTTAAGAGCTAACGGTCCCAAGTTCAAATCCAGCTTAGGAGTAAGATGACTTCACAGATTTTTACTAAAGACTTTTTTTTTAAATGAATAGACAGGGTGTAACTATTATTGAAGTTTGTTTTGACTTGTTCATGTAAATGTGTGCAACCTCTAGGGAATTTTAATGTTTTGAATTCTACGTGTTGTTTAGAAAGATAGGACTGTATTGCATTTGCCTTCATTTTGATTGGGTACATTTTGCTACATCAAAAGATATAGGAGTAGAAATTGAAATGTTCCCAGTCTGGTTTCTTTTAACCCTTTCCTCCATATATGCACCTTTATGGCTTGGGCGAACAGTGTAGATCCAGATCAGCCAGCATATCGGTGCCATCTGATCAGGATCTACACTGTTTGCCTTTTGATACATTAGGTTATATCTGACAAAAAAGTGACCAGTGCAGATCCTGATCCGACGGCATGGATGTGTCAGCTGATCTGGATCTACACTGGTCGCACATGCATAAAAATGCGTATATATGGAGTAAAGGGTTAAACAGGAGTGACAAGTAGCTGTGGTCAGCTGGTTAGAGTCCCTGACTTCATATCTTTGAAAAATGGATTTTGTAGAATACTGATCATTCACTTGAAGAAACAATTTTGTTTCCTCCTATATCCTATGAATTTAATATAAGTTTTATTTCTGTTTTGAATTTGTCTAAGGAATCAGTTTTGATTGTAAATTCTCTAGACACAGAGTTTCTTGCATTGTGCACAGGAATAGCAATAAAATAATAGTAATTTGTAATCAGTTGAATGTTCACAAATTACACACAGTAAGTTTGGAAGGTTGAATTCAAATAAATGAAAAAAGTATCAGTTTATGACTTCTTCTGCATGGTTGAATTCTACCTCGAAAGAGAAAAGAGTGGCTGGTTATTATTATTGTTGTTGAAATAGAGTTTTGTTTAGTCAAGATTTCCTTGATATATATATATTCACTACATATCGTTGTGTAATGAGAATGCTGTATTTAATTTGATCTGTGTTGGATTAATTGTACTATTGAATTGCCAACAAAAAAAATAAAAGTTAATTGGAAAATTATTAGCGTTTTTTAACTCAACTGAGTACCAGTAAAGTTTTTGCACAGAAAAATATTTTTTACTATTAACTTCTTTATTTCTTGAGGGATTTACCTTAAACTTCAAATATTCGTTCCTTATCAACACCCATATCATATGGAGTGTTTATTAAATCCAGCATACATGTTTCCAGAATTATCTCCCCTTTGAACTTTGAATTTTCCTTAAAAACTGTAATATTGTACCTTAACTTCTGTCTTTCTTGAGGGATTTTCAATGATAGAATAATGAATATTATATGATATTTCATCTACCATGGAGAAGATTCTCATCTATACATCTATAGATTTGAATTAAACTGATTTTTGAATAGTTATCCCTTTCTTAAAAATCCAGTGCTTAAATGTCGAGCGTGCTGTCATCACTGACAGCTCGTTTTCTTATCCTAGAGTCTTAATTTTTCAGTCAATTTCCTGATGCCTGAGAACTCTGAATGGTCTGTTCCTAAATAAAACTGTAAACAATGTTGTGAATTCTAAATACAAAGTAGCTTGTAGGTGTTTGTTTGCCAAATGATAGATCCAGCCAGTACACAACAGTCTTATCATATAGCACAAAATAAATCCTGAAAACTTAAGATTTGTTGTTCTGTATAAGTAATATTCAAAAAGTGCTCAGGGTGAGCTTTTCTGATCAGTCTTTGTCCGTCGTTCATCCGTCCGTTGTCAACTTTTCATTCAAACAACATCTCCTGAAACCAATGGGCCAAATTTAATGAAACTTGCCTGGGATGTTCCTTGGATGAAACTCTACCAAGATTGCTCAAATGGTTCTGGTCCATTGCCTTTCTGGTTCACTGGAGCTAAAATTAGATTTTAAAAGTTGGATCTTTAAAATTTTTCTCGAAAACCTCAAGGCCTGGAGCTTAGATATTTGGTATGAAGCATCATCTAGTGGACCTCTACCAAGTTTGTTCTAATTATGACCCTAGGATCAAAACTGACATCACCCCAGCGGTCAGTTGATTTCACATAGATTTATACAGGGAAAACTTTAAAAATCTTCTTGTCAGAAACCACAAGGCCTTTAGATTTTTCAAAATTTGGTGTGCAGCATTGTTTAGTGGACCTCTACCAAGTTTGTTCAAATCATTGCATCTTGGTCAAAAATGGCCCTGCCCCAGGGGTCACATTTTAAATGGAGTTATATAGGGAAAACTTTAAAAACTCTTCTTGTCAGAAACTGCATGGCCTAGAGTTTTGATATTTTGTGTGTAGCATTGTCTAGTGGACCTCTACTAAGTTTGTTAAAATCATGGCCACTGGGTCAAAAATGGCCCCGCCCCGGGGGTCACTTGTATACATAGAGTTATATAGGAAAAAGTTTAAAAAATCTTCACATCAGAAACCAAAATGCATAGAGCTTAGATATTTTGTATGTAGCATTTTCTAGAGGACCATTACCAAGTTTGTTCAAATCATTGCCCCTGGGTCAAAAATGGCTCAGTCTCAGGGATCACGTTTTACATAGTCTTATACAGGAAAAACTTTAAAAATCTTCTTGTCAGAAACCACAAGGCCCAGAGTTTAGATACTTGGTGTGCAGCATTGTCTAGTGGACCTTTACCAAGTTTGTTCAAATCATGACCCTCAGGTCAAAACCTGGTGGCAAGGGGGGTCATTTGATTTTACACAAGTACTTATATAGGGAAAACTTAAAAAATCTGCTGCTCTGAAACACCAAAGGACAAGACCTTCAATTGTTCATTGTTATGTCCCCCCCCAACCCCACCCTTCTAATGGAGACATATTGTCCTTGCCATGTCCATGTGTGTCTGTCTGTCTGACACACTTTGTTTCCTTTCAATAAGTCGAGTACCAGTTGCCCCAATGCCTTCAAACTTCACAGGGTTATTGCCCCTTATTGAGTAGAAAAAAAAACGCTCTTGTTTTTTGGGTCAGTAGGTCAAAGGTCAAGGTCAGAGGGACCTCTAAAGTGAAAACCATTTCCACTCAATAACAGGAGTACCATTTCACCCAGAGACTTCAAATTTCATAGGATGATTGCTTTTACTAAATAGAAAAACCATATTGTTTTTGGGGCTATAATGTTAAAGGTCAAGGTCACAGGGACCTGTATAGTGAAAAGTTTTTCTGCAGAGAAACTGTAGTACCATTACACCCAGAGCCTTCAAACTTTATAGGATAATTGTATTAGAAAAACCCTATTGTTTTTAGGGTCCATAGGTCAAAGGTTAAGTTCACAGGGACCTCTAGAGTGAAAACTGTTTCTGCTCAGTAACTGGAGTACCATTTTACCAAGAGCCTTCAAACGTCATAGGATGATTGTTTTTACTCAGTAAAAGAACCCTATCATTTTTGGGGTCAATAGGTCAAAAGTCAAGGTCACAGGGACCTGTAAAGTGGAAACTATTTCTGCTCTGTAACTGGAGTACCATTTTACCCAGAACCTTCAAACTTCATAGGGTGATTATATTAGAAGAACCTTGTTGTTTTTGGGGTCCATAGGTCAAAGGTTAAGTTCACACGGACCTCTAGAGTGAAAACTGTTTCTGCTCAGTAACTGGAGTACCATTTTACCAAGAGCATTCAAACGTCATAGGATGATTGTCTTTACTCAGTAAAAGAACCCTATCACTTTTGGGGTCAGTAGGTCAAAAGTCAAGGTCACAGGGACCTGTAGAGTGAAAACTTTTTCTGCTCAGTAACTGGAGTACCATTTTACCCAGAACCTTCAAACTTCATAGGGTGATTATATTAGAAGAACCATATTGTTTTTAGGGTCTGTAGGAAAAGGTCAAGTTCAGTGGGACCTGTAGAATGAAACTATTTCTGCTAAAAAAATGAGTACCATTACACCCAGAGTCTTCAAACGTATTGCAAACATATTCAAATTTGCGAACAACGAACACCCATAACAACCAGTAATGATACTTGTAACATGAGCAATGAAACCCAGGTGAGCGATTTAGGGCCATCGTGGCCCTCTTGTTTAAATTTTGGTCCGAAAGATGAATTTTGTTCATTGTCAAAGTAATACACCGACTATCATGCTAAGGACGATTTACCTGTATGTAAACAAATTAGAAAAGTAATGCGCACTGAAAATCTATCTGCTATGCTAACAATTCAGACGTATTTTTATTTTTGTTGGTTTATTTGTCGTTAAGTATGTACATAGAAAAAGCTACCACAAACATTTACTAGGGAAAACTTTGAAATCATTATACTGTTCCTCTAAAGACAATGTACTGACCGGAACACTATGCTGTAATGCGACTGTTAAGGACGGTCATTGCAACCTTTAACTGTGCAGCTTTCTTTAGCAGACAGAGGCAGCGAACTTAAGTTTATCATGTTAGTTTGTTTTCTGTCTTTCGTGCTTGTTTTCTGTCTTAAAATCTTCAATTATGTATCTTTATAATAATGATAATAATAATAATATTAATTATTATTATTATTATTAGCTTGACTGTTACCGTTGCCGTTCCCTTCCGAAAACTTTAACATTGATCATAATATTTTTTATTCCTTTATGGATTGTCTTCATACTTGGACAAACAACCCTTTGGACAAGACATTTATGTAGACCAGACTAAACTTGATCTCGACTCATAAATGACCTTCACCTTCAAGGTCAAAATATTGAATTTTGTTAAAGTTGGCCATAACTTTGTTATTAATAGGTGGATTGTCTTCATAGTTGGACACAACAACCCTGTGGACAAGACCTTCAAGTAGACCAGACTAAACCTGACCTTGACTCCTAAATGACCTTCACCATCAAGGTCAAATTACAGAATTCTGAAAATTGACCATAACTTTATTATTAATACGTGGGTTGTCTTCATATTTGGAAACAACAAGCCTTAGGACAAGATTTTAAAATGGACAAGACCGAACTTGACCTTGACTCATAAATGAACTTCACCTTCAAGGTCAAATTATTGAAATTTGCTTAAATTGGCCATTAACTTTGTTATTTGTAGTTTGATTTGATTCATACTTGGACAAAACAACACTTACGACAAATCCGACATTATGATTCTTTCTGGTATGACCTTGGCCTTAAAATGACCATCACAGTCAAGGTCTATACTTTACTGAGCTACACCAGCGCAAATTGAGTGCTCTAAATAGCGCATATTCATGCTTTCGCGCTACTATCTTCTATTACAATGCCTCGATATATGAAAATGTTATTCGATTTTTTCTTTATTCTGATTTGCACCTGAACACTGAACGATGTTCTCTTTAATGAAGCCCTGGTCAACACTTTCTGGCACGATATCACCTCAGGTAAGTTCGCTCGCACGGCAACCTACGGAACTGCATACTTATATAGTATACGATATATATGGTAAGTTCTATACGGCGTGTTTTTGAGAACTCTAAAACACGGAGATCTCCTGCATTATCCAACAAACGTACAGCCGCAGGAGAAGTCTCACACTTTTCCTTGTAACATCGATTTTAATATGCTATGAACCTCAAGGAAATTGGTCCATGCCTTACTGAGCGCTGTTAAGAGCACTCAATTTGCGCGGCTGTGGCTCAGTTAAGCATGGACCGATTTTCTTGCAGTTAATATCACATTAAAATTGACGTTACAAGAAAAGGTGTGAGACCTCGCCCACGTCTGTACGTTTGTTGGATAATGCAGGAGAGCTCAGTGTTTCTGAGTTTTCAAAAACACGGCGTATAGAATTGACCATATATATCGTATACTGTATAAGTATGCAGTTCCGTCGGCTGGAGAGCGAGCGAACTTACCTGAAGCAAAATCGTGCCAGAAAGGGTTGACCAGGGTTGCATCGAAGAGAACTTCGTTCAGTGTGCAGGAGCAAATCAGAAGAAAGAAAACATCGAATAACATTGTCATATATAGAGTCATTGTAATAGAAGAAAGTGAGACGAAAGCGAGAATTGAAGCTGTTTAGAGCAGTCAATTTGTGCGGCTGTAGCCCAGTAAGGCATGGACCGATTTTCCTGACGTTACAAGGAAAAGTGTGAGTCCTCTCCCACGTCTGTAGGTTTGTTGGATAATGCAGGAGAGCTCCGTGTTTCTGAGTTGTGAAAAACACAGTGTATAGAATTTACTATTTATATGGTATACTATATATAAGTTTGCAGTTCCGAAGGCGTACTAAACAGTATACGATATATATGATAAATTCTATACGCCGTGTTTTTGAGAACTTAAAAGCTCTTTCTTTTATTACAATGCCTCTATATATGACAGGGTTATTCGTTTTTTTCTTTCTTCTGATTTGCTCCTGCACACTGAACGAAGTTCTCTTCGATGCAGGCCTGGTCAACACTTTCTAGTACGATATTACCTATTACCTCACGTAAGTTCGCTCGCTCTAAAGCCTTCGGAATTGCAAACGTATGTAGTATACGATATTTATGGTAATTCTATACACTGTAGTTTTCAGAACTCAAAAACACGGAGCTCTCCTGCATTATGCAATAAACACACAGACGTGGGATTGGTCTCACACTTTTCTTTGTAACGTCAATTTTAATATGATATGAACTGCAAGAAAATTGGTCTATGCCTTACTGAGCTACAGCCGCACAAATGGACTGCTCTAAAAAGCTCAAATTCACGCTATCGCCTTACTTTCTTCTATTACAGTGCCTCTATATATGACAGTGTTATTCGTTTTTTTCTTTCTTCTGATTTGCTCCTGCACACTGAACGATGTTCTCTTCGATGCAGCCCTGGTTAACACTTTCTGGCAGGATATTGCCTCAGGTAAGTTCGCTCGCGCTCCAGCCAACTGAGCTGCAAACTTATATAGTATACGATATATGGTAAATTATATACGCCGTGTTTTTAAGAACTCAAAAACATGCAGCTCTCCTGCATTATCCAACAAACATACAGACGTGGGAGACATGTTGAATGACTCAAGTTTGACCTTGACCTAAAACTGAACTTGACTGTCAATGTCAGTTGATTGAATTTTGTTTATGTTGTCATAACTATTGTCATTTATTTATGGATTTGATTAATACTTGGAATTTTGTGCAACTTCATACAATTGTCAAGCACAATGAGAGAAAGTGCACTGTACAAGAGCCATAACTCCATCTTCACTATTTGCACAGTTATTGCACTTTGTTTGTTTTCCTTGTCTGGAGCATAACTTGAAAACTACTGGTTGAAATTTAATGTAACTTCAAACAATGGTCAAGCACAATGAGAGAAAGTGCAATCTTCAAGATTCATAACTCAATCTTTACTATTTGCAGAGTTATTGCCTTTTGTTGGTTTTCCTTGTCCAGTACATAACAAGAACACTACTGGTAAGAATTCAATGCAACTTAATACAGTGATCAAGCACAATGGCAGAAAGTGCAGTGTTTAAGAATCATAAATCCATTTTATCTTCACTATTTGCAGAGTTATTGCCCTTTGTTGGTTTTCCGTGTCCGGAGCATAACTTTAAAGCTAATGGATGGAATTCAATGCAACTTCATACAATTGTCAAGCACAATAAAAAGGAAGTGCAGTGTGCAAGAGTTATCACTCTATCTTCAATATTTGCACAGTTATTGCCTTTTGTTGGATTTCCTTGTCCGGAAAATAACTTGAAAACTATTGGTTTGAATTCAATGCAGCTTCAAACAATGGTCAAGCACAATGAGAGAAAGTGCAATGTTTAAGAATCATAACTCCATCTTCACTATTTGCACAGTTATTGCCCTTTGTTGCTTTTCTTTGTCAGGAGTAAAACTTGAAAACTACTTGTTTGAATTCAGTGCAAGTTCATACAATGGTCAAGTTTAATGACAGGAAGTGCAATGTGTAAGAGCCATAACTGCATTCTTAGTATTTGCAGAGTAATTGCCCTTTGTTCGTTTCCTTTTCTGGAGACTTACTTGAAAACTACTGGTTGGAATTCAGTTCAGCTTCAAACTATGATCGAACACAAAGAGAGAATGTGTAGTGTTAAAGAATCAACTCCCTCTTCAGTTTTTGTAGAGTTATTGCCTTTTGTTTGGTTTCCTTGTCCGGAGTATAACTTGAAAACTACTGGTTGGAATTCAATGAAACTTCATACAATGGTCAAGCTTAATGACAGGAAGTGCATTGTATAAGAGCCATAACTCCATCCTCATTATTTGCATAGTTATTGACCTTTGTTCGTTTTCCTTTCTGGAGACTTACTTTAAAACTACTGGTTGGAATTCAATACAACTTCAAACAATGGTCAAGCACAAACAGAGAAAGTGCAGTATTTAAGAATCATAACTCCATCTTTAGTATTTGCAGAGTTATTGCCTTTTGTTGGTTTTCCTTGTCCAAAGCCTAACTTGAAAACTGCTTATAAGAATTCAATGCAACTTCATACAATGGTCAAGCGCAATAAAAGAAAGTGCAGTGTGCAAGTGTTATAACTCTATCTTCACTATTTGCACAGTTATTGCCATTTGTTGGATTTTCTTCTCCGGAGCATAACTTGAAAACTACTGGCTTGAATTCAATGCAGCTTCAAACAATGGTAAAGCACAATGAGTGGATGTGCAACATACAAGAGCTATATCTCTATTCTTCACGTTTTACAGAGTTACTGCCCTTTGTTGGTTTTCCTTGTCCGGAGCATAACTTAAAAACTACTGGTTGGATTTCAGTGCAACCTCATACAATAGTCGAGCACAATGACAGGAAGTGCATTGTATAATAGTAATAACTCCATCTTCAGTATTTGCACAGTTATTGCCCGTTGTGGGTTTTCCTTGTCCGAATCATAACTAGTAAACTACTGGTTGGAATTCAGTGCAACTTCATATAATTTTCAAGCACAATGACATAAAATGCAATGTACAAGAACCACAACTGTCTTTACTTGCCCACAACCATAACTCTATTTCAATTCTTTTATAAAGTATTCTGTTACTAATAATTTCCTCAGTTCCGAAGCAGTCTTGCGGGGGTATCAATCACATTAAGTGGTAGCTCTAGTTTTTTTTTAAAGATTTGATTCATACTTGGACAAAACAGCACTTATGACAAATCTGACAGTATGATTCTTTCATGTATGACCTTGACCTTAAAATGACATTGACAGTTAACGTCAAATTATTGAATTTTGCTACAATATGCCAATACTTTGTTATTTGTTGTTGGATTTGATTCATACCTGGACAAAACAACACTTTGGACAAAACCAACATGTTGAATAACTCAAGTATGACAATGACCTAAAAATGAACTTGACCGTCAAGGCCAGTTGATTGAATTTTGCTTAAATTGTCATAACTTTGTGTCTTTTTATGGATTTGATTCATACTTGGATAAAACAATACTTATGACAAATCCGACATTTTGACTTTTTCAAGTATGACTTTGACCTAAAAAATGACCTTGACAGGCAAGGTCAAATTATTGAATTTTGCTAAAATTGGTCACAACATTATTTGTTGTTGGATTTTATTCGTGCTTGGACAAAATGAAACTGACATGTTGAATAATTCAGGTATCACCTTGACCCTAAAATGACCTTGACAGTCAAGGTCAAATGATTGAATTTTACTTAAATTGTCATAACTGTCATTTATTTACGGATTTGATTCATACTTCGATAAAACAACAGAACCGACATTTTGATTTATAGAAGTATGACGTTGACCTTTAGATGACCTTGATGTTTAAGGTCAAGTTATTGAATTTTGCTTAAATTGGCCATATCTTGGTTATTTATGGTTTGATTTGATTCATTCTGGGACAAAACAACACTTATGACAATCTTGACACGTTGAATCATTCAAGTATGACCGTGTCCTTTATATGACCATGACTGTAAAGGTCAAATCATTGAATTTTGCTAAAATTGGCCATAACGTCATTTTTAGTTCTTTTTGATTTATACAAAACAACATTATTCAAGTATGACCTTAACTTTAAAATGACCTTGACAGTCCAGGTCAAATTACTGAATTTTGCTTATACTTTGATAACTTTATCGATTTACAGATTTGATTCATACGTGGACAAAACAACATCTATGACAAAACTGACAGGTTAAATAATG
Source organism: Cyclina sinensis (assembly GCA_012932295.1). Lineage (NCBI taxonomy): Eukaryota > Metazoa > Mollusca > Bivalvia > Venerida > Veneridae > Cyclina > Cyclina sinensis. Next base: position 5,388,634 of record JAAONU010000003.1, read on the forward strand.
CAAGTATGACATTGACCTTAAATGACCTGAACCTTCAAGATGAAGTTATTTTATTTGGATTTGATTCATACTTCAACAAAACAACACTTTTGACAAAACCTACATGTTAAATTATTCAGGTATTACTTTGAACTTAAAATTACCTTGACCGTCAAGGTCAAATTATCGAATTTTGCTAAAACAGCCAAATTTTTGTCATGTATGGACGGATTTGATCTATACTGGACAAAACAACACTGAGAATAAAACAAATGTGTTGAACAATTCAAGTATTACCTTAACTTTTAAATGACCTTGACATTGCTTAACTTTGCTATATCTTTGTTATTAATGGATGTAGTGTCTTCATGCTTAGACATAACTACCTTTTAGACAATACCTCCAAAAAAGGTTAGAGTGAACTTGACCTTGACCTTTAAGGTCAAATTTCTGAATGTTGCTAAAATTGGCCATAACTTTGTCATGTATGGACGAATTTGATAATTATATTTCCAAATGAACTTAGTTATGTATGGATGAATCTGATAATTATATTTCCAAATAATGTTCCATTTGAAATGTGCTTCCTCTGATGCGTTTGCATTTGGAAATAGGAAAAAGTCGAGCGTGGCCCCCGCTTGCGGTGGCTCTTGTTATTATTATTATTATTACATGTATTATTATTATAAAAACAAGACCTGTCATTGTATACAGACAAGATCATACTTAGGAAAAGAACATGTTTTTCACTGAAAATGTATGCCAGATCGATAGTATAAGAAAATGTGAAAGGAGAAAGGAATGTTAACAAACACATGTCAGTAGGTTGGCTAACAGCTACTAGTATTAAATTCTTTTAGAACAAAATATAATTCATCATATTTATGTTGATACCAAATAACTTAAAACTCTAACAGCATATTTTTTCAAGAAATATTTCATGAGAACATCCAAACTACCAAGGCATTCATAAATAACAGAATTGTTGACCGGAATAACCATCAATGTATTTTACAAAAAAATCCTTTCCAGTAACCTTTAAGTTCCAAATCTAGGATTGTCTCAAATGTCAACACATTTATCCATAATTATTTTTCAAAAATCCATCTATAAATAACAAAAGCTGTGCACAAAACACGACCATCTATTCACAACCATATCACGACTTTTGACGTACAAGTGTGACCTTGACCTTTGAGGTGGAGGACTGATTCTTGCATGCGACACGTCATCATGTCTAACACATTTATGTCGAGTCATTTTAAAATACATCCAGGAATGACAGAATTGTTGACCGGACATGACCATCAATACACTTTTATGAAAATTTCCTTTCAAGTCTAAGTGTGACCTTGACCTTTGACTTACAAAACTGGGTTTTGCATGTGACAAATCGTCTCAATGTGCCACACATTTATGCAAAATTATTTCTAAATCCATCCATGACTGACAAAGTTTTGGACTGGACAAAAAGCGGACAGAGGGACGGACAGACAGACAATTCAAAAACTATATGCCTTCCTTCGGGGGGTGGGGGGGGGGCATAATAAATTGATAATGTATCAGCATGATATTTGAATGTTAATGCTAACACGTTCATAAACATTCATCGCTCCACTGATGTGAAAACTCTCTGGTTCCAGAAAGATGATAAAGAAAGCAAAATGTGTGCCTTGACATGAACCTATGCCTCCTATCCGGATGACAGCCTTACAGCATTTTTTAGCACTTTGAACAGACTTGTTATTATTGAACGCTAGGGAGATTCATGGATCCACAGCATGACTCTTAAATCTCATAACAAAAGTTTTAACCCACAAAAATAACCACATATAACTGTACTTATTTGTTGAATCATGCAAATGTGAGAAGTCAGGGATCCATCAACTCGGCTGTGTCATTAAAAAATCTCGTTTTAGCAAACTCGGCCGCGTTTGCTAAGTCCGCTCTAGAGATTAAAAGTCCGAACAGATATATAAAAATACTATGTAAGTATAACCATTAATCAATAATTATGAAATAAATAATAGGGAACATTAGCGGATTATCTACCCTGAATACTCTCAGATGTTACATTTGTCCTTCCATTTGGATTTCTCTGCTTTCATCGCTATTTTCTTTTTGGTATGGTGATATTTAAGCCTAATTATTTGCAACAATGGTAGTCAGATAACACATTAAGTTAAGCAACAAGTTTTGTAAAGGTCATTATTTTTTTTTTTACAATTTTCACAACTAAATGTCAAGACTATCACAAAGAGAAACAAGAATAAAGTTAGAGCATTCCAACTGAAAGGACTAAGGTGCAATTTTGTCTACCTTTGATGTTATCCGAATAAGGGAGATAATTTGTTATCAGGAATGTCCCTTATTTAAGCACAATACACTAGCTTCTCTCTATATCCAAAATATTGAGCTATAACGCTTATTGCTTTTCAATCTAACTGAATAATTTGACCTGGCACACATGATTAAGACTAGCAAATGATGATTAACATATATTCTAAAATAGCTTTGACTTTACATAGAAATTAAAAAGCTATTGAATTAAGGTATTTCTACATTAAGTTATTTCTACATTAGGTTTTATCTACATTAGGTTATTTCTGTATTAGGATATTTCTATATAAGGTTATTTCTACATTGGGTTATTTTTACATTAGGTTATTTCTATATTAGGTTATTTTTACATAAGGTTATTTCTGTATTAGGTTATGTCTTTATAAGGTTATTACTACATAAGGTTATTTCTGTGTTAGGTTATTTCTGTATTAGGTTATTTCTGTATTATGTTATTTATATATATAAGGTTATTTCTGTATTAGGTTATTTATAAATAAGGTTATTTCTGTATTAGGTTATTTCTACATTAGGTTATTTCTGTATTAGGTTATTTCTTTATAAGGTTATTTCTACATTAGGTTATTTCTATATTAGGTTATTTCTGTATTAGGTTATTTCTGTATTAGGTTATTTCTTCATAAGGTTATTTCTGTATTAAATTATTTCTTTATAAGGTTATTTCTACATTAGGTTATTTCTATATTAGGTTATTTCTGTATTAGGTTATTTCTGTATTAGGTTATTTCGATATTAGGTTATTTATGTATTAGGTTATTTCCATATTAGGTTATTTCGACATTAGGTTATTTCTGTATTTGGTTATTTCGACATTAGGTTATTTCTGTATTAGGTTATTTCTGTATTAGGTTATTTCTTTGTTAGGCTATTTCTGTATTAGGTTATTTATATATTAGGTCATTTCTGTATTAGGTTATTTCTGTTTTAGGTTATTTCTATATAAGGTCAATTCTGTAATAGGTTATTCTATATTAGGTTATTTCTGTATTGCTAAATGATCACTGAACTTCTACGTAGGTAAACGTTATTTTAAAAGTTTGAATTGAAACTACTATTTTTTATGCCCCTGCTTTTGTTTCAACATGTACATGTTGATAATTTTGTTAGATTCTCTTGCTCATTATCTGGACCTTTTAATATACGTTATTCCCATTCGTTTTCTGAAATAATTTAACCGTCTTGATCAAATGTATTGGTAACGTAAACAGACACCAAACTGGATCTTCAACACTTTATTATGGAAAAATGCTTTTGGTGTTTTACGTTTTCAGTAATGTTTACTTCTGATCAGTTTTGAGAATATTTTGACAAATAATTCTGTCCAATGTGCTTCGAAACAAAGTTTTTATTTATTTAAGAGAAAAAAATGTTATGTGGAGAAGTTTATTGCCATTCAGTGCCGTCCCAGTTATACAACAGGCTAGAGAAGTTTAACTCAGATAAACAGAACTATCCAAACCTCAGGCTTCAGCGCATCAGTGCTTTGATTCCTGGCACTAGATTGCCTACCTTAAGGATAAATTTAACACAAATACTACTAAAAAGCGGTAACAGAAGTGAATAGCCTGGTACACTGTCACTATACTGTATATGTTGTGTATATGGGTTTTGAAAATATTTATGTAGTTACACTAGTTTTGCTCTGACCAATCGAAATGTTGTTGGTAGTCATATAAGTTAGCCAGGTCCCGCGAACTTTGAAAATAAAATGAACTTTTGTTCATTGCTTCTGCAGGTAACAGTTTATTTACTGTCACAAAACGCTCGGATTTAGTATAGTTCATATCAAAGAAACAAAAATACGGTACGTTTTAAATATGCTTTTATTTTTTTTGTCTTTTATTTAAATGCCGGAAATGTCCGTTGTGAACTCCTGGTTGTATATTACTGCAGCCTCACGAACTCAGCAAACTTTACACTCCTTAATGTAAAGGGTATCTATTGTTGTAAAAAAATATGTTGGACCAGGCTTACTGGTTAAGGCCTCTTTTAAAGTCAAATCATATAAAAGGCAGATAGGCCCCGAGTGGCCGATGAACACACACGCATGATCAGCTAGGCATGCAGCAAGGCATTCTGTCACATTTACAAATAAGAGTTGGTAGAAGTCTGCTTGAGTGTTACCTGGAAGCTGTAGAAAGTCGTCAACGCTATCTGTGTATTCCGTACAATCTGAAAACAACAACAACAAAACAACAACAAACTCGTACTGATTTTGAAAGACAAGACAGTGGGAGCGGCCTAAACGTGATTTGTCTAAAAACTGCACCAAGATATTTCGATGACCACCTAATTTCTTAGAAATTATCTTAAAGAAATAATTCTATTAGTATTGAGAATTACTTACTTGTATTAAAGTTATAGCGGTCAGAACAGCCTGAAAGACAAAAGAACATTTATGAAACATGCCCTTTGTCCAGACAAGATGTACAATAGGTCTTTTCTCTAGGCATAATTACTGAACACAAGTAATGTACTTACTGACTCACATTAACTTTTTTTTTTCTTTAGAACTAAAGAGAAGTTAATATAATAATTATGAAACAAAAACAACGTAATTTCATGTTTCTATACATTATGAAAACTGAAGAAAAAATGATTTGATATTAACAGGATTCAAACCCATGCCCTTCAGGTCAGTTAAATATGGAACAGCAAGCTAGACAACTGAGCCACTGTGGAGTGTTCTTACAAATATCAAAATTAAAAATATAAACAAAACACCCACCCCGTGACTAACGGGGGTAAAGTATTTCCCGATAAAAGTGTGAGCAACTTTATACTATGATGTATTTCTGTAACAAAAGCTGAGACAGTAACTTAGCTTAGATGTTCTTCACAACTACAGCCATAATTACAAATACAAACATTTTTTATGCATCGTCGACCAATTTTTGAGTCAGACGCTTTAAATGATTCAACTTAAACAATATTCAAAGTGCAGAAAATGCAGCCTAGTCTCACTAGTTGGCCTCCGAAGGTGAACCGATTTTACAGGTCCACATTTTATAGTTTTTCAACTGAAAAATATCAGTTCTATAAAAGCGGTTCAACACTTTAAGAATAATAAATTAGGCTAAATGCAACCTAGCTTGAGATGACAATGTATCTCTTGAAACAAAATAGTTAAAAGCATACTGAACAAAGAATTTAAGTTTATGGGTGAGAATATTTTTAATTACCTCCACAGTCCATTTCGTCTTCCCCGCCCGGACATTCCGTTTCACCGTTACATCTTGTCGCACATGTGCTTCTGTCAAGACAGTACATTTGTCCGTCTGTGCAATTTTCGGCTATAAATAGATGTTCGTGACTTTAACGTTATTTAGACGCAGATGCATATAAATATGAAATAATAGCACAATAGTAGCAATCGTATAATTTTATCCTTTCAATTATTTCATATCCAACCCGATAAAGTGTGGGGGGGGGGGGGGGGGGGGGGGGGGGCGGGGTCGTATAAATTTTGCTTTATACGGCACATGCTACGTCATGGACTACTTTTGTTTTATAATCAGAAGGAAGTGATTAAATGGTTGTTATTACAAACAGAGACAACTTGAATAAAAATTAAATATTTCAATATCTAGATCTTATAATATAGCATGATCATTTAATGAAAAAAATATCGAAATTTTGGAACTATTTTTTGTGTATATGTTCACCTGGCGGATAACCTTGACATTTGAAACACTTTAAAGATAGATTTTCAATATCCTAGTAATATATTGACAAATGCCAGATTTGACAGGATAAATAGAATAATAGGTTAGTGTCTTAAATGAGAAAGTTTATCCGGCTCGGTGGCGGAATTTATCGGGTTCGCCTTCGGCTCACCCGATAAATTCCTACGCCTTGCCAGATAAACTTTCTCATATTAAGACACTTACCTATTATTTTCTATATTCATGTGTCTAGTAAAAAATGACCCAATCCTAGGGTCAATAATCTAACTAAAGTAGGACTTAGTCTAAAACCGTTAATCAATGTCTGTTGGTTCTGTACTAAAGATGTTTAAATCACAGCCCTTGATAATAATCATTCTATGAAAGTTTGGTGAAAATCATATGAGAATTGTAGGAGTTGTGCACAGAAGCAATGAGAATTGTAGGAGTTGTGCACAGAAGCAATGAGAATTGTAGGAGTTGTGCACAGAAGCAATGAGAATTGTAGGAGTTGTGCACAGAAGCAATATTAAGTAAAGTTTAACGAAGGACAATAGCTATGCCAAAAATAACTGAATGGCAAAACCCGGAATATATGAGCTAAGGCAATTGATTATGATCATTTTATGAAAGTTTGGTGAAAATCGCAAGGGAAATGTAGGAGGATTTGCATACTCAAGAAAAATTAAGTAAATTTAAACAAAGGAAAATAACTCCACCAAAAATATTCGAATTGCAACAGCCGGAGTATGTGCTTTGCGGCACTTGATAATGATTATTGTGAGAATGATATTTGAAAATCAAATGAGAATTGTAGGAGTTGCGCACAGAAGATGGGATGGACGGACGGACGGACAGACGGACGGCTGGACTTAAAGACGGAGAGTGCGACTACTATATGTCACCCTTGAAGGGTAGAAAAAAGTTGAAATCCATCATTCATAACTAACTATTAATCTGTTACAAAGACGAAACCTACCTGTCACAAGTTGAGGTTTACAGAAATTCCTTCCCTGTCGAATGTGGCACTTCTCTGTGTAGCAGTGGACATCGTCCTGGCAGTCCTTTAACATATGTATAACTTAACGTTTAGCCCAACTACACGCACAGTTATTTCCCTTGTCATGTTTTAACTTTAGAAAATGTTTTTAAACTATAGAAATAATGCCCGCTTTTTACAGATATAGTGTTCATTTCTTGTTAATTTGAAAACACAATTTTCGACAAATCTAATATATAAATATAAAAAACGAACAATTCCTTCGTAAGTCAACAACAGCTGCTCTAGAAAATTTCTTTTCAGTACCAGGTGCTTCACAAACAGACGTCATTATTATTATTATTATTATATTTTTTGTTTTGTTTTTGTTTTTGTTTTTTTTGCTTACCGTCAAAAATCAATACCGGATGTTTAAAACATTGTCTTTTATGATGCGGCGCTGAATTTCCCTTATTGTACCGTAACTTTTACAGCAGGGGAAGTAACTCTGCGTTGATTCTGTTGCTGTGGTAGAAACAATCAAATTCAATAGCATAAAAATGAGAACAAAGCTTTTACCATGTCATCTTCACATGTTGTTTTCCTAAAGAATTTCGGTAGAAGAGCTTGTGGATTTGGGAATGGTTGCGCCGTTGTCTGTGAAATGACAAACACGGTGACCTTAAAAGAAACAGATATAAGAAATATATTTTTTTCGATGATTCGCCGACGCATACAGTATTCACAGATGTGTGCCTTGATATTCGATCGTATAAAATCTAGTTTTGAGAATTGATTTTCATTAAAATATCAAGATTCAAACGCCCGGCACTAGAACATTTGTCCATTGATATAGATATAAAACAATTCTCGATTTTATCATCTAGAAACATTCAAGGTTTTATTTAATGAAAAAAGGCAAATCTATTAGATACACATTAAAATGCACAATATAGACTACAGCTAACTACGTTTGTATTTTTTTAAGTTAACACGTGTAAATACATTTTTGTAATTCTTATCAAACTTCTGTTGTATGTACATATACAAATGTCTTTTCATTTTATCCTTTCCCTAAAAAAGCAAAGAAGTAATGAACGTCTTCATGGCAAGTTGAAATCAATCAGATTGGAAAAAAGGAGGAAATAAAGTTTTTGAAAATGTTATGCAAAGATGTGATCCTTCATACTTCATTTATCATAATTATCCTGTAGTTAAGCATATGACAACTTTCTAGTACCTTTTCACCGGATATTTCCGTTAGTACTGTTTTGAAAAGAACAACAATTACAATCAAATAGATTTGGCATAAAATAAGACGACCTGTTCAGTTGAGGTTCGAACACCGGTTCCGCAAAATAAGCAGCCAGCAACCAAGATAATATGCTTAATTAAATGCTTAATCAGTGCCTGGTAAAGTAATCATTACAATATGGCAAGCGAATTAAATTTTACATTCTCTGGAAATCGACGATGTGTTCCGAGTTTAATCTATTAACAACCTTTTCCTTTGTTGGTAAATGGTTTCAAAGACCTAAAACTGGTATTTTGGGTCTTTGATGGTTTCAGCAATGTCTACCTTTCAAACCCGCCATATTAATATAAGTATCGCTTATCGATAAATCATTATTTTTTAGATAACGAGTCCAGAATCGTTCGGTTATTCAGTCCGCCGAAACAGCTGGGCAGTTTTATGAGCCAGATGAAAATTGCGATAACAAGTGCTTTTCTACAGGGTAAAATTATCAATTATTTTCATTTTCGATATTTTGCAGAACAAAGTTCAGTAATAAAAGAAATTAACAACTTTTCAATATAACTAAAAATAAGACTAAAACATACTAGTGTTCTTAAAGGCTTACACTTTTTGGCTCGTAAGAATGATAATATATATATATTTCTAGTTTTCATTTCCTCGCTATTCAATCATCAGAATTCACGTTTTTATTTTATTTTCATTATGGGTTTTTGTTTTGGTTCCCTTTTTTATTTTCGAAAATTATCATTTATATATTTTTTCTTTCTCTATTTTTTTCATTAAAGTTCAAGAATTGCGGTTTTTTTTTGTTTTTTTTTTATTTCTGTTTCCTTTTATAACACTTTCCTTCCCTTCAAAAATGTATGTATGTTTGTTTCTAGTTATTTTCCTCTCTTTTTTAATTCAAAGTTCAAGAACGTTTAATTCTCCTTAAAACAGCTTTCCTTCTTTCCAAAAATTACCTACTTCTCATTAAGTTTAAGAAATACACCCCCCCCCCACCCCCACCCCCAAGAAGAATTATTGTTTTTCTACTGCATTGCGCTTTACAACCACAGACCAAACAAGTAGTCGCTCTTTTTATTTCACAATCTTTTTGTCTTCATTTGTATTTGATTACTTTTTCATAACTTGAGAGGCGGTCCTTTTTCTATCTCAAAAATATATATAAAAAAGGTAATAAAATAAAATAATAAATAATAATAAACAGACATGAATATGTATTCATCAAAATAAAAGAAAAATCCGACATTCCATCTCCTGTCTGTTCATTTTCATTGTTTTCGTAAGAAGATATGGAACAGTTCCGAATTTCTTTCACTATCATTAAGTTCTTTTTATTTATTTTGTTTTCATCATTTTTAATGTCTAATCAGTTTTCACTTCTTGCTGCTCGCAAAGTTATAATAGAGAAAAAGAGGTAATGATTATGGTAAAAAGAAAAATCTCATTTCGACGGAGTTCCGTAAAAGATCTGTAAGATTTGCCAAGCGTCGTTTGACCGCCAAAGTGTGGAAAATTTTTCTATAGTTGGTTTAAAAATCTTTAGAAAGGACTAAGTTCTGAAACCGACTTGGAAGTAAAAAGTAACATCACTAGACAAAAGATGCTTTAGACTAAACAGGAATACTTGGGCTTTTTTATTTTTTGATTTGATAGGAATTATATTGAATATTTTCAAACTCAAGAAGAACCAAATTGTCGTTAACTTACAACTTACATGATTGAAAAATATCATATTATGACCGAGAACAATTCAAGATTATAAATCTACCATTGCCTGCTTCATGTAATTAAAAATTGAACGACGATTTTGAGTTCATGTTTAGCTTCCTGCATAATCTAAGGCTAAGTGGTGGGCCTGAAAGTTGGGTATGCTGATGGAAATAAAGACGTTTCTGATATTTGATTAATCATTGCTGTTAAATGACAAAAAAGGGCTGTAATAAGAAGTAATGAAATATTACATAAATTCAATTATGAATAATAAAAATGGATTCATGAATAATAAACTTACTAAAGCACACAACAAAATGACGCCTTGCATCTTTCAAACTAAAGTTTTCTTCAGCAAACAAACTGCAGAACACACACTTGTTGTTACTGAAATAAAAAAAATGTCATGTGACGGGCTGGGAATAGAGAAGGACTTTTACTCTCTTAAACCGGTATCTTTATTTTCTTGAAGTGTTAACAATATTAATCTATTGAAAAGTTAACAGAAAGGTATTTTAAAAAATGAAATCAAACATTTCGAAAAGAAATCACCCGAACATTTTAAACGCTCGTATTACAAAAAAATTGCCAAAACAGAAAATCGGCGAGTTTTCCAGTCACGACTTCAACTTTGTGCTCAAAACCTAACGATGCAACTGTATTAAAAAAGATAAGAAAATAAGAAAATAGATAGCAAGAACTTACTGAGAATGTATCGATGGTTGATGTAGTCGTCTTATAGTAAAATGACCAAATGCTTCCTGTATTTATAATAGGAAACACGAGTTTCGATTAATATGCAAATTTACCAATTTTCGTGATATTGACAAGTATGTATAAGTCATGTCATTCAAATTTTATCTTAATTGTCATTCAGGATTTTTTTGTTATTTCTAATTTTGATGATTAAGTTTTTTTTTCATTTTTTTTTCAATTCATGCGTACGCCACGTGTCATCTGTTAGCACTCCAAATCATCACATCTGTTTTCTGTAAATTAGCATACCTCTTAAAGTGGGTAGAATCTGGAATATCAAAAGTTTTATTCCACAGGGTACACTATCAATATAGACTGTAATCAAAGCACTGAAAATGCTGAATGCCACATACTTTGCAAAAAACGGGGAAATACATTCTCCATTTGACATACTCAAGTGATTTTGAATTGGCACAGTGCAATGATACAGCAAATTTGAGAACTTCTTGCATCAGATTCAGTATGTCAAACCTGTCAGTTGTAAATGATAACTAGATATAGCTGGTGCATACATACTTAACATCAAAAAATAACTTCTTCAAATAAAAGAACTGATTTGATATTTCTGGACAAATAAGGTAATGAATTGTTCCTTTACTTGCAATGAGACAAGAGAGAAAGCTGTTTGCATGAAGTATACGGTTTGAGTTTTCTGGTGTTAGTGCCATAGTGCCGTTAATTTCTGCTTATACAAGATAAATCAAATAACGTGGAATGCAGTGTCTACCACGTACAGCCGCAGATAAAAATGTTATGACTGATTAAAATTACCTCAACATATATGTGAACATGCCACAATTTATGTCTTATCTGAGTGCATATATATAAACAGTTACTGTTAATCACTAACAGATTAACGAATCTTGTTTTACAAGAAATAGGTCTTTACTTTCATGCTTTAATTCCTAATCCAATAAGAATTTTTGTTTGGAATCAATGTTTAGTTTCTGAGTTATATAAATTTTTGACATTCAAATTTCTTTAGAAGTCCGGTCACGTGACTTTGAGAAGTCGTATATTAGTGGCACGGATAGCGCCGGTTGCAAAAACAGCAATATCTATTTATAGCATGGCCACAAATCAAAAGTATCTCTGAACTCAATGCAATTTTGGTTCGTGGTAAAAATTGAACAATTATTAGTCTTTGGTAGTTACGTGTAAACAGATAACCATTGAAAGTTCCGGCTGGCCGTTACAAAAGGAGAAAAATGTAATTTCAACAATCCGGGCCAAAAAAAAAAGAAATGTACATAACCGAAGAATAATACTGCAGTTCCGTAGGATGTCTAGAATTGCAAATGTAAGTTCACCAGAAACCATGTTCAAGACACATTGTTGTAAAATCAAGCAAACTAAAATGAAGAACGTAACAGCGATCAGAGGCAAAAAGGATAAAGCTGCGCTTTGTTGAAAAAGATGAGTGTCCAGAGTTATTTAAAAGATACGGTGGCACAGATGTGAATTGTGTGCGCTTTTTATCTCGTTCCAACGACTTACTTATCTTTTTCCCACGGCAAATTCATCCTGTTCCCACATGGTATTTTCTAGTTTCCACGATATATTATCTCGTTCCCATGACATACTCAGCTTGTTTTCACATGGTATTTTCTAGTTTCCACGAGATATTATCTTGTTTTAACAAAGTTGTTACGGACCAAGTTAATTAACCCCAGATGACCCATATTCAAACCTGACCTAGACATTATCGAAACAACCTTTCTGACGAATTTCAAGGATATTTGGGCTGAAAATGTTACCTCTATCTAGAATGTTAACAAGGTTTTTCAATATTTGAGCTCAGTGACCTAGGTTTTGATCCCAGATGACCCATATTCAAATTTGATCTAGAAATCGTTGAAACAACCTTTCTGACAAATTTCCAGGATATTTGGGCGGAAAGGTAGCCACTAGATTGTTAACAAGATTTTTCTATTTTTGGGTCATGTGACCTAGGTTTTCATCCCAGATGAATCATATTCGAACTCATCCGAGTAATTACTAGGAGAAACATCCTGACCAAGTTTCATGACAATTGAGGCAAAAGTGTGACCACTAAAGTGTTAACACACTAAGTGTGGACGGGCGACGGACGAATGACAACGGACGACGGGCATTGATCTGCACGTCTGCTTTCATAATCCCTGAATCCAAAATATAGAAAACAATAATGGAGCTACCTATGAAACAGAGGACATATTTTCTCTTTTTTCATCAATAAAATGTAGTAAGGGAGTGAACATTATGTTGACATTTATAAATTTATCATCTCAGCGTATCTTAATTTTATTTACCTTATGTCGCAGTTCATCATTAAAAAACACGGGTTTTTATACTTTTTTTTCACATTTATAATTGTAAGACAAAAAAGTCCAAAAATGAACTAGTTTACAGATAATAATGTTAATAATGTTTGAAAATTTACATTTTACTGTTCACAATATTTTGAAAATACATGTAGTTTTTTTATCAAGTTCCTACAGTGTAGGCCATGTCACTGTGCCCTATACAATCAAGATGCCAAGCCCTGCAGACCAAGACCATCTAGCAAATTCAAACAACAGGACATCTATAAGTTATCGGGGTTCTCTTTTTATAGGGGGTTTTGAGTTTCCGAGGCTGTCGGAGCCATCAGAGCTGTTATGTTATAGGCTGTTTTCGAAACTGTTTTCATTTTGATGAATGCTATCTCTAATTAATCCATAAGAAATTAGTTTATTTCATGAGAGTTTTAATTATTTTTGTGAATTTTATTTATTTTGTGAGAGGTTTATTTATTTCGTGAGAGGTTTATTTATTTTATGGGATGTTTAATTATTTCATGAGAGGTTTAATTATTTCGTGATAGGTTTGTATTTTTCGTGAGAGGTTTATTTCTTTCGTGAGAGATTTAAATATTTCGGGAAAGTTTTATTTATTTCGTCTGAGGTTTATTTTTTTCGTGAGAGATTTAATTATTTAGAAAAAGAAGTGCAAATATTGCGTTGTCTGCAAGTTTGAAAGAAAGAAAGAAAGAAAGAAAGAACAAATAACTAACCTTCACAACAAAGAATATGATGTCAGATTGTAACATATCTAGAACATATCTAGAACATGTTGATTAATCTCTACGTCATTTTCGAAAAAAACGTCAGAATATAATAACTGATACACGTTTTTGATTTGTGAATTAACCGTATTTATCTTCATTTACATACAAGCATATTTTACTTGAATTAAATTGCCTTCCAAGTTGCCTTGTTAAGAGTGGCAAAAAACTGTTGAATATTTATCTACAAAAATTAGTTTGATAAAAAAAATATCGTTAATGAAGTTGAACATATTAATGGCAGTAGACATTTTAAACGCTAAATTATAATGTCAGTAGAATATCTAAAATAATAACAATTTATTCAGCAATAAAGCATTAATTTTACAAAGTTTCTAGCCTACATAATGAATTGGACGAAAATGTTTGTTTGTCTAGTTATCAGGAAATAAATACGAATATAGTACGTTTTCGTATGTAGCTTTTTGATGGACTAAATGTTTATAAATATACACTTGCTATACTTTGAAAAAATTCTTATTTACTATGTTTCATATAAATAATTGTAATATTTCATCTACCAAGTATTTCAAGTAAACTTAACATATTTTATGAATGTTTATCATTTGAACAAGAAATGTAATAGCAGACTAATGGAAAGACAGTAGTGAAACAGCTAATTGTTAATTGCTAACAGTTAATTGTTAATTGCTAACAGTTAATTGTTAATTGCTAATACATAAATATAAAGCTCTATTCATAATTCAAAAATCAAAGCACTGACTGTCACTGAGTACTGTCAGAAGCGAAAGTTACAATATGTGAAGATTGTTCCTTGTCACTGCACATCCTACCCACGTGATAAGAATCACATCAGTTCCTTCAATTGCTTTTTAAATATGCTCTAGAAAAGCATATTTTCAACATAATAGTAATGGAGATAATCCTAAAACGAACCAAGGTTCAGGACACTGCTGTGTATCATCAAGTTTGCTTAATGGAAGCTTCAAATACTTTTTTGTGATTGGCATAAACACAATATTTTCCGTTCTTTAAAACGTGAATAATCGTCATAAATACGGACTGTTGGATAATATAGCAAGAGTTTTTTTGTCTGATTGAGATTCGGGAAAACAGATACATGTAAATATATTAACATTGATGATTTAATCAACATACAAACTCAAAGTAAGGATGTTAAAATATTTTAAGCACATTTATTAGAGGAAAATATTTGAGTTATTCTGATTGATTTGACAACATAACAACAGAACAGTATTATCAAGAGAGACAGAAGCGTGACTGGTTGTTCGAGTACGTTTTATCACATAAGGGTTACACACAACTAAATCAAATCCTACAGTATTTCAATGTAACATCAAGTCCCAGTATCACTTTATTATCTTCTGAAGATGCTACCTATGCCGATTTCTGGGAAGAACCAATCAGGAGAAACAATTTCACACAGTTTTTTTCCAAAGCATGGCCCCTAAACTTTTCCGGTATATCGTCTCGAAGGAGATCACCCCAGTCACTTTGGTATTTTTATTATAATCTGTCGAAATTTCCTGTTTATTTTTAAACGACAAAAATAGCCAAGATTTGTTCGCCAATTTCAATTTGATCTTCAATGTATGTGTTGTTTTCAAGTAAAATGATTTTCAGAACAACCTTTCCATTTTTGACCAATCAGACAGCTTTGTCATCTTATAGCTCGGCACAAACTCTCTACAAAATTAACAGGTCCCGACTACACTGATTTGGTAGTGAAAAACCATAACATGCATTCGGAATACCTCGCCGATTAGCAAGGGCCGATAAGTTGCGATTGTTTCAATGCTTAGTAAATTAAATTTAATAATGAAACTTGTGCGGATGAATACTAAATCAATAAGTTGTTAGTTTTACCGTTTGATATTTGCCAACAAAATGAAATTATACCTCCTGCTTTCAAAATAACAGAATTCTGCAATATCAAAGCACTTTATCGAAAGTGCAATAAAAACTCATACAACAAATGGTACTATTTTTCAACACGAATTTATGGATAAGAGGCGGTCATGTGATTGTAACTACAAAATCTGGTGTGTAGCTTTAGAAGCTTTCGGTTCTAATGAGTAATCCCTTAAGAAAATAAAAGCACAGAGAGTACTGTCTGAAACGAAAGTTAAAATGTGTGAAGATTGATCTTTGTCATTGCACCCATGTGATAAGAATCATATCAATTTCTTCAATTGCTTTTTAGATATTCTCTAGAAAAGCATAATTTCAACATAAAAGTAATGGAGATAATCCAAAAATGAGCCAAGGTAGAGTCTTTGTTCGGACTTCCCTGTCACGTAAGTGTGACCATTGTATTAATTATAAACTCAGTCCCTCAAGTATTTTCTGAGTTGTGACGTACAGATGTGACGGGTCATTTGAGACTCAGTAATTGCTGTTATGCACTGTGTGATTGTAAATGTTCAAGATATATGTATTTATACTATTACAAAATTTTAATTATTTTCCATGTGAAACAGGGGAATAACTCTAGAAACACTGATCACTTAGTAATGTTCCTTGTGGTACAGATGTGCCTTGTCCCCAGTAGCAAGTATGCCAAGAATGAGTAAAATATTTTTGACAGTTTTCAAAATTTTCTATATCGGTATCCAATTTTAACAAAAATTTCAAGTTGAAATGAGGCAGAACTCAGAGTAATGTCTTTTGTTTTACAACTGTGCCCTGTCATAATAAGCAAATATTTCAAGTTTCATATTGATACCTTTGATAGATTTGAAATCATTCCAGTTAATAACCAATTTTAACAAAAGTACGAAGTTAAAAAGGGGCTAAACTCCAAAAATATATTTCAGAATAATGCCCATTGTCTTACAACTGCACCTTTTCATTATAAGCAAGTATTCAAAGTTTTGTGGTGATACCTTTAAGTGTTTCAACAAGGGCTACATTAAAGTTTTTGCACGACAACGAAGACGACCTAGCGACCATAACAGCCGGAGTTTTTCTTCGAAACATCTGAGCTAAACATTGAGGAAATATCATGGTGATCTCTATTAAACTGAAATACTTCAGAATAGCTTATATCCAGGTCAAGAGAAAAACAGACATCAAATATATTTTTGTGTAAGTAAACTGTTCATAAAAAACGTAACAAATCATGTGAGCAAATAATTAAGAAAACAGTAGATAAATAACCTGAAATGTATAAAAATAATACTGCAAATATATATTGCAATTATACTGACAACAACACATAAGTTAAAAGAACCTTATTTCTTGACTCCATAGCTATGTTCAAAACATTCAGTGCTGTTTTACTATATGTAATTTGGATATCAGTGTACTCAGATTTGTCATAGACCTACATAATGACTATGTAGAATAACATCTTGTGACAAGTTTATAATGTGACATATACATCTTACCTTACATGAAGTAAACTTGCATAAAGAGTTCTATTCTATCAGATACTTTAAAAAAACTTCTTTAAGCTATTAATGATTTTAGACTGGATCTTATCTTTTATACAGGAAATGTGGCATGAAATTACTTTAAGGCAAAACATGGTCATGATGAAACCCCAAATGTTTTCATTGAAATGTTTTGGCGAACAAATCTTGACTATTTTTGTCGTTTAAAAATAAACAGGAAATTTCGACAGATTATAATAAAAATACCAAAGTAACTGAGGTGATCTCCTTACATTCTTTATGACCAAGATATTTGGAGATTTGTTCTTATCAATAATCAACTGAAGGTGTTTCAAGAAAAGCATTAAAATATATACATTATATACATTATATAGAAGTAAAAGGTTACCATGAAGTAGGGATTGTAACGAATACTGAAATCAAGATTCGAATTTTCGATTTTCAGACGTTCCATCAGTTATCCGAATTTTGATATCAAAATATAGGTACTGTTTAAATGTTTTCGTACAGAATAACGTGTTTCGGGAAACTGTTGTGTATAACCAAGAAGTGGCTGGTTTAATGGAAGCCTCAAATATTTTTTGTGATTGGCATAAACACAATATATTCCGTTCTTTAAAACGCGAATTATCGCCATAGTACGGGCAGTTAATAATGTGGCAAGGCTTGTTTTTTTTTTTTTCGCTCAAGGTTCGGGAAACAGGTAAATATATTGAAATTGATAATTTAATCAACATGCAAACTAAAAGCAAGGATGTTAAAAATATTTTAAGCACATTTATTTTATTAGAGGAAAATATTTGAGATATTCTGATTGATTTGACAACATAACAACAAAAAGGTATTATTAAGAGAGACAGAAGCGTGATTGGTTGTTCGTGTACGTTTTTATGTTTAAGTTATCTCATTACACGCATTCGGAATACATCGCCGATTAGCAAACGATTGTTTCAATGCGTAGTAAATTTTATGAATGATTTTTTTTGCGGATGAATACTAAATTACTAACTTGTTATTTTTACAGTTTGATTTGCCAAACAATTGAAATTATACCTCATGCTTTCAAAATCAACAGAATTCTGCAATATCAAAGAACTTTTTATCGAAAGTGCATTGAAAACTCATACAACCAGTGGTACTATTTGTCAACGCAAATGTATGAATAAGAGGCGGTCTTGTGATTGTAACTAGAAAATCTGGTGTGTAGCTTTAGAAGCTTTCACTTATAAAAATGTGTATATAAAAAAATTGTTGCATTCTCAGACTCGTGTCTCAATTCATTCGAAAAATTAAACAGTTATGACGTACAAGTCTAAGGTATGAAACCAATCAATCAGTCTATCATAGCTCAGTAAAGGTATCCGCATAATGGCGCCTAGATACAGCTTTGGTTTATTTGGCTATTTGGAATATACAAATTTGCCTTTATCTGTGTACTTGTATTTGCTGGATTCATTTTTTATCCGATTCTGACAACTGGCTCAAAAGTTTTTGTTAATTATATTGGTTAGTTCACTGTTTGAAGCATTTGTCGAATACCCACGATACACATTCCGTCATTACTATGTAGTAAGTAGATGAATAGAGTAACCAAAAGGATCCGGCGATGGTTTGAAACATGACCCCACTTCATGCTATTTTTTTCAGCAGTACAGATCAACAAGAACATATAAGTTAAAGCAACTTGAAACTGATCTTGTTATATTGCCCAGTGAACTGTATCAATTCTATACAGAATAAAGAAGGCTATTTCATTGGGCTTCTTCGCCTTATCAAACACACTCCTAGTTACTTAGTTATGTTATGTTATGTTATGTTTTGTTATGTGTACAATTGTATATTTGCATAATGAAGTTGTTTTTACCCGTTTAATCATTTGTTATTTAGGTAATTTATAATTGTTTGTATAATCCTGCGTTTTGATAAGAAAAATCAAAGCAAATAAAAGATTCAGAGAATAAATATCAAGGTCTTTTTCAATATCATAAAGTGCATGCAAAAAATTTAAAAAAGAGAAAAAAAAACAACAACAAACAAACAAACAAAACAAATCAAACAAAAAACTACTAATAAAGCGAAACGGACAATTTCCGGGGAGGTAACTGCAAAAAGCACTTTAATAACATGAATAAGTAAGTATCTTCCCTTACTACGCAAGGTCGAGGGGAAAAAAGATTATCGCGTCATCTTTAAGTTATAGATCTATGTCATTAGAAATTTGGAATTTTATTATGAGGGACTGCGATAACAAATAAGTGTAGGGGACTACCAATGAGGTCATACATATAATAAACCCTCTCTAATGGAAACGAAGGCTTTAGTCTCAAGAACGTTCTGAATAAACCACCCTCACTCCACCCGAAAGAGGTTCTTATCGAAGAATGAAAAGGATCGGAGTAAAGCGATATTTATGAGGCCCTTGTATCATTCTATTCTAACCACACCTTTTGTTTGTGCTAAACATATTTTTTTTAAATTTCTGCTCTGAAGGAGCACAACAAGTTATTATTTCATAAAAAAGGCAGAAAAAAACCAAACCTTAAATCTAGAATCAGCCATAATTTATAACAAATTGAATTTATTAGCTACTTAAACTTTGCTGAGGGGTCTGTTGTTTTATTCCTTCCTTGCTTATTAGTTTTGTTAAGATATATTTATTTTGCTCATAAGTAGTTTTCGCTAGATCTATCACAGCTTTAAATAAAATAGTGGAAAAATATATTGGTGTAGGCCTACTTTACGGTTCAACATTCAGTAGATATATTTACACGTGTCTATATTGTTCATAAATTATATAGTTAAACTGTGTGTCCTACTTTTATGTTTACAGTGATATTACAGTAGGTAACACCTTGATCAAATAACTGCTAGCGGTAAAATTGTCAGAAAAAATAACGGTTTTATAAAGTTTGAATGATTTCTTTCAAACGTCCCAGGTCCCATGATGTCATTAAAATCGTTACGTCATATAATAAAACACCCAAAACATCCCGCACAA
This sequence comes from Cyclina sinensis, assembly GCA_012932295.1. NCBI lineage: Eukaryota > Metazoa > Mollusca > Bivalvia > Venerida > Veneridae > Cyclina > Cyclina sinensis. The sequence continues at coordinate 5,408,808 of JAAONU010000003.1, forward strand.
TTGTCAGAAGACACAATCTGTCACGGGTTCACGACGTGAAAGAAACAGAATTATTGTTGGCTTCCCCACTCAAGAAGATATATGAGTTAACATCTCAAATAAAAATGAAGAAAAGTGTTTACACAGTTTTTTGAACCGTGTGAATAGATATGTTAGTTACATGATAGATTCTATAACATTGAAATGCGTGTCAGGTGACACAGACTCCCGTGTTAACGTAGCTTTATTCATTCTGAATGCACTGCAAAACATCCATTGGGAAAATTATTCAAATAAAATGTTAATATTTACTGGTATTGAACTAGTAACCGCCATGAAATGAGAGTTTTTGAAAATAATTGTTTTCTTGACAGCATAAGCTATTAAAAGATACGTTGTAATAATTACTTAGCTCTTTCCTTTTCTTTGGATAAAAACATAAGTTGGTTCATTTGCGATATTTGTCAACAACTGGCCTCAAAAGGGGTAAGCATATTTACGCGGGAACAGTGCGCTGACGACGCAGGTCCGTCATACAATTTGAACGAAACTTTTGGCATTTCTAATAAAACTAGCAACTAATTTGTTTATTTAATAATAATAATAATAATAATAATAATAATAGATAGATAGATAGATAGATAGATAGATAGATAGATAGATAGATAGATAGATAGATAGATAGATAGATGTCTTTATTTCCTCCATGTGGAGAGCATGTATATGTACATTATTTACAAAACATATATGAATAATAAGAAAAGAAAAAAATAGTGAACTATGATATAAACAGAAAGGAAGGCGGATAAAACCCCCTACGGACAAACCTTAAAGAAAGGGACATATAAGGTTACACATGAAACATATATAGACCTTATTTACAATATGGCCTTCTTAAACAATAGATTAAACACAGAATAAAATACATGTTAATTATTTATTTGTTTTGTATGTATAGCTTTTCCAAAGAATCTTGAAAATGTCAACCTGTTTGAGCGAAGAAATATGTCTTTTGAAGAGGGTCGAGATTTACCAAACATCGACGTTGACGATAACGTACCGTAGACTGTTTCCGCTTTTGATCTAATAAGGTTTTGTTACAAAATAGTAAACTGAAAAGATGTCATGCAAAGTGTTACAAATCATGTTTTACGATGTTACCACTGGACCATTGATCCGCCCCTTTTATTTTATAAAGGTCTTACTTTATATACTAGACGAACTTTTGCTACTTAAGTTGACCTTTTGCTTCTTATTTTTCTTAAATTTTAATGCAAGTAAACCCAGCATTCGATGGCAGACATGGCATTGCAAAAAAAAAAAAATCTAATTTTCTTTAACGAGGATGAAGGAACACATCTACTTAACGCATACGTCGGCCGCCGTCAGTGCTACGGCTCGAATGTAGAAGAAATTGTCAAAGGAAATCGTCACATACTTTCAAATGGTTGTTTTTTCTGCACCTTGGCCACCTGAATACTCGCACCCCATTTGAACTGTAGCACCGACGGTAGCCGTGAAGTCAGAGAAACGGGAAACGAAGGACTGCTCCATAAAGTTGGAACCCTATGTATATTTTTACTGTTTGTCTCTTAACAAAATATAATCAGACGGTTTCGGAATAACTGTTAACAGTTTAAAGGCGAGAGAAATCATTTCAAACCAGTCTACTGGATAGACTCAGTTCCTTTTTATTTAGAAAGTCGTTACTACTTAATATCAATTCTGTCAAATTCTGCGCCTCAACAGATCTACAACAACAGTCACGCTTAGAAATTTTCAAAGTGATGTTCCAACAAGAGAATCAAATTTTAGAAAGAGAAATTTCTAATTCTTAATTCGCTTTCGCCAATGAAATAGAGGATTTTACTAGAGAAACGAGAAGTTATGACAGAGCTTTTGATAATAAAATGTAAAGCAACATTTAGCTATATAATAACCGTGGCGAAAGTACTGTTTACGATTTAAAACTGAACGGAGATAACACATATTTAAATACCAGTTGCCTTGGAGTGAAATTCGTCCTAAAAGAATGTCTACATGTAATTTATATTGCGGTTTGTAACGGTTTGTGATGGGGAATCACCACGCTCTGTTCAGTGCAGACTTGCGCAATGTTAACAGTCACGTGACTATAAACATACCTTAACACCTATACTCACATTGTATATACATGATGAAACACTATCAAATCTTTACCTTTGTTTGTTATGGATAGGTCATCCATGCGCTTCAAGGCTATTAATCAAAACAAAAAGTCTGCCCTATCATTTCAATGGATCTTTTTTTTTCAAAGTCGAACACTTCTCGAGTCGATAGATCAAAAGTTCAAGGTCAATGCCATACTATTACGCTACCACACCTTACATTTCAGTTTGATATTTCAGCATCTTCGCTAGCCAAGGGTTACGATCCGCCCCACTCCTCTTCAGGACGGGGCGGATCGTAACCCTTGGCTAGCGAAGATGACATTTCAGTTGAGTAGTGAAATTGACTGGTGCCAGATAATTATATTGTCTCATACATGAACAATAAATGTGTTATGAAATCCTGAAATTTCTTTCCCTTTACTCGAAGCTCAAATCCTTGACAGAATTTCGACTTTAGCAGAAAAAAAGTTCTCTTCATTTCAAGGAATGTTTATATTTCCTTTTTTATCTGGAGTACAGGAACTGTTTAAAACCACAAAATGGTGACATAAGTGAGGGGTTCAGTGACAAAACCTTTGTGTGTATTTCCAATAACACCCAAAAATCTCTTTCCTTGAATATTTCATTTTTTCTGCAGTTAAAAGAAAATGTTCCTTTTTTTAGCACAAATACCTGGACACAAATTGTTTTTAACACGAATCCTGGTTTTCTAAGAAGTAGATTTTGTGAATGTCTCTTATTTCGAATTTTGGTATTAGTTCATCTTTAACCAAATAACATCTGATGACCGCTGTCCAGACTGATCTGTAGATATTTAAATAAAAACATATTTTTTGTCACTAATTTTTTCTCGTATATTTGAAATTGAAGGCGGTGTCTATAGACCACAAATTCTAAAAAATGTACCAATAAATAAATAAATAAATAAATAAATAAATAAATAAATAAATTAACTGAAAATCTTTACATACATTCATGTTTTACTTCTGGGTAATGGTTGGTCAAATATGCTTAATATGGTTAATAATGCTTAATAAAATGGGCCTTAAACACGCATTTGTCTACTAACACCACCAAGTTGACCAAAAAATATAACAGAGAAATTTTCTTGTTATTTTTCTTTTATTTATTTTCTGAGAAAATATACATCTGTGTATCGGATAACAGCAAAGGCATATAACATTAATAAACATAAAAATTTATATATATGTACATGTCTTTGGCAGTTAGTAGCGTTTTAAGTTATATGTATAAAACTACATTGACGTATAAAAGGTTTTACATAAATTGGATTGACATATAAAAATATCAGAATAACTACAACACGAATCTAAAAAAATTAACTTTTATAATTTATATTAATATATACTATTATGTTTTGCTGGCTATGGATGCGAAGAATTGTTCAGTCTACTGAAGGGAAAATTACTCTTAAATACAAAAAGGGCCTCATGTTTTGAACAAATAAAAAACAACAATAAAAAACCCCCTCTCTTCCCAAATGGTTTAGCTAGAAATTAGAAATAAAATTAAGTTATGGGAATTCTGTTGTTGTCGTTGCTTTTCAAAATGTTGTAACAATAAATGTGTTCAAAATGACTTTGTTAAAACTTTTTAAAAGTTACATTAAAAATTGACAAAGAATTTTTCAGAGGCCGACAAATAAACGGTAGTGAAAAATTAGATATTAAATAAGCATTACATTTGTAACTTACAACAAACATAATTCCTTCATTATCTAACAAGTAAGATAATTGAAATTAAAAGAAGTTCATTTTGACCTGAAGAACTAGAGGGGAAAACAGTACGTTTCATTTTAGAAAGCTGTGTTAAAAAAGATGAGGTTAAGTTTGTATTATAAAGAATTTGAATCCCTTTAACCAGTAAACACAAAAGCAAGCCGGAGTAACATTTAATTATATTAATAGTTGTTAGTATATTTTTACTTAAGTGTATTTGATATGACAACATTTGCTTAAATAAAATAAATACATTTTCTACAGTTCAATTACAAAAATATTATGCAGCAAACTTTGGTACAAAACAATATCTTGCACGTGGAAAGTATGAAAAATGAATATGAACCCTTTCACTTTCAATAATTCCAGCATTTTGGGTAATGAAATGAATAAATAAAGGTCTTAAAATGAGATAAAATGCGTCCATATTTCATATGGTTAGAAAAATGATTTTCATAGATAAAACAATAAAATACAAAGGTATTATACATTTGCATAAAGTAACAACTGGATTTTAAAGCACTTGTATGAAAAGGTTCATTTTCTAAATAATTTTTTTTTTTCTATTAACAGCAATAGTCTTTTTTTCTCTCTTTCTTTTTTTTTATAACAGACCAGGCTTACTACCTACAGTAAAAAAATCAACCCCACCCCCAAAAATTGACAACTGAATTTTATTTAATAAGGTAAATTTATTCGGAATTTATCTAAATGCTCACCCTCCATTGTTGTGCTGATATAAAAACGAATGGGTATTCTCTTCCCCCTAAAAAATGGCGTTTAGATATTATTACCATGGACCCAAAATATTTTAAATGATTTTAAAAAATAATTGAAATGTATCTTACTGTATCGTAGGGTTGTTTTAAGTCAAGCCAAGTTAGTAAAGCCAACACAAAAAAATGATTTCAGAAAAAAAGTCCTTTCAGTACTTTCTCTGACACTTAACTCTTTTGATATGCATGTTAATGCAGAAAAAATATTAATACATTTCAAACCAGTGCTTAAATGCCCTTTTCACTTTGAAGTCCTGTTGTAACAGGAAAACATTTTAAAACAGACCAGCTGTCATTTTTTCTTCCATTTATCTGAACTCCTGTTCCGCATTGTTTGTTTGTTTGTTTCTTCTCTCTTTCCCATAAATTGAGCAAGCAAATGTATTGAAGTCCACGGAAGTGAAAAAACACTATACAGCGGGCTTCGGGAACAGCCAACGTTCTTGAGAACACACGGCAAAGTCACCGGTTTCAAGTTAGTTCTTAAATATGACAGAACTGATACACAAGTCGTTTGGAATGTTCAGGTTTCTTTATGATATTTTTCTTGTAATACTGCCTAATGGACCTGCTAAGTTTGTCATAGTTCATTGCAGGTCGATTCTTTCGTTTTCCCCAAAGTCTCGCAACTCTCGTTGAGTTTTCGATCTTAAATATTCCACGAGATCTGTCCACCCAGCGGATACAATCCGTATAGCCCCCGTCCAGCAGCAGAAGTTTCAGAAATTGCCACAATTGTATCGTCTGCCGATGATGGTGTACGGGCTCTTCCGGTAATCTGTCTTCATCGTCTGCTAAAAACAAAACGATAATAAGAAATAAATGATGCTGTACAGAAAATTGTGCTTTAAAGTTATAAACATAATACAGTTTAACTATCTGTCACTGACTTCGGGAAAATCCAATGACTCCACACTTTGCCATCATATAATTGAAAAACGCGTAAAGCATTTCGTTTATTTTCCAAAAACAGGTAATTGCATACAGAAAATTACATCTTTTAAATTTCACGGTGTTATTTTATACATAAACAGGTGGTATATAATTGCACAATTAGTGCAGACATAAAGTTGTGTGTCTATTCTTTTTACTTACTTGACTGAGTCTGGTTTGATGGTGTTTCCGATTGATACCCCGAGTCACTGAAGGAACTTGGTGCTGGACTTATGCTTCCCGAGGACCCTGACCGAGCAGGTGATACGGGAACGGGCAGCGTTGTACATGTGTATATTTGGGAAGTCGTCTGCTCGACAACTGATAAAGAAATAAAATGTGTATTACACATGAAGCCGCGATATAAAAGCAAAATGTAAAATTATTTCTACATAAAAGATACATGTAAGTGGATTTTACTGGATAAAGAAAGTGATGCATTCTTTACAAAATAGTTTCAATGGAGATTGTTTGAATTTTAAACGCACATTAAGAATTAATGCTATAACTTACCACTTCGCCAAACTTCAAGACGTGCATAGAGCGTGGGTCCAGCGTTGCGAGCATACATTCGGAACTCTTCTTCGCTGAAGGAGCAAAGTTCTGCCCCGGTTATAAAAAAGTAGTCCATGTTTGGCTCCGGGACATTAAACTGCCTACATTGCCATACTATCCATTGTTGAACCTCACCACAACTCCACTGGAGCGGATCTGCAAGAAAGTAGGCCATGAAATAAGTTCGGACGTCAGTAAACGGTAAATAATTTGCCTTGAGTCGTTTTTACCATCAGTAAAAACATTAACGCAAGTAAAATCAAAATGTTTACACGAGGTTTACAATAGTACCGATTATTTAGTTGTTTAAGTGGCCAGGGAAAATCATTTCTATGATCTTGTTTACTTGAATGAACGCTCGAACTTTAAGTCTCCATCTTGTCTCGCCAAACTGCCCTTAATGGAGCACAGAAAATTCATTTCTTTTGTAACTGCATTACTTGTAGAAGTGACGATTTAAAAAAAAATAATTGAGACATGTTAAAATCTAAACGCATATATGTAAATATATTTATAAATTTTGCGAATAAAAGCAAAAGAAATTGAAAAACAAAACAAAAAACAAAACAAAAAACCGAATAACAACTGTAAAGAAAAAAAAAACGGAAGATGCGTTTTGTAAGTGTCAGCAGGCGAGACAAAATGAAAACATTTGTTTCCTGAATGGTTAAATTGTACTTTCTTACGTACAAATACTTAAAATAGTACTTTAAATCATGCTTATACAGTGAATCAAGATGTACTCTGTTTGATACTGTATCGAAATGTAAACGTCATGGCTAGTTTTATGATTTTAATCTAGGATTAAAGGAAAAGAACTGTTCCTAAATGTTCGATTTATCATTAGTATATATGAAATCTATTATTAAGTATAACGCTTTATAAGAAAACAGACTTGCTACCAACCTCTTGAAATTCCCAAGCATCTGCAAGTGTCTTCAACATCTTGGAAACATACATTCAAAGCCTCCGTCCAGAACTGATCCTGCGTATTGAAACGCCGCTGGAAGCTGGTAGGAAAGTCTGTGTCCATCTTAACTGACTCTAGCTGGTCAAGATATTGTACAGTAGGATCGAACCCCAAAAGAGTTGTGGATTCGTTTGTTTTGTCCAGATCGCATATTTCCGGCTTTTCCACCGGTTGATAGACTGGTTCTCCAGTTATCGGAGCGATTGGCGATTTCTGGAAGTTTAACTCATCTGTGTAAAACTCAGTCGTTTGGTGATCAGGATCACCCTGAATCACTTCTAAACAGTCAACAAGCATCTGGGGTACCTAGATTACAGAACAAAATGAGACAATTCAGAACATAGCCTTTTACACTTTCGGATAAGTCCAAATACAAGATTTTCATTTTGATTTTGAAACGTGTTATATGTACGTTAAGATTTTATTGAAATTTTTACCAAAACAAAACTCTATTTAGAATAACAAGACACTGTATTATATATTTAGTGGTAAAAACTGCAAACAATGGTCTACAACTTATACCATAAATTCAGTAGCACAGAACGTAACTTGGAACCATATTTACTGTTTTTACCGTGTGATATTTGAAAATATTTACCTCTTGGTCTACTGAATGTGATGCTTCTCTCTCCACTTCTTTAAGATACTGTTCAATGGCCTCCCAACCTGGAAATCCGCAAAAAATATTATTATTATTATTATTATTTTTATTACTACTACTACTACTACCACCACTACTACTATTTTATCAGTATTATTACTAAAGTCGACATCAGTCAAGAAAAACAAAATTATTTAAATGCTGACAGATGTTTCACTAAAGTTGATCAGATAATAAGTATTCCAGATTTGCAGTAATATAAGTAGTCCATTTTTCAAGTTATGTATTCCAAAAACAATGCCTTTCATATTTGAAAAAAAAATCTTATTAAAAGTATCAAATCAGTTATTCCTGAAAAGCATTAAAAAGCAATAATAAACACGTTAGCTTTTTTATATAAAGTATAACAAGCACAGACACACAGACGCACAGTCGTACAGACGCACAGACGTACGCAATATTAGACGAACACAAACACACAGATAATGCAAAGCTCTTTAATTTACCCATTGCTTATACTGATGCGTTGAAATCTGTATTATTAGATTAACTTTTATTCTCACCCTAGTAAAGTGGCGAATAAAACACAATTATTGCAACTATTAGTAAAATTTCGATCTGTTCACTACGAGGTTTTAGCTTAAACTATTAAAAGTCTAAGTTGTAGTAAATATTATATCGCGTATTCGTTCTTCTGCGAAAAACACTCCGCTTCTCAATTAGACCGTGCCAGAGGCGCCTTAAGGGTATATATTTACAAAATAAATAAGTGTAGATGATAACTTCGAGTAATTTTGAATGAATTCGGAATAATATTGTTGAAACATGTTAAGCTCCTACCAATTTAGGAAAATTTGAATTAATTCAGTGCTTTTCATAGCATATAAAGGCATTAATTAAGCAAATTTTAACTGCTTCGCCGTGCGAAAAAAAACCAAATATCTACATGTACCTCTTGACCGGATTTTCCCTCAACAGTGTAGCACTTTTCATTGGTTGAAATTTACTGACGTAGATTTTGACTCAACTTGTTATCTTAAACATAAATAAAAAACATTTCGGGTTGAATGGTACGAGAAGTAGCAATTAAATGATTGTTTTCCGTCAAAATGAACTGAACGTGTAAGATTTCATTTTAGCTCAGTCAAATATTTTTAGATTATATAAATTATTTGAAAGCGATAATAAATTTTGAAGACTGATTTTGTTGACGGGGCATGAGCACTGGCTAAACATGTAGCTTTTACAACAAAAGCAGAAGACGAGATGTTGTTTTACCAACGTTTGGATGTTGATTACACTTGAAATTTATTCTAGGAATGAAACGGTATTACGTAATTTATACCTACTGCTACCTTGAACTACCGCACATGCACAACGTACTTTTAACAAATTAGTCATGCGTATTTGACGCTTGATAACTGATACTATTGTAGATCTCTCTCTCTCTCTCTCTCTCTCTCTCTCTCTCTGAATATCTAAAAGTTTATGATAAAATGGCGGCAATAAACAAGGCGGAAGTTGAGTGTTTAAAAATGTGTTGACTTACAAGATCGTCATGCTATTTTAAGGTACAGCCTTCAGGGCTTATAAGTTACCACAGGTCACTTTCCATCTACATGCTAACTGCCAAGCTCTTATACGATTTAATGTACCAGGCGCCCGGCCGGCAGATAGTAGGTAACTATTTCATAAGTGGCCGGCGGTTGACATTCCCATTAGCCTCGGTGGCTTGAAATGAGTTCGAACCTTAGAAGCCACTTCAGTGACGTCACCTTTTTTTAGCAAGTATGTTTTCTTTTCCTGCTGCTATTCCCTCTTGAAAAAGATGATGATGGTGATGATGATGATGAGTAACATTTATGTATTTTTCTATTTGTTTTTATCATTATTATAATTATTATTAATTTTAACTTACATTTACTTCTTCTTTTACTACTGCTGCTGCTGCTAATAATAATATTATTATTATCATCATCATCATCATCGATATTATTGGATTCTGTGTCTCAATGAATATATTACAAATGAAAAAAATATGAGGCACGTGTTACATTGTTTAACAGCAAAAAAGACAAAAAAACCGCATTGCCAACAATAGCAAAGTGGTTCGCGGAATAGAGTTTAAGTATTCAATCTCTCGCCATTCATTTGATATATATGAGTGTTTTTTTATGGTAAACCTTTTTTAACTACATCCACATAATTATATAAATAGGTAACAATATAAATCTTATAGATATGTATAGATGTATAACAATATATATATATATCAATATCTTTTATTTTATTTTACAGATGTTGAAACACGAACCAAAAATGTCAAGGCGTTGTCTCGCTTGCTTACTTACTCATTGTTATATATTTCAATGTTTCACTTCCTGATTGATTCTGTATATAACATTAATCATTCCACAGAACTGACATTTTATGTATACATTTTCACAAGTAAGTAACATACATGACACACATACTATGTAGGCGCTAAGAAGTAAAGATATTAAGTGGCCAAATTTATTGTTATGAAAGGATTTTACCAGCCATTATGAAAATATACGGATGTTTCAGAGATTATCGTAGGCTTTGGCTATTCTGTCTACTCAATAAATATATATCTGAAATATGATGGGTTTCTAAGCAACGATTATATTCTTCCTTCTCTCTATCACCTTGAGTTTATTTATTGTTGGTACCGGTTGCCCACACGACCGACGTCCCCTGCAGAGATTAGTTATTTCATGTTGTAGGGATAGTGCAAGATACAGAAAGCATCCCATTCCAGAGACACCCCTGGTTCTTTAGCATGCGCAGTGTACAGCACTGATACATGTGACCTCGGTTTAATGTCTCATCCGAAAGACAATTAGTAAAGTTAGTGATGGACGGGGTATCGATCTCAGGACCCCTGGGTTACCAGTCCAGCGCGCTACCTCTGGACCACTCCTATCATACTTTTTAAACTTTACCTTGCTAAATATCTAAAATGGACTTGTCCATCTTTCTATTTAGATCAGTCAATTGTTTAGAGGGGTGCTTACTGAAAATTTACTAAGTGAATTGCGAGTAGTGCAGACCATGATCAGACTATACCGGGATGTGCAGGCTGGTCTTGGTCGGTGGCACTGGTCGCAAAGGCAGAGTCAATTGTCTCAAGCAAGGTAAAGTATAAATCTTTACTTTTACGGTAAATTAGATGATCTTTGTGGTTTAAAGATATATTTGAATAGTCTCTAAAGTTCTTAAATAGGAAAGGCATTAGCATAAGCACTTATTAAGATTGATGGGTGTTTTGTATCCGTATTAAATTAACATGAACATTTGCAGAATGATCGTTAAATGGATTTATATTCAAAATATTTGTTTCATTATAATGTTACTTGCTTAAGAGACACCTGTACTAGAGAGCACATTTACTCCTCGATTCCTTACCATGTATGCCAGGTGCCAGGCGGACGAGCAATTGGTAACCATTCTTTAATTAGTTGGCTGCTCACCAACCAGCCTCATATGAACTAGCCCTTGACGGGACTCAAACCTTCGCCCTCCTGCTTTCTTAACCTCTTGGCTAATACATGTAAATAGGCCTGTTTTAAGATACGTAGGACAGTCATCAGCAGTGCGTAATTGGACCCGTACTTTTTCACTTCAGTAAATGTCGAGCCCCGGGTAATGTTGACTATCTATCTTTAGTTTGTGCACGCATGCATACCCTTTGACGCACATACTACTATTTTGGGTAGATTTTACCGTGTCAAATATCTATTTATGAAATGATAGCGTATATATAAAACCTTCCTATTTAATGTGTTACATTTTGTATACCCATTGTGTGAATAGGTTTGTTATTTAAGTCGCTTCTATGAAAGTTAATACCTTTTACCTGCTCCCACGCGTTTGAATCCTTTTTAAATGCGACTTCGATTTTTGACGATTTATGATATGATTTCATGACGATTCTGTGTTTATTTTATTTTTGTGTTAATTTCATTTGACAAGAACAGAAATAACCTACAGAGTTTGTTTTGTTCATTTTTATTACGTGAGAAAGCAATAAAAATGTATTTTTGCACAAAAGTTTATCAAGTTTAACCACCCCGTGTATTTCTTTCCTTTAAATGAAACAGAATACATTAACTTCTTAGGAACAGTTATTCCGAATAAATCCGGGAGTATTTTTGCAAGCATACTAATTAAAAGTAAACTAAACGTTTGTACAGGGTAATAGTTTCTAAGTCTTGTTGTCTGAACTAGTATGAAATTAAGAAACTTTGTACTTATAAATCGTAACAGCAATAAAAACTACAGCAATGGCAAAATCGACACTGCCACCAATTTCTCCACATTCGTCTAAGCCTCCACCATCACACCACTACCACCGTGCCACTATCACTACCCCCACTTCACCCACCACCAAAAACACAAGCACCACTACCTCCGTCTCAATCAACTACGCCTGGATCACTGCCAGTTACAGTTCCAACAGTATTGTTTATGTGTAGGTATGTGATCCGTAAAACGAAATACGTTTCCTTGAGGTAAGGGTTACAAAAGTTAAACCCTTGTTTTGTAGAGTTTTTTTTAAAAGTTGATTGTGTTTAACTTGGCTCATGACTTTCAAGTCAAATGCTTTTGTTTGGGTTCCCTAACAATTAAACCGTTGAAAGATTACTATAATAGCAATTTCTGTAAGAACGTGGTCATTTTCCCACACAAAGACTAAAGTTTGCTTCAGGGCTCGGGTTCTTGATTATCATCCAGTGATTTATGACCTTAAACCACTTTGCCAACAAGTAAGAAACAACACCTCTAGTGAAAAAGGAAGAAAGTGCAGTATAAGTCCTTACTTTAAACAAGAGTGGATCTAAGACGTCAGTACTGACCTGAAAACACTTCAAGGGTCCACTTGAATTCAGTGTTTCATTTCACAACTGTCATAATTATTGTACACAATGTTGTTTGGTTTTCTTTAAATGTCGACCTTGACACGTCCTGCGTCAATTCATTTTATATAAAGGGACTTTAAAGATGCAGCCCCTTAAATTTAAGGAAGTTCTTTGACTGTAAATATGGCGTAAATCGAATTTGGCCAATCAGAAAATTGTTGAATAGAAAGTAGACTGTTAGTGCCTTTGTTAAGATAAGGAAGAGAGCTAAAATATATTTCTAGGGCTCAATGGAAAATTATTGTAACTGCATATGAAATAAAAGTAAGATAAAATAGTTTTGCACTTACCTCTCGTTTTATATTACAAGAGTTTGAAATATAATGGAATTGATGGACTGTTTAAACAGCGTTGAAGCACCCACTCGTATTAAAAACATGACAAACACTTATCTCTCGTATCTAAATATTAAGGCGGGATTATGCTTCTTGTTCACAATATCTTCAAGTTCTTCAGTTAAATCCTTCCATTTGTACATGTAGTTGTCTAGGTTGGCCATCTTTGTTTTAAGGGGTCAGTGAAAAACTTTTGCATCTCTTTGTTGGATTTGTAGGACATTTTTGTAGATAACAGTAGTTTAACACTGAACCTTAGGCATGTTTACTGAGAAAAAAAAAGACAATTTCTTTGTAAACATTCTAAGCTTGCTTATATAGGACCTGTATAGCTAAGGCTGAAACGAAGTGTTTTGTTTCTTACTTTGTTTGACTTTCAGAATTAGTAAGAATTCAGACAAAGTTCTGTCATCTATTTCTCAAGGAGGCCATTTGAAAATAGGAACCCGCTTTTAATGAGATCTAAAGAATCGTTTTTTTAATTACTGATTCGCACATGTAAACTGCTTGATAAAAGAAACGGGTGTAAAATTTCATACGAATAAACCAGACTAAATACTGTCGTATTGGTATTAATGGGCTGAATTTTTCCCGTCAGTGTTATTACCAGAACGCTGGGCAAGCGATGATGACTGAAAGTGGAGTATTGCATTGAATTTTTAAGTACAATAGATCTGATGGCCAATCCAAATGTTTTCATGTTCTATATTACACTGGATGTGAAAATGCTATGTAGAAATTTGGGAGGTCTGCCACTCTTGTTTCTTGTTAACAGAATCAATGTATGATTTCATTGTTGCCTGTTAGCAAATTGTTTATGTTTTAACTCATCACACCAAAAATCAAACTATACACAGACAGATGTTGATTCATGCGAGTCTAAATACCAGGCTATTCTTAGCTTTACTAATCTTTGTAGTACAATCATGAGATATTCCAATTTCACGGCGCAGAATCATTGGTTGATTGAGTAGCCAATAGAAAGGCGCGATTTTGGTTCAAGGCCAGAACACATGCCAGTTTTAATAAGTGCATAAAGTCAAACAATACATTCTTAGAAAAATATATTTAACAGGCCAACGGCCACTCGCGGTGGATCTGTTTTGAGCTAAGTCAATTAGTTTATACTATTTCAGAGCAAGTAAAGTTTGTTGCTGAATAATATCACAAAAAGTAATGATTTATATTAACATAGCATCAGAATGAATTAGCTGAACTTGTTTCTAAGTATCTTACATATGCGTGCCCTTAAATACAGTATAATTCTCAAGTTCGGGTCTCACTGTGGATTTGTTCTGGAGAGCCCGAGTGAGACACAGGCGTGGAGTAAACTAGTTGGGTGAATGCAGTACCTCCTCACTGAAGAGTACTCAATTCCAGTAATTTGTGTTGGTAATAGTACCTATCAGTAAAATCAATGGGTTCGAGCCCCAGCCGAGCAAATGTTTTCTCTAATTTTCCTTTTTTGTTTCGGTTTTAAAACTTTATCTTTTTATGAATTACAGTGATTTTTTTTTCGTTTTAAATATATGTCGAATGTTACGAGGCATTTAATCATGGTAAATAAATGAAAATGAGTCTCAATGTTTAAAGTAATAGATTTTTCCAAAACTACTTTGTAAACTTCGTATATATTGTGCTTAAATGTTCAGAACAGTATAGGAGTAAACTTAGTTTAAGCTTTTTTGAAGCTCTATTGAAAAATATAGAATTTCGCCATTATCATGAAGTGGGTGGGATAAATTCTTGCCATTTTTGTTATAATATTTCAGTAGTTCTTACTATATAAGGAACCTTTTGTGTTTTATTTTTTAGTTTTTCATTTCTATGAATGATGCAGACTAGAATACTGCTGCACTTGTAGTTTCTTCATGTAGTAAAAGTGTTACATATTTTTTATATATATATATTATATATTTGTAATTAGGTAGTTTGTTTCTTAAAAGATAATGATAAGACAAAGATTTAAAAGAAGTCTTTTGCACCGCTACTACCTTAAAAGAATTGTCTCATAAGCCCAAAAGGCTGACCTTCAACAGGTATGACATTATCAGAACAGAACAGAACAGAGTTTATTTCCATAACTTGTACACACATAGGTACATCGTTATAATCAAACAAATTGGAAAAAAAATAGTTTGTAGGTCACATAATGTCTAATCAAGAAAAGACAAAAGTACAGTACAGAGATGAGTAATGGGATATTCTAAGTATATTGTATGCTGAAAAAAAACTTTTCATGTTTAGAATGCAAAGTATTTGCTTTAATATGCCACTTTTAGAGAAAGAAAGAACAATAGATAAAACAGGAGAACAAACTATACTTCGCTAATATTCCAGTTCGTGTACACTGTATTAGGAAAAAAAAGTACGTAACAGTTTACTGAAGGTTTAGAGAAATTCCATTTCGTCTGTTATTTTCCTTCGTTAAGTAGAAACATAGATTCTTAAGTACATTCTGACTTGTTGATTGTATTATCATAAACAATTACTCATACATTACTCACTTTACAGTTCACCTCAATAGGTCATTTTGCTTTTAATCACACTTCTGCCAAAGATATAGGCAAAATATTGCAAACGCCTTAACGCTAATTCAAAGTTTTCTCTTGTTTTTCAAGGCACAGATCCACTCACTTGCACACAGTTACAAACACACAGAATGGAAACCTCTTGAATGGTTTTACAGCAGTGCCGGTATGTTTACCATGTACACTTTTTGGTCCATTCAGAAAGTATATTTAAGTTTATGTAAACAGTAGTCATAACTCGTGCGAAATAAAGAACTACAAAAAAAATCTAAGAATATCTCAAGCGGTTTCATGTTTTAGTTGGCTAACCATAATGTTCATGAGAATACCCAAGTAAAGAGTTAGTAATTTAATCAACTGGTTTTTCTACATTTTGATATAATTAGTTGAAGGAAATGAAAGTTTTAGTCAGCTGACTAGAGCATTCTTTTAAAAAGCTTATACATTTCTGAAGAAAATATTGAGAGGAAATATATTCGAGTTGCTACTTGAATAATCTATTCCTGAAGTGTTGTTAACTGCTTTATTTACTGTTACATACTTTTATTATTTAACATGTTTAATTTTGGATATCCCCCACTGTGAAATAACTCCTTCCTGTAGAAAACGTAATTTGTTCTTAAATATCGGACTCAGTTGAATACATGCTGAAGTTTTTCGAGATATCGGAGACGGGCCTCATTAAGTAGACGATTTTTTTTACAGAAATGAAAACCGACCTCGTTTACTAGTCTAAAGTGTTTCGTTTCTCTATTGCTAACTTTGTTAAAGGGTCGGACTTCGACCCTGATGGATGCGGGCCTGAATCTTTACACCAATGTGCCCTTTTTCGTTTGCTTTTGACCAAGTCTGCATTTAAGGACCATCTCTTCTGAATGTTTACTCACGGCGGCAAAGAAAGACAAACAAGCGTTACATCTAGATACTTGTTTGCTTTTATGCTTGAAATGGTAGCTTGGCTCAAATTCATGACTGAATCTGTTATTTGGCTTCTAGTTGTAACAGAAACCTGTTTATATTTTAAATTCAGTGTGCTACGGGTGTCGTCAAGTACAAAATTGTGAGTAAAAGTAGACTGTATAAAATTAAATGAAGTTATCGGTGAAAGAACTTAATGACCTTTTGCTGTAGCCAGGTCAAGCTAATTTAGTACAGGTTTAATCAGTGAAGTACTAAATACCCATGGTCAACTTTTGGGGTGATTCAGTTTATTTCTAGTTATACTAGATAGATACCAACGTTTATACCAAGTTAAAACATAGAGTGAATATTTTTTTACAATTTTTACCAAAGAATGCTTGCTGTTGAGGTATGCATACAGAATAACTGTGTTTATGGTGAAACAGACAGGATCGAATATTTCTGCAGTACAATATATTAACATTATTAAGTATTGGCTAAAGACATGCACGATAAGCATGTAAAAGTTGCTTACAATATGTGAAAACGTGCTATTGAAGTGTATCCAGAGCATGTAAATTATCTATCAAGATTAAAATTACTACTTTCACTTAAAGGTTTTATGAAGTTTTGCATAAACAAGGGGTTGAAAACAAAGTGTATTGCTA
Organism: Cyclina sinensis; assembly: GCA_012932295.1. Lineage (NCBI taxonomy): Eukaryota > Metazoa > Mollusca > Bivalvia > Venerida > Veneridae > Cyclina > Cyclina sinensis. The sequence goes on from JAAONU010000003.1 coordinate 5,425,888, forward strand.
AGTGTTGTTAAACAGAGACTACGCAAAATAGACATGCTGACTTAGAAGATTCGTCGTAGACGTTGTTTTATCTATATTATCTTGATTTTCCCTTATATTTGAATACAGTTAATGTTACTAAATATAGAACAGTCTTATCAAGACTTAGAATGCCCAGTCACACACACTCAACTTGAATCTTGAATATAATCAAAGCAACAGTGTATGCCATTTACGATAGGAAATGTAAAATTTGTAAGAAATTAGAGGATGAATATCACTTTGTAATGTATTATGCCTTTTGTACTCAAATATAAGAAAACTCTACAAAAAAGCTATATTATTATACCTTTCCAAATTATATGAAGTTTTTTTTTATATATAAATGACATCTACAAATAAATATATTCTACAGAAATTAACTGCATTTGTATACAAAACATTTGAACTCTGTAGGCTATTTATGATTTTGAATGCATTTTACCTCCCCCAAACCATAACTTGAACATATATTGGATTTAATATTTCAAACATAACACGACATATATTCACTTAACTACGTGAAATGTTTATTTTATTACAAATTGATTTTATGTTTAAAGTATCTGTGTTATTTTGTCACCGAACTTACGACTTTCTAATGTGTTCAAATAAACTGCCTCACAGTGCTCAAATAAACTGCCTCATAGTGTTCATGTAAACTGCCTCACAGTGCTCAAATAAACTGCCTCATAGTGCTCAAATAAACTGCCTCACAGTGTTTAAATAAACTGCCTCACAGTGTTCAAATAAACTGCCTCACAGTGCTCAAATAAACTGCCTCACAGTGTTCAAATAAACTGCCTCACAGTGTTCAAATAAACTGCCTCACAGTGCTCAAATAAACTGCCTCACAGTGTTCAAATAAACTGCCTCACAGTGTTCAAATAAACTGCCTCACAGTGTTCAAATAAACTGCCTCACAGTGCTCAAATAAACTGCCTCACAGTATTCCAATAAACTGCCTCACAGTGTTCCAATAAACTGCCTCACAGTGTTCAAATTCACTGCCCCCACGGTGTTCAAATAAACTGCCTCATAGTGTTCATATAAACTGCCTCGCAGTGTTCAAATAAACTGCCTCACAGTGTTCAAATAAACTGCCTCACAGTGTTCAAATAAACTGCCTCACAGTGCTCGAATAAACTGCCTCACAGTGTTCAAATAAACTGCCTCACAGTGTTCAAATAAACTGCCTCACAGTGTTCAAATAAATTTAAAATAAAGTAGACACTTGAACTACCGTTGTCTGATCATTTTACTCAGGACAAACGTTAACAAAGCAGACACTTTAAATACCGGTGTCTGATCATTTTACTCAGGACAAACGTAAACAAAGTAGACAGGGAAGCTTGCTGAATTTGTCTTTTAAAGAATGTTTCAATTCGTCAAAGCATTGCAACCAGCAAACATTGTTCGAAAGAAAGTTAAACGAGATGCCATATGAATATGAATGAATCAATGAATCAATCCATCATTCAATCATTCAATCAAAGAATGAAAAAGCAAATTGATTGCATTAAATGATTGAGTAAGTGAGTGATTAAGTGGATGGATGATAGAACGATCGAACATAAGAAAAAAAAAGTTAGTTTGTGGCTTTTTTGTGACTCTAGAGACATGAAATATATACATTTAGCGTATTATAACATTTTTTTATCAAAACCTCCGACAATGATTCTTGTTTCAAATGTAGTGGGTATTTAATGCAGTACCTGAAAAAACCGCAGTTCCATTATTTTGTGTTGATATGACGCCTTTTTCATTCGATGCCCATTCTAGTTAAAAACACTTTCTTTGCTTTTTGTATTTTTGTTGTATGTTTGCTTTTAAATATTCATCTGTCATCATTCAGACTGCCTTTCGAATTGAAAGTATCTTGAATGTTATTGAGCGTCTAGAAAAATAGTAAGTAAAAAAAAAAAGAGCATTATTGGTGTCTGTTATTATTTTCCAAAACAAGATGGTAAACTTATTTTACATTTTAGTTACAGGTTCAGAGTAGTATAAGAATAAATTTATTTATTTATTTCGAATTTTTTTTTATATACATATTCCACATTATGAAGATTGTGGGCTTAAATGGTACCATGTCTGTAGTTCAAATTTCAGTAGTTCACTCAATTTCATGTATTTTTTTGTGATTTATTTTAGGACGTCGTTAAATTTTATAACTTTGATTACAGACTGCAATATTGTCATTTTATGATCAGACTAAAGAATAATTGCTTCTTTGCTGCATTGACCTATTGCGTTCCATGAAAACTTGAAGTTAATACTTGTCATATGTTCTAAATCTCTATGTAGAAGTTTTTCGTAGTAATTGTACATACATTTATATTTTGCAATGAGTTTGTTTCTTAAAACTGATCCCTAAACCAAAGTGTTGAAAACACCCCTAAATGTAAACAAGTCAAGACTTACTGCCTCATAACATTTTTATTTTCTAATGAAAATACTGTACAGAATAGATATAAACGCTTACTTTTTTGTCAAGGAATTGACTGCAAATACAATAGTGTTATGTCATCTATCAATATTCCTTCAAGTTTACACATGTATTTGCAATATATAATTAACGTTTAAACCCGATTTTAAGACAAGGGGTGTTTATGTCCTGTTCCGACGGGTTACCTTTGAAGAAACAAACGTGTCCAAGAATTTGTCGTAAATGTTAACAAATTTTACCACATCCGGCTGCGATACATTTTGGAGTAGGTACAAAATGAGTCTGCACTTAAAAACGTAACAATACTTCAACCCACGCAGGCTTTTCTAAATTACTTTATTTACCCGGCCTCCGTTGCAGCTAGTTTACGGACCTTGGCGGCAAGATATGTCAATGCATTTCGAATGACATTTGCGTCGTATCTGGGTCAGAGCCTTTTCTCCTAATCCGGTTAGTAGTTAGAATAGTGTTAAAATAGTATACCGCGAAATTATATAACTTTTAGTTACATCAAAATATATAATCATTTCTGCTTCAAGTACCCAATATAATATCATGAGTTCAGTCAATGAATTGAGGATTTTACCAGTTTTTGTTGTAACATTATATTAACTGTCAAAATGGCACATTTAAGAATTTATTTGTACCGTTAGACAGTTGTATCTGATAGAATATGTAGTAGGTTGCCATCACGAATTGTTAATGGATGCATTATTAATCATACAGTTTTTTTTTTAATTAACAGTGTGACAATATGGTAATTGTCGTGCCCTGTGTCCAGTTTCAGATGAGCGTTTGTGGAGTTTTGTTCCCCTCTTGGACAACTATGGCTCAAATGCCCTTCGTTCTTTTCGTCTATATGTAGCAGACTGAAATCTAAAGGAGACCAGATGGGAATACATTTATTCTCTGAGCTAACCAGCTACAAGGACATGGATCTTTGTACGTTATAATTGCCATACTTGCCTAGTTTGTCCCGGGTTTGGCTCGGCTCTCCTATGGGTGTAGGGGCTGAATTGCACGCATGTTATCACTAAGCGTCTCACTGATGGGTGGTCATGGGTTCAAACCTGCCACTCACCATGTTTATTAGTGTGAGTTAAATTGACAGTTTCTAATAAAGGATGAAATTCAAGCATTTGTCCTTTCCAGAAACCATTGCTAGATAAACTGCACACTCGATATCACTTCTGCTGTAAGAGGACATTAATGCCCTATTTAACAGTGTTTCTATGACTCTACGACACTGATATACATAAACAATCTCTTGTCAAAAACCACATTATTACCTTGTCTGATTTGAGCACAATCACTTAGCTTGGCAATGATTTCGAAGGTCATTCTGAAATTTGAGTGCAGTCATTAGAATCGAGTGGAGAACACTTTTCCTCTTCAATTCACGTGCTATTTTGAACTGATCAAATGTAAAAAATTGCATCTTCTTTTAAATTGATGGATCCCTGACCCGTCATATTCGCATGATTCAACAAAGCAGTACAGTTATATTTTTCACCACAAACAAATCTATAACAAAAGAGCACATGGTAATGTTTGTGGGTAAAACCTATTGTTATTAGATTTAAATCATGCTGTGGATCCATGAATTAACTTTTATTACAAAATGACATGTCTAGTGAAAATATTTCTGAACACAAACGGAAATTAAAAATGCATATTGCAAAAGTTAAATGAAGAAAGCGTTTTCTTATCAAGACCATGCACCGAAAATTTCTGTTCGATATTTTACATGTATCTGTACCAAGAAAACACGCTTTTTGCAATCTTGAGTAAAACTTCAGCTTGATATGGTTTGTGATTTAAAGCCGTTTACAGAGAAATCAAAGTGTTCCTAAAACTTCATGAGTTTTTTTATTTCTGTAGTAGGTTAAGCAGAAAGCGTTTATCGACTTTATTTCTCTATTCTTCGTTTCTAGAAAAAAGAAGTTGGTTTTAGCTAACTATTATGAAATGCAAGCCGTATGATTATATTTTTTTCCCCGAAAATATCCGGTTAAATGCCTAGACATAACTAAGTTAATACAGCTGGCATTATTTTGTTATGTTAAAATGATCACTGTTTTTGGTATTCTTTAAACCAGGTTTTTTTTTTATACATTAAGGGTCCCTAAAGGTTTTAGACAACAACCGAATTAGTGTGAAACCTCCCAACCTAAATAAGAACAACAAACAAACAAAACAAAACAAAATAAAACAACACCAATATATTCAACTTTCAACATTACAATTTAAAAAATGTAGTTGTGCAGAACAGTTGATTTTAACTTAATGTGGCTTTTTTATTATTAAAGAAGTATTTTCATGCCCAAAACTACAAGAACAAAGTCATGTGATTCATTTTTATGTTTTTCTTTTTTCTGTGTTTTCAGCATATATCTGGTAATAAGTTTAGCATTAAGTAATTGTGTATTGAAAATAAATTTATACATGATACACATAGAAGTCTGTTAGTTATTAGAAGTATTTTGCTTATTATTATTATTATCATTATTATAAATATTATTGTAATAACTATATATAATAATCTTTATCAATACAAAAATCAATGAATGAATGCATAAAATAAAATAAATAAATAAATAAATAAATAAATAAATAAATAAATAAATAAATAATGAATGAATGAATGTAAATAATGAATGAATGAATGAATGAATGAATGAATGAATGAATGAATGAATGATGGATGGATGGATGGATGGATGGATGGATGGATGGATGGATAGATAGAAATAAGAAATGAAGGAATAAAGTAATGTCATTTGGTCTTTTGGGTTTTTAACTTTTAAATTATGCATACGTTTTTGTCATTTTGTCATGCAGTTATCATAAAGTGATCACGACGCATGCATTTACCTAATAGGTTGTTTGCGGTTTATCCTTGACCTTTGTTACCCGATCTGTTTAGGACATATGTATTTGTAATATTTAAACGGCGGGATTCAGATGCTTTCAGAAATCTTACGACTAAAACATTATTATTATTATTATAATTATTATCATTGTTGTTGTTGTAGCAATTATATAAACAAAAACAGCAATTATACTGTTTCTTAAATTGATGATGATGATTGTAGTGATGATGACGACGACGATAATGATGAATGATTTTTTCTCAAGTTTTAAAAATAAACAGAAAGTAAACTTGATAGTACAACAGTAATTCTACCTTGTAGCAAGTTTTTGTCATGAGTACCCAAGATTTTACAAAGAATGCATTGTTCAATCATTTTACTTTTTTTTCACAGAAATTTCACCGGTTTTATAGTTACTCGAGATCCTGCTCGGCTTTCATTACGATTGTCTCTAAATTTTCCAATGATGGCCCCAGTATGGGAAATAAAAATGCATACTGCAACACCTCAAACAGGATTTTGAACGGCCAATAAAAACAAAACTTTATTAGGTTTTTACTTTAAAAACATCCCAAGAAGCATTATATCCTGTAAGCAGAGACAAAAATATAGAACAGATTTTTTTCTAAATTTTTCTTCCATTTTATTCATTTCATTTTCCGAAAGGACAAAGATATAATATTTTCGCTATGGTCTTAAACATTGAAGCCGCTGGGTGAAAGACATTTAACAAAACCTTCTACGTCAATCACTTTTCGTGTTATTTTGATGTTTTGCTTTGATGTTTTTTACAAAATACTTTTAAAAGCTCATATCACATCAAGATGACACGTGGTTAGAAAAATTAAGTGGTTTGTAGTATAATAAAGAGAAGAGAGAAAGGAAAGAAAGAAAGTAAGAAAGAAAGAAGAATGGAAAAAAGAAAGACAGAAAGACAAAGAAAGAAAAACTCATTTTTATTCTGGTGTGAATGAATTCTGAAATATAAAGTTTACTGTTTTGAAAATAGAGCTTAAACAGTTCGAAATGAGAAACATAAAATATATTTTCAAGATAATTAGTTCTGTATTAAGAAGAGTGCAATGTCATTTTGATTGTAATTAACCAAACGTTTCCCCGTATAAAGATATCTTTATCAGTGAGATGGAGATTTTCTCGGGAAAATTTACTTGTTTCTTCTGAAACCACTATTGCATAATTATTTTCTGATATGACTTTTTTTATCATTTCTATCTACGATGATTCATCTAAAGAAAGCAGCACGTTCTCGGCATTATGCCAGATTGAGTGGGTGGGGACAGCTGTACTATTATGAACAATTTGAATAAGTTCCCGTAAACCTGCAGTTCTATGAAATCGAGTACTGTGACGAGAATAGTCGATATTAAAATTAATAAATTTGACACGCTCCCTGATTAAGAATTTGGTGAGAAGTAAACAGATATGTCACAATTTCTAACTTTTGACATGCTATCTCTACCTAAAAACAGGTTGCTTTAATAGATAACAATCCCAAACAAATAATTCAGTGTGCAATTTATATATAAAACGGAGAAAAGAAAGGAAAGGGGAAAATATATACATGTTACATTATTTCAGTGCATATCGATATAAACATATTCACAGACCGGCTCACAGTCACGTGGTATTGCTACACTGAGACCGATGGCTTCAGAATTTAGAAATTAAGACTGACACGAATACGTTATATTCTGCTGTGAAGTTATATATGAATACATTAGACAAAGATCGGATGAGACCTTAAACCGAGGTCACGACCGACCTCCAACCAAATCTACGGACTGTGGGCCAAGGTGTTATTTAGTTATTAATCAGACAAGCTTTTTGTGGTCAAGGTCACAGTGACTTTGACCTCTGACTTACTGATCTCAAAATCAACAGAAGTCATATACAGGTCATGACCAACCTTCTCAACAATCTGACGAATGTAATTGAGGCGATCTCCAGTTATTGGTGGGACAATTTTTCATTGTCAATGTCACAATGATTTTGACATTTGACCTATTGACCTCAAAATTAACAGGAGTCGTCTACCGGTCACGTTCAGACTCTGGAATCTGAGGACTGTATGTCAAAGCGTTCTCTATTTATTGATTGAAGGTCATCCTGACTTTGACCTACTGATCCGGACCTACTGGACCTTCTACTCAATAAGGGGAACCATCCAATGAAGTTTGAAGGCTGTGGATAAAATGGTACTCGAGTTATCAAACAGCCATGGATTTCAAAGTAACAGTGACCTTGAGCTTTCACCTTTTGACCCAGAAACAATTAGGGTCTAGTAGTCAAAAAGAGCAACCACCCTATGAAGTTTGAAGGCTGTATACCAAATGGTTCTAGAGTTATTGAGCACACAAGCTCTGGTCTATGGACGGAGAGTCTTTTTACCTACTGACCTCTTAGGGGCCATCTACCGGTCACGAAAAACCTCCCAACCAAATCTGGAGACTGTAGACAAAAGCATTCTCTAGTTTTTTTTTATTGAAGGTGATCATGACTTTAACCTTTAACCTTCCGACCCCAAAAATAGTAGTGATCTTTTATTTAGTTTTTAACCATCCTTTGAAGTAGGTCAGATTGTACTCGAGTTTTTGAGTGGACATGGCTATAAATTCAAGGTAACAGTGACCTTGACCTACAATAATGGTCTTGTACTCAATAAAGGCAACCATCCAATGAAGTTTGAAGGCTGTGAATCAAATGGTACACGAGGTATTGAGCGGAACAATGTGACAGTGACCTTGATCTACTGACCCCGCCCCCCAAAAAAAACAAACAAAAAACAAACAAAAACAAACCCCTCTACTTAGTAAGTGGAATCATCCTGTGAAGTTTTGATCCTTAAAAGAAAAGTAGTCTTTAACTCAATAAGAGCAACCATTCTTTGAAGTCTGAAGGCCGTGGGCCAAATAGTACTCTGGTGGACGGACGGACGGATCGACAAACCGACATGTGCACATCAATATACCCCCGATTCTTCGACTGGGGCATAATTAATCTCTTCTGGGACGTTGGTCATATGAAAGTCCGGTACTGACGATAAATTAAACATATAAAAAGAAGTGCAAGGCCTTGAACTGCATAATGATGTGAGTAACCTGTTTGACGCACCAAATAAAACCAGAGATTAATACACAACATAAAAAAGTCCGAGAAACAGACATCCTTGAACTGTTGAAACCATTATTAAAACCTGAGGTTTCCTTTTGCAAATGATTTGCATGTAAGTTAGGAAAGAGTGACAAACGTGGGAAAAAGATGTTGTAACCTTAATGTCATACCAACAGGTCAACTGCATCAAATATTGCAGACAAGATATCAGACAGAATACTCTATGCACCCATTTAGTTTAAGGTGATTAAACTTCCGAAATTTAAGGAAGGAAATATTTTTATCTCAGTACCTGTCACAACAGGATTTCGTTGAAGAAAAGATTTTTTTTTCTCAAAATTGAAATGATTGAAGTAAACCTTAAAACCCCTAATATAACAACAACAACAACAAACAAACAAAACAACAAAGAACTAAGAATTTTTTAACGGAAACTTGTATGTTGAAGAAGAAAATCTGTTTAACATAAACAACTTTGCTTTCTTTTTTTTCACTTTTTTAAAGTTAGAGTGTATATCTTATTTTGGTTTATTTATTGCCGGTTCCGTGTTCCCGTATGACCGACGACCCCGGAATAGAAAGTTATATAAGGTTGGCAAGTGTTCCCATCCGTACATGAGACCTGGTTTAACTTCTCAGGGGAAAACTTTCTCACAGCATTTAGCATGGTATATAATGGTATTGTTTGCTGATCCCCAAATATACTGAAAAACTGCACATACGAATTATCTGAGAGCGTTTCTCGGTACTTTTTCTGAAAAACTCATTTGTACGAGTACGCTTTACAAACAATTATTATATACAAATATTACCAATCTTTTTTTGTTTTACTTTGTGTAAAACGTTCAACTCCCAATGAATATAGTTTATAAAATAAAAAAACTGTTTTTGACCGATCTAATTATTTCAGCGGCATTTTCCTTTTGTACAAGCATTAAATTATAATTTTTATGTGTAAGCGTTAACAACTTTGTTTAGCCATTGCAGTTCAATACCAAAACATTTTGCAACCAAGCACCACACAAAAAAATGTGGTCGCATTTTAAAAACTGGTGCCAATTACATTTTAGTTGCCTTTGACATAATACAACTGCGTAGGTGGTTAGTTGAGAAAAGTTATCGTTATAGAAATTTAGTAATTACTTAATACGTCGATAAAATGCAGAACAAACGAAAAGGCAAGCGTTGCCAGATATTTAACAATGGAATTGATGAACCATCTTTCCTTCAGTGAAAAATAGAAAAACAAAAATAATACGGAAAATACGAACGCAATTTTGTTCTTGTATTCATGCATACATGCATGTTAAATTGCGTGCTCATCTATAGAATATTAATCCGCCTACATTTTCAGTAAGTTAAACCTTCGAGATACTTAATTATTGTTCAAGGTATTTTACATAATTATATCCATACTTGTAATAATTGACTGACTTATTACATTTAATTTAATGTCTGTGATAGAATTGTATCGTTCTTTACTTCATAACTGTGGTTAACACGTATGCCTTGCTTAGTGTTTGGTACATAAATTCTAACACTAAAGTTGGTAAGGATCTGGTGAGGCTCTGGGCGGGCTATGGACTGAGGGTGAGCATGTTTATGCCATCGGCATTTCAGTCCGCATGTACTCACATTCATCTGGAATGGAAGGTTTTGATTCGCCACAGGCCAAACGAGCGCTTATTGTATAAGAGTGCTAGATAAGATCGAGTTTTGGTTCTGTTTGAAAATACGGATGACACGAGGAATTTGGAACAACATTGCCAACCTGCATTTGAGACTAAAATATTAACAATAATAATTACGAAAGTTTAATTTATTACTAAATCGCCAATATGCTTAACTTGGCTTGTGTGAATTGTCTAGACTACCACAATCTGAAACAAAATGACAAACTTGTCTACAGTCATTTGACTTAAAACCTACAAAAACAGGTTAATAATCAAGCTTACAGCATGTTTTATTCGGGTAAAATTGATTTTGGCCTTCATTTGTTACGAACGAAATAATAGATACAAAATCTTAGTTTGCCATCGGTTATAGGGAGTGATGTATTGAAATTTTATTGCAGAATCCCTAATTGTTAGTTTAATAACTTTGATGAAGCCGAATTCAAATCAAAACGTTGAATCCTTGAAAAATTATACAAAGTGGAATAAATATAATAAATATGACTTGATATTTGATTTATTTTACTGAAAATGATATTGACACTTTTAGCATTAAGCTCAACAGTTTTTGTTTGTTATGGAAATAGCGCTTTCGATTACTACATGGGTCAATGTCCGAAAACTATACATTTATGGAGCATGTATTTTGTACTGTATCGCCAATCATCTTTTTTAAAGATATTTTTTGTTTAATATGAAAGAATGAAGAATAAACGGAGGAGAAAAAATAAATGACAAAGAGCTTAATGTGTTATATCTGATGGACAGACCGGCTTCTAGCAGAAATACACTTATTATTGTGATGACTCAATTGTCACTGTCAATCACTGTATTTGTCATTTATTTTTAAACAATATTCATTTTTTTAGGATCGTCCATTTCATGTAACTTTGCATTATGTTGAGATGAGATCTATACATGAAACGGTTTCAATGTGCATTCATACATTGTTTTAGACGTTTGGGCACGATATTTTAACCCTCGTCTGCTCGAATGAAATAAAAAAAAGTCAAAATGTGTTTTATATTTTTTTGTTGTGAAAGGTTTTGGTTTGAATCTCACCAAAGAGATTTGACGTTTGACATTTTACATTGTCAAATACTGTTGGGTTGAAAATAAGAGGTAATTGCTTTTTCAAATACATAACTTAAGTAAACGTGACCTTGTTAAAGGAGATAATTGCTTTTTCCAATACATAGCTTAAGTAAACGTGACCTTTATATAGGAGACAATTGCTTGTTCAAATACATAGCTAAGTAAACGTGACCTTGTTATAGGAGATAATTACTTGTTCAAATACATAGCTTAAGTAAACGTGACCTTGTTATAGGAGATAATTACTTGTTCAAGTACATAGCTTAAGTAAACGTGACCTTGTTATAGGAGATAATTACTTGTTCAAATACATAGCCTAAGTAAACATGACCTTGTTACAGGAGATAATTGCATGTTCAAATACATAGCTTAAGTAAACGTGACCTTGTTATAGGAGATAATTACTTGTTCAAATACATAGCTTAAGTAAACGTGACCTTGTTATAGGAGATAATTACTTGTTCAAATACATAGCTTAAGTAAACGTGACCTTGTTATAGGAGATAATTACTTGTTCAAATACATAGCCTAAGTAAACATGACCTTGCTACAGGAGATAATTGAATGTTAAAATACGTAGCTTAAGTAAACGTGACAATTGCGTGTTCAAATACATATCTTAAAGAAAACGTGACATTGTTATAGAAGAAAATTATAATTTCAATTATATAAATTTAGTAAACGTGACCTTGTTATAGGTGACAACTGTTTTTTATTAATACATAGCTAAAGTAAACGTGACTTTGTTATAGGTGACAATTGCTTTCCTAAATACATAGCTTAAGTAAATGTGACCATGTTATAGATAAAAATTATGGTTTCAAGTACATAGATTAAGTAAACGTGACATTGTTATAGGTGACAACTGTTTTTTTAAAAAATACATAGCTTAAGTAAACGTGATCTTGTTATAGAAGAAAATTATTATTCAAATACATAGCTTAAGGAAACGTGGCCTTGTTCTATGTGACAATTGATTTTAAAAAAAGATAGCTTAAGTAAACGTGACTTTGTTATAGAAGAAAATAATTACTTCAAATACATAGCTTAAGGAAACGTGGCCTTGTTATAGAAGAAAATTATTACTTCAAATACATAGCTTGAGTAAACGTAACATTGTAATAGGAGATAATTCCTTGTTTAAATATATAACTGAAGTAAACGTGACTTGTTATAGAAGAAAATTATTACTTCAAATACATAGCTTAAGTAAACGTGACTTGTTATAGAAGAAAATTATTGCTTCAAATACATAGCTTAAGTAAACGTGACTTGTCATAGAAGAAAATTATTACTTCAAATACAAAGCTTAAGTAAACGTGACCTTGTTATAGAAAAAAATTATAATTTCAAATATATAGATTTAGTAAACGTGACCTTGTTATAGGTGACAACTGCTTTTTTAAATACGTAGCTTATGTAAACGTGACCTTGTTGTAGGTGACAACTGCTTTTTATTAATACATAGCTAAAGTAAACATGACCTTGTTATAGGAGATAATTGCTTTTTCAAATACATAGCTTAAGTAAAAGTGACCTTGTAATAGGTGACAGCTGCGTTTTTAAATACATAGCTTAAGTCAACGTGACCTTGTTATAGGTGAAAATTGCTTTTTCAAATACATAGTTTAAGGAAACGTGGCCTTGTAATATGTGACAATTGCTTTTTTCAAATACATAGCTTTAGTAAACGTGACCTCATTTTAGGTGACAACTGTTTTTTTAAATACATAGCTTAAGTAAACCTGACCTTGTTATAGGTGACAACTGTTTTTTTTAAATACATAGCTTAGGTAAACTTGGCCTTGTTATAGGTGACAATTGCTGTTTCAAATACATAGCTTAGGTAAACGTGACCTTGTTATAGGAGATAATTGCTTGTTCAAATACATAGCTGAAGTAAACGTGACCTTGTTATAGGTGACAATAGCTTTTTCAAATACATAGCTGAAGTAAACGTGACCTTGTTATAGGTGACAATATTTTTTTCCAATATAAAGTAAACGTGACTTTGTTATGGCTGACAATTGTTTTTTTTTTTAAATACATAGCTTTATTAAACGTGACCTTGTTATGAAGAAAATTATTATTTCAAATACTTATATTAAGGAAACGTGGCCTTGTTATATGTGACAACTGATTTTTCAAGAACATAGCTTAAGGAAACTTGACCTCGTTATAAAAGAAAATTATTACTCAGATGCATAGCTTAAGTAAACGTAGCCTTGTACTAGGAGATAATTATTACTTCAAATACATAGCTGAAGGAAACGTAGCCTTGTTATATGTGACAACTGATTTTTCAAGAACATAGCTTAAGGAAACTTGACCTCGTTATAAAAGAAAATTATTACTCAGATGCATAGCTTAAGTAAACGTAGCCTTGTACTAGGAGATAATTATTACTTCAAATACATAGCTGAAGGAAACGTAGCCTTGTTCTAAAAGAAAATTATTACTCAGATGCATAACTTAAGTAAACGTGACTTGTTATAGAAGAAAATTATTACTTCAAATACATAGCTTAAGTAAACGCGACTTGTTATAGAAGAAAATTATTACTTCAAATACATAGCTTAAGTAAACGTGACAATGTGATAGAATTTTTTTTTATTTCAAATACATAGCTTAAGTAAACGTAACCTTGTAATAGGAGATAATTGCTTGTCTAAATACATAGCTTGAGTAAACGTGACCTTGTAATAGAAGAAAATTATTACTTCAAATACATAGCTTAAGTAAACGTAGCCTTGTACTAGGAGATAATTATTACTTCAAATACATAGCTGAAGGAAACGTAGCCTTGTTCTAAAAAAAAATTATTACTCAGATGCATAACTTAAGTAAACGTGACTTGTTATAGAAGAAAATTATTACTTCAAATACATAGCTTAAGTAAACGCGACTTGTTATAGAAGAAAATTATTACTTCAAATACATAGCTTAAGTAAACGTGACAATGTGATAGAATTTTTTTTTATTTCAAATACATAGCTTAAGTAAACGTAACCTTGTAATAGGAGATAATTGCTTGTCTAAATACATAGCTTGAGTAAACGTGACTTGTCATAGAAGAAAATTATTACCTCAAATACATAGTTTAAGTTAATGTGACCTTGTTATAGGAGATAATTTCTTGCTCAAATACATAGCTTAAGTAAACGTGACTTGTTATAGAAGAAAATTATTATTTCAAATACATGGCTTATGTTAACGTGACCTTGTTATAGGAGATAATTGCTTGTCTAAATACATAGCTTAAGTAAAGATGACCTTGATATTGAAGAAAATTATTTTTCAGATATAAAGATTAAGTAAACGTGACCTTGTAATAGGTGACAACTGCTTTTTTAAATACATAGCTTAAGTAAACGTGACCTTGTTATAAGTGACAACTGTTTTTTATTTATACACGGCTTAAATAAACGTGACCTTGTTATAGGAGATAATTGCTTTTTCAAATACATAGCTTAAGTAAACGTGGCATTGTTATAGAGGACAATTGCTTTTTCAAATATATAGCTTAAGTAAACGTGACCTTGTTTTTGGTGACAACTGCTTTTTTAAATACATAACTTAAGTAAACGTGACCTTGTTATAGGTGACAACTGCTTTTTATTGATACATAGCTAAAGTAAACGTGACCTTGTTATAGGCGACAACTGCTTTTTTAAATACTTAGCTTAAGTAAACGTGACCTTTTTATAGGTGACAGTTGCTTTTTCTAATACATAGGTTATGGTAAGGTGACCTTGTTTAAGAAAAAAATTATGATTTCAAATACACAGCTTTAGTAAACGTGACCTTTTTATAGGAGATTATTGTTTTTTTAAATACATAGCTTAAGTAAAGGTGACCTTGTTATTAAAGAAAATTATGATTTCAAATACACAGCTTAAGTTAACGTGACATTGTTTTAGGAGATAATTGATTGATCAAATACATAGCTGAAGTAAAGTTGACCTTGTTATAGAAGACAATTATTACTTCAAATACATAGCTTATGTAAACGTGACCTTGTTATAGAAGAAAATTATTACTTCAAATACATAGCTTGAGTAAACGTAACCTTGTTATAGAAGAAAATTATTACTTCAAATACATAGCTTAAGTAAACGTGACCTTGAAATAGAAGAAAATTATAATTTCAAATACATAGCTTCAGTAAACGTGACCTTGTTATAAGAGATAATTGCTTGTTTAAATACATAGCTTAGGTAAACGTGACCTTGTTATAGGAGATAATTGCTTATTTAAATCCAAAGCTTAAGTAAACGTGACCTTGTTATTGGAGATAATTGCTTGTTCAAATACATAACTTAAGTAAACGTGACCTTGTTATAAGAGATGATTATCATCGCAATACGTAACATGGTTAATATTGGCGTGTCTGCTTTTCCTTAACTTTGCATCTTGTAACATGGTACAGATTGGTGTTTGTGTTATTCCGAAATCCTTGCACCTTGTGACATGGTATAGATTATTGTTTCTGTTATTCCAAAATCCTTGCACCTTGTAACATGGTATAGATTGGTGTTTGTGTTATTCCAAAATCCTTGTACCTTGTGCATGGTATAAATTGGTGTTTGTGTTTTTCCAAAATCCTTGCACCTTGTGACATGGTATAAATTGTTGTTTGTGTTATTCCAAAATCCTTGCACCTTGTGACATGGTATAAATTGGTCTTTGTGTTTTTCCAAAATGTATACATCTTGTGATATGGTATACATCGTGTGGGTGTTTTCCGAAAATCATTGCAGCTTGTAATTTAAATAAACGGTGTGTGTGTGTGTGCGTGTGCTTTCCAAATATCAGAGCATACTGTTTAGTGTAGTTCTAAATCTGTTTGCCCTCTTTCTCCGAAAAGGGACTTAATATGGAAAAAAAAAACATTCAGGATGATTAATATTACAATTTGTAAGAACAAGGTTAGAAATATTTTTTGCCATGTCTCGTAGAAATTTGCTTCTAAGATTATGTAAGGTACTGAAACATTATTATCAAAGTGATTGACATGTACTGATAAGGTCCTTCGAAGCGAGTTTATACTGAGCTGAACGTTTATCATTTTGATATTTTACTCGGTTTTTGTAAATTGGTGACTTTGAGAAGTCTGTGAAGTTGGCAGTGGGATCAACATTCGACATTCGACATTCAATGTCCCGCAGTGCATTGGACATTCAGCAGGACATTCGATTTGATGCATGTTTTTGAATGTCCAGCAGTGCATTCGACATTGGGCAGAACATTCGATTTGAACTGCGGGACATTCAAAAACATGCAAGAAATCGAATGTCCTGCTGAATGTCGAATCCACTGCTGGACATTCAAAAACATGCATGAAATCGAATGTCCTGCTGAATGTCGAATGCACTGCTGGACATTCAAAAACATGCATGAAATCGAATGTCCTGCCCAATGTCGAATGCACTGCGGGACATTCAAAAACATGCATTAAATCGAACGTCCTGCCGAATGTCGAATGCACTGCGGGACATTCAAAAACATGCATGAAATTGAATGTCCTGCTGAATGTCCAACGCACCGCAGGACATTCAAAAACATGCATGAAATTGAATGTCCTGCCCAATGTCGAATGCACTGCTGGACATTCAAAAACATGCATGAAATCGAATGTCCTGCTGAATGTCGAATGCACTGCTGGACATTCAAAAACATGCATGAAATCGAATGTCCTGCCCAATGTCGAATGCACTGCGGGACATTCAAAAACATGCATGAAATCGAATGTCCCGCCCAATGTCGAATGCACTGCGGGACATTCAAAAACATGCATGAAATTGAATGTCCTGCTGAATGTCCAATGCACCGCAGGACATTCAAAAACATGCATGAACTCGAATGTCCTTCTGAATGTCGAATGCACTGCTGGACATTCAAAAACATGCATGAAATCGAATATCCTGCTGAATGTCGAATGCACTGCCTGACATTCAAAAACATGCATTAAATCGAACGTCCTGCCGAATGTCGAATGCACTGCGGGACATTAAAAAACATGCATGAAATTGAATGTCCTGCTGAATGTCCAATGCACCGCAGGACATTCAAAAACATGCATGAAATCGAATGTCCTGCCCAATGTCGAATGCACTGCTGGACATTCAAAAACATGCATGAACTCGAATGTCCTGCTGAATGTCGAATGCACTGCTGGACATTCAAAAACATGCATGAAATCGAATATCCTGCTGAATGTCGAATGCACTGCCTGACATTCAAAAACATGCATTAAATCGAACGTCCTGCCGAATGTCGAATGCACTGCGGGACATTCAAAAACATGCATGAAATTGAATGTCCTGCTGAATGTCCAATGCACCGCAGGACATTCAAAAACATGCATGAAATCGAATGTCCTGCCCAATTTCGAATGCACTGCGGGACATTCAAAAACATGCATGAAATCGAATGTCCTGCTGAATGTCGAATGCACTGCTGGACATTCAAAAACATGCATGAAATCGAATGTCCTGCCCAATGTCGAATGCACTGCGGGACATTCAAAAACATGCATGAAATCGAATGTCCTGCCCAATGTCGAATGCACTGCGGGACATTCAAAAACATGCATGAAATTTAATGCCCTGCTCAATGTCGAATGCACTGCGGGACATTCAAAAACATGCATGAAATCGAATGTGCTACCCAATGTCGAATGCACTGCTGGACATTCAAAAACATGCATCAAATCAAATGTCCTGCTGAATGTCCAATGCACTGCTGGACATTCAAAAACATGCATCAGATCGAATGTCCTGCTGAATGTCCAATGCACTGCGGGACATTGAATGTCGAATGTCGAATGTTGATCCCACAGCCAACTTAACAGACATGACTTTGAGTGGGACTTATTTGTCGGGCGTCTTGAGTCTTCAAGTTGTCTGTGGTTTGAAAAACTGAAATGTCACGTTACAGATACAGTAGCAAAATTGAAATGATACATTCTCTTCTTTAAATAAATTTTTTGTATAATCTTTATTCCCCGATAAAGTAGAGAAGTAGCATTTCTGAACAAGAACATTAATTTCAGCCTACTTAGCATGTCTGTAAGAAAAAAAAAACTCGCCTCGTTTCCATGCAAAAACGATGGATAAACTAAAGCATGAAGATGGATATATATACCTTTGTTTTCTTACCATTGTATCGACACGTCTCTGTCGTCTGCTCGCTTACATTTTTTTGGGTGTGTGAGAAATTTGGCAGTTTCTTACACAGGATGATGGTCTAGTATTGGTCTGTCCTGTGTAAACTGTCCTGTCCACCTGATTTAACTCTGGCTGTTATAGAGCTTCGAATTTCATTTAGACCATCAAAAGCTATTCACAATGACTTCTTCTGACAAATTCTTTCACCTCTGAGTCTGACTTTGTCTATCTGTTTGAGTTTATTTGTCGTCTGGTCTGTGATTTCTCAACATTATTAACGTCGCAAGTTATTTCAAAGTGTATTTTGTTGTATAACATTTCTTTGACATGTTGGGACACTCAGGATTTTTGTGCTTTAAACGTTACGTATATACCATTTTCGTTGAAACTATGTATACTTGTTATCTAAACTTAAGGTAACACATGATTTTTTTACAAAAGTGATAAGGGTACACTTTTCATTCTACGAAAATTTAATCTACGCAGAAAACAAAAAGCATACTGATTTGTATTCTTTCTTGAAACTCGAAACATTTCACAACAAAAGAACTAAGTTAACAGAGTGTCGTCAAGTGGTCTCATTATTTTTATTGCTCCACTGATAGTGCAAAAAAATGAAAACACGATGACATTAATACCTCCTCCTGTCAGGTGCTAGACTTCTAAAGTTTACATGTACAAAGAGTTATAATTCGGTATGTTAATAAGGCGTAAAATGTAGATCAGATGGTACATATATGACAAGATTCTACGGAATAGCAGAGGTATGGAAACACAGAGGAGACATCCAAATTTATTTTCTTTTGACAAGAGATTTTTTTTTTTGATCGCGTTGGAAGAAAAAATTATTTATAAGGAACAACAGTTTCCTGTTCGAACGAGAAAATATTTTGATCCAATCTTGTTCCCTGAAAAAAAAGTTTTTTTTTCCCTTTTGTTTAATTCTTGTTAAACATCTGCCGGCAAAATCGATATATTTCTTCTAAAAGGCAACTCCATACAGGATCTCTTTTTTCAACGAAGCTGTAAACTACTTGGGAAAAATGAAGTAAAATACATGAATGAAAAAGTTGTTATCAGAACAGATTAACTTAGAGCAATACGTTTTCACAAACTTTCATCAGAGCTTAATTTATCTTACACAGTCTTTTTAAACCAAGTTGACGTTCGAACAAAATTCATACCCAAGAATTACTTTGTACCGACACAATCGTGGCGGTTGTGGTTATTTGCCGGAAGCAAGCTAATTTAACCAGCCAGTATAATATATTCTGTGTAATTAAACAGGGCCAAAAACTTCACATGAATATTATGCCTACTTCCACCAACGCAGTCGGAGATAATTCACGACAAAAAAGAATGCAAATGATCTTTCAGGGCTATTTTTCAACATTCTTTTTATTATTATTCAGTTGTTTTGTTACTAACGTGGACGATATTAGCAGACGATTCAATGAACTATATACCTTTTAAGTACATTTAAATGAGCAGTTATAAATTGTAACTGTCGAGCGTTTTGAATCACATAGAGTTATCCAGCAGACGTTATATAGTGTTATTATTCTGCTATTCTTGAATTTTAATTGATATTAGATAGTGGCTATTTGAAAGCAATGTGGAAGAAGGCGTCAGTATGCAATAAACGACGTGCAACACATTTTAATGCAAAATTTCTATTAAGTGTAGAAGGTAACTAATCTGAAAAACGTTAAATTTCAAATTATTATTATTCTTATGTTAAATCTTTTTTTTTATTTGTGGTATAAAATATGTCTCTCATAACCATTTATAGTCTCATCCGTTAAACGTTTCAGTTTTTATATCTCAGAAACGGGTTTCTAGGATAGAATTTATGGTCCACAATACGCCCTTGCCGATTCACAACAGATCCCACACACTAGCGGATCCAGAGTGCGCCCCCACCCCCTAAAATTCCTGGACCATAGGTGTTATTGTAGGTCTATTTTGAATATGTCTTTAAATAATGAATACTTTATTGTTCAACATTGATTTGAATAATCAGAGGCCCATGTGATATTGCCAAATCAGTATACTCTAGCATTACCACAACCGTTGAAATGAGGTAGAAAACCGACACAAATTGGGCCGAACATTTTGCGCCCCCCCCCCCCACCCCCCAACCTGAAATCCTGGATCCGGCACTGCCACATGCCATACCACACGTGCCCCTAGTTCACCCAGCACCGAATGAATACCAGAAATAAGTAACTGATTCTTCTATCAAACAATAGCTCCCATCTAAGATCGTGTCTTGTAAAGGTTTACTAGTAAATAACCCTGACCATGCTAAATATCTAGAATGGACCTGTCCATCTTTCAATTTTGACAGGTCCATTAAATGTTTATGGGGGTGCTTATTGAAAATTTACTGACTGAATGGCGAAAAGTGTAGACCATGATCAGACTGAACGGATGTGCAGGCTGATCTTGGTCTGCACTAATCAGAAAGGCAGAGTCAGTTGCCGCCATCAGGGTAAGGGTTAAGACTAGATAACTGTCATTGCAATGAACCAAGCTGTTATATGCACAAACCGATTCTTCTGAGTTACGATAACTACGTAACACCAGAACAAAAACAGAAATATCTTCTTGTCAGCTTCCTGTCAACAATATGATAATAAGGTATTGAAAATATATCTTTTGTACTGAGTCAACTTGAGCAGGTGTACAGCCGTGTTACGATTGTTCTGATAACAATATATCACAAACTCGCCATTATACTATTTCATTTATGATATAGAATGTTGAAATCAAATCGCTGACGTCACTGCTTCAAACATTTTATCAAATATGAAATGGGAGATATTTTGGGTGTATCTCACAGGGAAATATTATATAAAATCCTTGTCGCTAAAAGAATTCTTCAAATTATTTAGTCTATGGAAATTAAATGTCAATTCATTTCTATTCAATTAAAGAAAAATCCCAAAATATTTTTACTGATTAAAAGGATTGGCTGAAAATTTCTTGTCGTTTAAAGAATATGTTCAAATTATTCCCGAATAGCTTAAAGGAGTTCGTCGAATTTTCTTACTGCTTAAAAGAATTCGTAATATTTCTGAGTGTTTGAAGAAATCGGCACAGGTTTGTCGCCAAAGTTTTTTCTGGTGGGCTGGGCGAATTGTTAAAGATATAATGAAGGTATATAATTCACTGAAATTTACGGGATATCTCTTTTACATTAAATCGTTTTCACGGCTAGCAGTTTTATTGACAAACTGTCTGGGTAATCATATACATGCATTCAACATTTGAGGAGGTCTCAGCTATGCTAAGAATTTGACCTACATAACTGTTGAATTATGAAATCTGGTTGGCAGTTTGCAGTTGGCGCAGTGCCAGAAGGTATATGATAGCTGCAATATGGAATGTTTTCTAAGTTCGAAATACCAACTGCCGTCGGGAAAGTAGTTGGGGATTCGAGCGAATTACTACCTGTTACCTATCAACAAAGTTGGACTAAGAGAGTACTCTTTTTGTCATAAATGGCAATCATTATCATAAAGTCCGAATAATCAACTGCCTTCTCGAATTCAGTTGGAGAATGGAATAAACCACTACCAACTTCCAACCATTTTGACAGTCATTTTATATTGAGACCGAATGTGGTCTTTCTGCAAAGCATACAAATTTCACCAACGCTAATAAATTTTGGTCATCAGAGCTCAAACATTGCATCTGCATAATGGCAGCTACATACAGTTCTCAATTCCCGCTCTAGGTTGTGTATTCTAAGATGCATTGCATCTTTCTGTTTTCATGTTTGTAAGAATATGCATCCGAATAGAATTTGTGATAATAAGTTCTTTTACCACATTCTGAAAATGAGTCTAGATTTCTTGGCTATCACATGGGATTTTGTCTTTGATAACGTCCCTTACTTTTCTTGTTATTTTTACGAGAGTACAGATGTTGGGTTACACCGCATAGCGGGCACAACGCAAAGACGGGTTGAGATTCCGTTTATGCGGCGATTTGCAACGCATAAAAGGAACGAAGACGTTCATGCGGCGAAGTTCAACGCATAAAGGGAATGAAGCCGTTTATGCGGCGCAACTGTGCCTTTTTGCCGCATACATGGATTGCTCTAAAATTCCCCAAGGGAAGTGACAGTTACAAAATGGTTTATATAACTGGGGAGTGGTTTGGCATATGTATATGCACTTTGATTCTGGTTTCTTAGCGCGAAATGGGACAACTGTCTTAAAATGTCCATAGGGTGTTTTGCCTCGGCGATTATCACATTAGGCAGCTCCATTACCTTAATTCCATTGACCACACCATCGGCTAATTACTATTGCTTAGAATTACTATGTAAATTAGTAAGTTTATTATTTGTGAATAGTATTATTTACTATTCAATCCACTACAGAAAATATAAAGTTTACTAAAAGTAGTAATATAACTTATATAGTAACCATACCACTAGTATTAAACCTAGTAAAATTTACTATTTTGAATATTAAATTAACAACCAACTTAAAGATATAGTATGATATTGTAGCATAGGTTAAATATCGGCTAGGGGCATGTGACACACGTATGAGGGTGTATACCCCCCCCCCGTTTCGACATTAGAACCATTTTAAGTGATACACTGTCCTCAAATCCCAACTAATGCGGTATGGCTTTTGAGTAAAATGTAACCAGCCCTCAGCCTCGTATACAAACACTATCAAACTACCGTGGGAGACATCTTTTTTCATCTGTAGGTCGAGCAATTGTTCGGTCGCTTCGAACGGTTGGTACTGTATTTCTGTCGCATAATGCACTAGTCAATGTAAACCCCAGTTCCCATCCCGGGTGGTCCAAATGAAAAGACCAGTGATTTCATCATTTCCGATGTCCCCGTGGTGTCAGTATCGGGTGTTTTTTCCTTGTTCAAAACAACCGGGACTATAGCCTGAAACGGAGCGGGTGCCGAGGTACCAGGACTTTATCCAGGTGGAAAAGTCATAGTCCCGTTTTTTTTCCCGGGGAAGAGGACCGTGGTTTACTTTGATTAGGTCCAATGGGTCTATTTATTTATATTAATTGAACAGGTCCCTGGCGGCGAACACGTGATGCGACGATCGGAGTCCAAGGATCAGTTGCTACGGATAAGAAAAAACGAACGGCACCTGCACTGACACAGACAAATCGTGCGATGTAGGGTCGTAGACCGATTTCAATTTTTAGCTCACCTGAGCCTGCTCAGGGTGAGCTATTAGGATCGTTAAATGTCTGGCGTCCGTCGGCGTGCGTCGTGCGTCGTCAACAATTGGACTTAAACAACATCTCCTCCTAAACCGCTGAGCCAACATTAATGAAACATGCCTGGGATATTCCTTGCATGAAGCTCTACCAAAGTTGTTCAAAGAATTCAATTCCATCAAGAACTCTGGTTGCCATGGCAACTTAAAGGAAACTTTGAAAATCTTCTTGTCTGAAACCACAAGGCCATGAGCCTTAAGATTTGGTATGTAGCATTGTCTAGTGGACCTCTATCAAGATTGTTCAAATTATGCCGCTGGGGTCAAATTTGGCCCCGCCCGGGGGGTCAATTGATTTTACATAGGCTTATATAGGAAAATTTAAAAACCTTCTTGTCAGAAACCGCAAGGCATGGAGCTTAGATATTTGGTGCTGAGCATCATCTAGTGGACCTCTACCAAGATTGTTCAAATAATGACCCTGGGGTCAGAACTGGTCCAGCCCTGGGGGTCACTTGGTTTACATAGAGTTATAAAGGGAAAACTTTAAAAAATCTCCTTGTCTGAAACCACAAGGCCTGGAGCTTAGATATTTGGTATGAGGCATCATCTAGTGGACCTCTACAAAGATTGTTCAAATTATGATCCTGGGGTCAGAACTGGCCCCGCCCTGGGGGTCACTTGATTTACATAGAGTTATATAATCTTCTTGTCAGAAACCGCAAGGCATGGAGCTTAGATATTTGGTGTGTAGCATTGTCTAGTAGACCTCTACCAAGATTGTTCAAATCATGGCCCCTGTGTCAAATTGGCTCCGCCCAAGGTCTCACATGTTTTACATAGAGTTATATAGCAAATTCTTTAAAAATCTTCTTGTCAGAAACTGCAAGGCCTGGAGCTTAGATGTTTGGTACGAGGCATCATCTAGTGGACCTCTACAAAGATTGTTCAAATTGTGATCCTGGGGTCAGAACTGACCCCGCCCTGGGGGTCACTTGATTTACATAGAGTTATATAATCTTCTTGTCAGAAACCGCAAGGCATGGAGCTTAGATATTTGGTGTGTAGCATTGTCTAGTAGACCTCTACCAAGATTGTTCAAATCATGGCCCCTGGGTCAAATTGGCTCCGCTCAAGGTCTCACATGTTTTACATAGAGTTATATAGCAAATTCTTTAAAAATCTTCTTGTCAGAAACTGCAAGGCCTGGAGCTTAGATGTTTGGTACGAGGCATCATCTAGTGGACCTCTACAAAGATTGTTCAAATTGTGATCCTGGGGTCAGAACTGACCCCGCCCTGGGGGTCACTTGATTTACATAGAGTTATATAATCTTCTTGTCAGAAACCGCAAGGCATGGAGCTTAGATATTTGGTGTGTAGCATTGTCTAGTAGACCTCTACCAAGATTGTTCAAATCATGGCCCCTGTGTCAAATTGGCTCCGCCCAAGGTCTCACATGTTTTACATAGAGTTATATAGTAAATTCTTTAAAAATCTTCTTGTCAGAAACTGCAAGGCCTGGAGCTTAGATGTTTGGTACGAGGCATCATCTAGTGGACCTCTACAAAGATTGTTCAAATTGTGATCCTGGGGTCAGAACTGACCCCGCCTAGGGCTTATTTGATTTACATAGAGTTATATACATGTAGGGAAAACTTTAAAAATCTTCTTGCAAGAAACTACAAGGCGTGGAGCTTAGATATTTGGTGTTGAGCATTGTCTAGTAGACCTCTACCAAGATTGTTCAAATCATGGCCCCTGGGTCAAAACTGGCCCCGCTCAAGAGGTCATATGTTTTACATAGAGTTATATAGCAAAAAACTTTTAAAATCTTCTTGTCACAAACTGCAAGGCCTGGAGCTTAGATATTTAATAGTATGCACCGTGACCACAGTGGGGTCATCCCCCCTCCCGTGGGGGTCACTCCCCCCCCCCCCCACCCCGGCCCTAATTTATCTCATTTTTCAAAGTTTTTCGCTATGGCAATAAAATTCGGACCATTTGTCTTTTTTTCAGGATGAATTCAAAAACATTATTCCTTGATCTATATTTTTGACCTACTGACCTACTTTTTTTTTGAAATTTGGACCGTGTACACAGTTTTTCGTTTTGATTTTAAAAATGTCATCGCATGACCTTTACTTTTGACCTACTGACTTACTTTGTGTTTTTGGAGCTATGGCAATGAAATTTGGATCATGTATACATTTTTTTGTTCCAATTTCAAAAACGTCATATCATGACATATATGTTTGACCTACTGACCTACGCTTTGTTTTTTAGCTACAGCAATGAAATTTAAACCGTGTGCACAGTTTTTCGTTTTGATTTCAATAATGTCATCGCATGACCTATATATTTGACCTACGGACCTACTTTTTGTTTTTGGAGCTATGGCAATGAAATTTGGACCATGTGTGCAGTTTTTTGTTTCGATTTCAAAAAGATCATCGCATAACCTACATTTTTGACCTACTGACCTACTTTTTGTTTTTAGCTACAGCAATGAAATTTGGACCATGTGCACAGTTTTTCGTTTCAATTTCAAAAATGTCATCGCATGACCTATATTTTTGACCTACTGACCTACCTTTTTGTTTTTGGAGCTATGGCAATGATATTTGGACTATGTGCACAGTTATTTGTTCCGATTCCAAAAATGTCATTGCATGACCTATATTTTTGACCTACTGACCTACTTTTTGTTTTTGGAGCTATGGCAATGAAATTTGGACTATGTGTACAGTTTTTTGTTTCGATTTCAAAAGGTCAGCGCATAACCTACATTTTTGACCTACTGACCTACTTTTTGTTTTTGGAGCTATGGCAATGAAATTTGGACCATGTGCACAGTTTTTCGTTTCGATTTCAAAAATGTCATCGCATGACCTATATTTTCGACCTACTGACTTACCTTTTTGTTTTTGGAGCTATGGCAATGAAATTTGGACTATGTGTACAGTTTTTTGTTCCGATTTCAAAAAGGTCAGCGCATAACCTACATTTTTGACCTACTGACCTACTTTTTGTTTTTAGCTACAGCAATGAAATTTGGACCATGTGCACAGTTTTTCGTTTCGATTTCAAAAATGTCATCGCATGACCTATATTTTTGACCTACTGACTTACCTTTTTGTTTTTGGAGCTATGGCAATGAAATTTGGACCATGTGCACAGTTATTTGTTCCGATTTCAAAAATGTCATTGCATGACCTATATTTTTGACCTACTGACCTACTTTTTGTTTTTGGAGCTATGGCAATGAAATTTGGACTATGTGTACAGTTATTTGTTCCGATTTGAAAAATGTCATTGCATGACCTATATTTTTGACCTACTGACCTACTTTTTGTTTTTGGAGCTATGGCAATGAAATTTGGACTATGTGTAAAGTTTTTTGTTCCGATTTCAAAAATGTCATTGCATGACCTATATTTTTGACCTACTGACCTACTTTTTGTTTTTGGAGCTATAGCAATGAAATTTGGACTATGTGTACAGTGTTTTGTTCCGATTTCAAAAATGTCATTGCATGACCTATATTTTTGACCTACTGACCTACTTTTTGTTTTTGGAGCTATGGCAATGAAATTTGGACTATGTGTACAGTTTTTGTTCCGATTTCAGAAATGCAATTGCGTGACCTATATTTTTGACCTACTGACCTACTTATTGTTTTTGGAGCTATGGCAATGAAATTTGGACCATGTGTACAGGTTTTTGTTCCGATTTCAAAAACATCATAGCATGATATATATTTTTGACATACTTTTTGTTTTAAATCTACCGCAAATTTTTCCTTGCATGGATCATATATTCCGTGAGTAGGGTTTGAGGTCACTTGGTTAAGGTCAAGGCCACCATAGCTTATGAAACATATTTCTACTTTTTGTCATAGAGCCTGTATTTATTGACTGATATTTCACATGTTTACATTTTTATATTTACATTACTTACATATTTTCAATTAAAACATGAAATACTGCTTAACAGCAAACCTACAGCCAAAATACTCAGGTGAGCGATCTAGGGCCATCATGGCCCTCTTGTTTTTAATAACCTGGCGGTGGCATTTGACTTTAAAAGTAGAACTTACACTTAAATGACATAATCCGAACGGTGCCGGCCAGGAGGAACAGTTCGGTGATTCGTGCACATGTCATCGAACTGCAACGGTATACGTTTGGAGAAATGCAGAAACATTTAGACATAATATTATTGTAGCAGCCCATACGGTCATATATGTTATCATCTCTACCTTTTGTGCGGCGACAGGTGCCTTTTTGCCGCATAAAGAGAATCCTTTTATGCGTTGCATAAACGGCATCTCAACCCGTTTATGCGTTGTGCCCGCTATGCAGTGTAACACTGCTGATCTACAAAACTACGTAAGTTCAATGGGTTTAAAATGCGTTTTTCTCTGTTTTAAGCCTTTTGAGTTATATGAATTTTATAAAGAATAAAGAAGGAATTTCTTTCTAGAGGACATCTTACTTTCATTTTCTTCAATTTTATCTTGCATTGGATTTTTGGTTCTTCGGCCTTAAATTCAAAACAGCCAAGAAACTGTCAATTGTCAAGCTCCAATGGTGCATGTACAGTACTTTTTAGCTCTGTTAGACTGCATTGGTGCTTTTATACCTAGAAATTACTCGATGTTCGTTCCACGGAAATTTACGGAGATGGCCGTATTGATATGACTGGCACGGTACTTTCGGGATGCTTCAGACCTGTCAGGAGTAAACAGAAATTTTGTTTGTTGTTTGAAATTATTTGGTATCATAATATTTTCGATCGAGATGTCATCTTTGTCAAAAAAAAAAAAAAAAAAAAAAAAAAAAAAAAAAAAAAAAAAAAAAAAAACAACAACAACAACAAAACATTATTCCTTATAACGGTTAGTTTATCGTACGAGAGAATTTTTTTCAGAAATAATCGTCTCGTAAATGCTTGAGTCAGTCAGCAGTACATGCGATAGTTTCCAACTGCAAATACATTAACTAGTTGTATCTACCGAAATTGACAAAGTAAAATGATTCTTAAGCATTCCGTTCTCAATGAACTCATGTTTATTTGATATATGCACCCGTACAGAATGTAAACTCAACATTCTTTCAAATGTTCTACAAACTTTTATCAGATAAGATAAATCAGCTATTTTAACAGACATTTAGGGTATAGGTACTTTTAGAAGACACAATCATACTTGATACTAGTAGTTGGGTGTGCCTTCACGTCAGTTGACGTAGGACCTACGCGTAACCTACACCGGGATTCCCCAATTGGATTAAAGTGTCTCGCGTGCTTTTTTCCCCAACAAAAGTACTATTGTTATCTCTTTCAAATACTGACATCCAATCCACCCATTTCGCATTATCAAATAAACGACCATCAAGTTCATTCATGAATAATATTTACAAACAAAGTCACGTATTTATTGTTTTCTAAATTTAGAGTTAAGTGTTATATATGTACGTGAATATATCGTTTAATATCATATACCTTACTGCACTGCAGTCATTTCATTGGTCGAGAGTGTTGCACGCGCGGGTCAGTGAAAAGTGATAAATACCCTCAAAAGTAATTAACACCTAGGGACGGATCACTGGTCCAGTGGTAACGCGCTGGACTGGTAACCCAGACGTCCCGAGATCGGTCCCCCGCTTCCTCAACTAACGTTATTAATTGTCTTCCGGATTAGACGCTAAACCGAGGTCCCATGTATCTGTGCTATACACTGAGTATGCAAAAGAACCAGGGGTGTCTCTGGAATGGGATGCTTTTTGTATCTTGCACTATTCCCCACAACATAAAATAACTAATCTATGCAGGGGGCATCGGTCATACCGACGATAAATAAACTCAGATAGGAAGATAGAATTAACACCTGGAAATTTTTCACGAACGTGTAATTATTATGCGCGCTTAAATGTATCACCTTACATGTCAATAGGGTATATAATATTACACATACAGACGTATGCTTCCGTCAATATCATTTATACAAGTCTGTAAAAACACATATGGACTTCAACATAAGTCTATTACTGTACAGTATGGCATAATTATGTAAAACATTAAGGGAGTAATACATGACATTCTCCGTGATGAGTACTCATATTTTAAAGTCTTCCTGGGTTCGATCCTCACTTAGGCCATTTTTTCTTTGTTTTTGTTGTTTGTTTGTTTGGTTTGGTTTAAAAAGTTTAGCTTTTACTGGCATTCGACAAGATAGCTTTGTTTTAATTTATTTTGAGCGATACCGTGCCTTTTAACATTGTAAATAAATAAATATTAGTTATCGATGTGTCGTTTTCATTATTTTTTCTCCAAAACTACACGGTAAACCTATTGTATATTATGTTTAGAATAGTTAGAGAATAAAATTAGATCCACCATTGTGTTTTTTGTGTCAGAAAAGTATGCTGTTGAGTAACGGTAGTCCAGCGGTAGCTCCAAGGACATGTTATTCAAGGGTCGCATGTTCGATCGTCCGCTCCTAAATTAACCCGACTATGTGTTTTTTTTGTTTGTTTTTTTTGGTCGGATGAGACATGAAACCGAGGTGCCATGTATCGGTGCTATACATTATGCATGTAAAAGAACCAGGAGTGTCTCAGGACTGTAATACTTTCTGTATCTTGCAGTATCCTCAAAAACTTTATCTTAACTCTTCATAGGGGCGTTAACAATGGGTTAACGGTATCGACGTTACAGGAAGATATCTTAGTGTGTGGTCTTAATACTAGATCAAGGATAAACTTCTGTTTTTAGCTCACCTGTCACTTAGTGACAGAGTGAGCTTTTCTGATCACCTTTTGTCCGTCGTCCGTCGTCCGTCCGTCCGTCTGTCCGTCCTTTCGTTAACAATTAGTTTGTTAACACTCTAGTGGTCACATTTTTGCCTCAATTGTCATGAAACTTGGTCAGGATGTTTGTCTCATTAATATCTCGGAAGAGTTCGAACATGGGTTATCAGGGTTGGAAAACTTGGTCACAGAGCCCAAATATAGAAAAACCTTGTTAACACTCTAGAGGCTACTTTTTCAGCCCAGATATCCTGGAAATTTGTCAGAAAAGTTCTATCGATGATTTCTAGCTCAAGTTCAAATATGGGTCATCTGGATTCAAAAACTAGGTCACGAAGCCCAAAAATAGAAAAATCTTGTTAACACTCTAGAGGTTACATTTTCAACCCAAATAATCTGGAAATTTGTCAGAAAGGTTGCTTTGATGATTTCTAGGTCAGGTTCAAATATGGGTCATCTGGGGTCAAAAACTAGGTCACAGAGCCTAAATATTGAAAAACCTTGTTAACACTCTAGAGGTAACATTTTTAGACCAAATAATCTGGAAATTTGTCAGGAAGGTTGCTTCTTTGAGCTCGAGTTTGAATATGGGTCATGTGGGTTCAAAAACTAGGTCATGGAGCCCAAAAATAGAAAAATCTTGTTTACACTCTAGAGGTTACATTTTCAGCCCAAATAATCTGGAAATTTGTCAGAAAGGTTGCTTTGATGATTTCGAGCTGAAGTTGGAATATGGGTCATGTGGGGTCAAAAACTAGGTCACACAGCCTGTATATGGAAAAACCTTGTTAACACTCTAGAGGTAACATTTTCAGCCCAAATATCCTGGAAAGTCAGTTAGGTTGTTTTGATGATTTCTAGGTCATGTTCGAATATGGTTCATCTGGGGTAAAAAACTAGGTCACACAGCCTGAATATGGAAAAACCTTGTTAACACTCTAGAGGTAACATTTTCAGCCCAAATATCCTGGAAATATGTCAGAAAGGTTGTATCGATGATTTCTAGCCCAAGTTCAAATATGGGTCATCTGGGGTCAAAAACTAGGTCACAGAGCTTAAATTTTGAAAAACCTTTTTTACACTCTACAGGTAACATTTTCAGCCCAAATATTCTGGAAATATGTCAGAAAAGTTATTTCGATGGTTTCTAGGTCAAGTTCGAATATGGGTCATCTGGGGTCAAAAACTAGGTCACAGAGCCCAAAAATTGAAATATCTTGTTAAGGCTCTAGAGGCTACTGTTCAGTCCAAATATCCTGGCAGTTTGTCAGAAAGGTTGTTTGGTTGTTCAAATTATTAGATTAGGTTAAAGGTCACGGAGGCTAAAAATAGATTTATCTACTGTACCTCTTAAAGCCTTCATTTATAGACCAATATCTTTGATATTCAATATATAAGTTCCTTGCATGGACCTCTACCCATGGGTAGGGTTTGAGGTCACTGGGTCAGGGTCAAGGTCACGATAGCTTATAATAGATATTTCTACTTTCTGTCATAGAGCCTTTATTTATTGACTGATATTTTACATATTTGGTTTGTAGGCACTTATATATTTTCAATTAAAAAATGAAATACTGCTTAACAGCAAACCTACAGCCAAAGTACTCAGGTGAGCGATCCAGGGCCATCATGGCCCTCTTGTTATCATTCAACTGTTTTATGTTTTCGCATAGCTCTGTCCTTCAAATTACTTGGCTATGTGTAGCCTGATAAAATACCCCATAGGTTTATCTTATTTCAGTTGACACAAGGCTATGCAATTATGGGGTAGTGGGTGAGGAAAGCTCCTGATTAGCAGAAATCGGCATTGTCGTTTTTTTAACAATTTTACCAGGATTTGATAAAGAAAGATTTAAGTGAGGTCCATAGATTTACAATGATTTAATGCGTTACTTAAGGGCGGAACAGTGGTCCGAGGTAGCGCACAGAACTTGTACTACAGAGTCATCGAGATTAATACCTAGCTCCCCCACTAAAATCCTTATTTCTTTAGAATGTGACTTTTAAACAGCGGTCCCATGTATTTGGTGCTGTACGCCGCACGTGTAATACGACCAGTAGTTATCTCTGAAATTTGATGCTTTGTTTATCTTGCATTATCCTCACAAACCCAGCTTTTCAGGGACGTCAGTCACATGGGCAATAGATAAATAGATTAAATTGTGTGAACATATAATTAAGGTCTTTTTAGAATTTTAGAAAAAAAGTCTCTGCCATTCTTTTGATACGACAATAAACGCATCAGATATGCCCGCAATTTTACTGCAGTCTGAAACCGATATCCTACATGTCATATGGTCTGGTGAGACTGAAAATTCGACATCCCACGAGTCAGATGTTCTGGTGATACTTAAAATTCGACATCCCATTTGTCAGATGTTCTGGTGAGACTAAAAATTCAACATCTCACGTGTCAGATGTTCTGGTGGGACTAAAGTACTGACATCTCACATGTAAGATGTTCTAGTGAGACTAAAAATTCAACATCCCATGTATCAGATGTTCTGGTGAGACTAAAAATTCAACATCCCACGTGTCAGATGTTCTGATGAGACTAAAATACTGACATCTCACATGCAAGATGTTCTAGTGAGACTAAAAATTCAACATCCCACCTGTCAGATGTTCTGGTGAGACTATACTGACATCTCGTATGCAAGATGTTCTTGTGAGACTATAAATTCGACATCCCACGTGTCAGATGTTCTGGTGAGACTTTACCGACATCTCGTATGCAAGATGTTCTTGTGAGACTAAAAATTCGACATTCCACGTGTCAGATGTTCTGGTGAGACTATACTGACATCTCGTATGCAAGATGTTCTAGTGAGACTAAAAATTCGACATCCCATGTGTCAGATGTTCTGATGAGACTAAACATTCGACATTCCACGTGTCTGATGTTCTGTTGAGACTAAACATTCGACATCCCATGTGTCAGATGTTCTGGTGAGACTAAACATTCGACATCCCACGTGTCTGATGTTCTTGTGAGACTAAAATACTGACATCCCTTACGCCAGCCAATGAGAGGAGTTGCTTTCTTATGAGTCAAAAGACGTATACTATGACGGTTAAATAAATAAAATTGAATAAATGTGTACATATTTGCTCTTTCGGTCGTAGTGAACGATACAGAAATTGTTCCAGTCACAACAACGGACGTTCTCATCCATCCCGAAATATGACCTTGAAATTACGCAAACATAATGTTCATGTAGGGCTGCGAAATGAACATCTTACGTCCATCACACTACCGCAATATACATTGTAAAGAAATCATGGTTTATAGAACTTGTTACTCCACAAAAAATTACATGGAAAATGTATTAAAGTGTATCAAAGATGGTGAGAACGTGATTGAATTCAACGAAATTGCGTGAAAATGTACTTGTATCGGTTTAATTAGAAACGACAGATTAATGGAAAGTGATAGTATCTTTAAGATACCGACATGTTTTTAGCAACGTCAAATCATGTTTTCCCGTGTATTTTGCCATCAGTATTGACGAACTGGTCACGTTTACAGATGGCCGTTCTGCCTAGACTGTTTAGTAAACATTTTGTGTATTTTTATAAATAAATGTCTTAACAGTATTTCTTCAGATACAAACAAATTGCTTTGATTCCTTCAGCAAAAGAAAACCAGCTTGAAGTGTAACCCTTAAAAGATAGTGTTAGGTCGTCTGCCGTGCAACATTTTCTTGCAAGGGGTCATCTGATCATTTGCCCGCTAAGGGGTCATAAAAATCCTAAATAGGGTCATCCCCTTCCCCACAAAAGACAAAACGCCATTAAAATTTGAATATGAATGTATAAATAAAGAATCGGGCTATGTGCATATAAAGAATCAAGCTATGTGCATATAAACAATCGGGCTATGTGCATATAATAAATCGGGCAATGTGCATATAAAGCATAGGGTTATGTGCATATAAAGAATCGGGCTACGTGCATATAAAGAATTGGGCTATGTGCATATAAAGAATCGGTCTATGTGCATATAAAGAATCGCTCTATGTGCATATAATGAATCGGGCTATGTCGGTCTATGTGCATATAACGAATCGGGCTATGTGCATATAAAGCTTAGGGCTATGGGCATATAAAAAATCGGGCTATGTGCATATAAAGAATCGGGCTATGTGCTTTTAAAGAATCGGACTATGTGCATATAACGAATCGGACTATGTGCATATAGTGCATCAGGCTATGTGCATATAAAGAATCGGGCTATGTGCATATAAAGAATCGGGGAATCGGGCTTAAAGAATCAGGCTATGTGCATATTAAGAATCGGACTATGGCATATAAAGCTTCGGGCTATCTGCATATAATGAATCGGACTATGGCATATAAAGCTTCGGGCTATCTGCATATAATGAATCGGACTATGGCATATAAAGCTTCGGGCTATCTGCATAGTCGTAGTGCAATTGCCTATCAGATGTTTTACTTTCTTATTTGACTGTGACGTAAAAGACAACAACAAATAATGCATTCAGTCTCTAACCATTCAAGACCAGAAATGACAGTGAAACATTAAAGCTTAGTTGTAAAACATAATCATTATTTACTTAGCCTAAGTTACGTCGTTTAATGCTTTTTCCGTGAAATATCTATACGTGAATAGCAAGTTTTTTATAAGAAACGATTTAAATATGAGAAAAAAGTATGGAAAATCCCAAAAGTGACCCATTTCCTCTTGTAAACATCGGCGATATCTCTACCGTCGTTTAATTATCATGTAAACCTAATTAACGTTGAAACGTCATACGTTATTTACTCTGAAAACAACGGTGGGAAATCCCAGCGTGGTTATTTTTAGTAATTCCGTTGTAAAACAATATCAAAGGTTTGTAACTTTCTATCATTCATCACCAAGTTTTTTTTTCCTTTTTTTTATTACAAAAATTTACATCTTTTTAATAGTCTTTTTTTACCGAAGGTTTATATTTTTTAACCTTTATTTTTACATCGACTGGGAGGCAAGTTCTTAAAACCTATATTGATATCTGCTTGTATTCTGGGTTTTACACTCGAGCCAAATACCTGAGGAAAGTCTCTGGAGAATCTCACTCCTAGTAGGGTTTGAACCAACGTCCTCCACATCGGGAGTCCGATATTCTTTCCTTTCGAACACTGCTCCAAGCCCTGCAACTAAAACGTTTTAACAGATTACTTCATATTTTTCAGTACCCCCCGCCCCCGCCTCTCTCTCTCTCTCTCTCTCTCTCTCTCTCTCTCTCTATTTTTTTTGCGTCTATTTATAATAAGAGGTTGAAAACTGTTTATATACTAGGTGAAAAAAGAAACACAAAACTCTATTTAATACAACATAATGAAGTGCCCGAAGGTGTTTGTATTTTCGAAATGAAGTATAGAATCATTTTTGTTTTAGAATGACGAGAAAGAAAATAAATTGATGACATCAATGACAAAATAATAAAAAAAAATATTACAAGAGACAACTAATTGAAACATTTTTCAAATTCAGGACAAACTGGAAACTTTCCTTTCTTTTTTTCACAAGTATAGTTTTTGCATTGTTTTTTATTTGAGTTGAGGAGAGTATCTTCGCTGTATTTTTGTTTCACATGTTTCACTTTTATCAGAATGAGGAATAAAACGATTCCTGTCCTTGTTCATACATTGTCTGAGATTTTTCTCTTCAAGAAGAATAGTTTTACAACTCTTTGAATCCATGAACGAAGTGTTTTAAGAACTATTCGGAGGGACGCTGGGGCCGGTTTTAGATTTGTTAGTTCATCATTTTTTTGAATGTTTGAACCATGTTCCTGGTGTCTCATTGCTAAAGTTTAAGATTTTGTTTTGAACAACTCTAGATTCAAGAACACAGAACGTGATACACACTGTTTATAAACTTGCTTTTAAAAGATAATTTTGATAGTTTATATTTATGCAAGGTAATGGTTATTATTTTATCATGCGTGGGCTTATCTTATTAAGGTTCCACAAAAACTAGTTTATGACGCAGTCCAACAGCTTTTTACGGGAAACAAAAATATTTCAGAATACTATGATTTTAACCTTGATATCTCAGCTTACAAGAAAGAAACTTCTACCGAGAAACTTTACTATTCAGAAGAAAATACAGAGGACAATATTTGCGAACTTTAGAGTTAAAAATTTCAATATCTTATTGCCTTTCATATACCTCTGTCTTTCATTCTTAACTTTTATGATTTCATTGTTTCAATCCTTCTTTCATTCATTGTTTGTAGTTTTTTTTTTACAGATGAGATATTAAACTTACGTTTAATGAAGGCTTTACTGTACGACATGAGAATACATGGCATGGTAGGGTAGAAAAAGGGTAGAGTAAGGATAAGGGGTAGGGGTAGGAGCAGGGTAGGGAAGGGAAAGGACCGAAACAGAACAGAATAGAATAGCTAAACATTTCTAGAGGTGAAGGTCATGTGGGCAGCAGGTGCCAGCGATACAAAAGCTATAAAACAGTTACTTGCTATATGTTACCATACACTACGTCGGAACAGAATCAGGAAGGGATAGTTATTGTGGTTTGCAGGTCACTGACTTTTCTGTGTCGACCACAGTGGCTGTCACATATTGTTTACACGTTTGTCTACTTATTTATACCTGTCAATACAATACATTCATGTGAATTAAAAAAAGAATACATTACTAATAAGAACTCATACCATATCAGTAACTATTGTTATTGGTTCAAGCGAACAACACCAGTAACTTCACACAGATCACGAAAACGAGAAATAAATGTGTGTAAACTGCTTACATGTGATTTGAACGTTGTATATTTTGCGAGTAAACTACCTTAAAATAGAAATTATTTATTTAAGTTGTCTATGTGTTTTTGTTTGCTTGCTTTTTCTCTCGTGACGTTCACTAACTTCCGCGAAAAGTAAATCACAGCGATAGTGTCTTTAAATAATTATTAAAAAGTAAAGATATGTAAAATCGTACTATAACGTTCTTCGCTTATTTCTCCAACATATCGTCTTATATGATTTTCATTGAAATTGTTGTATTCTATAATTAAAGAAAACGTTTAAAGGTTCTTACTCAGTTTTGAGAGAAAATATTCAAAATCATAAACACTGTAAGAGAAGGGGTTGCGCCAACTATACTCTTTTTAGATCTTTGGTATTAGATAGCGAACATTTCGCGAGAATATTTCCGTTACTTCGAGAAGGCGTAGCCTAATCACTATTAAACCATAATCACCGCCGAGTCAGCAGATTAACATAATCACTGCAGAGTCAGCAGGTTAACATAATCACTGCCGAGTCAGCAGGTTAACATAATCACTGCCGAGTCAGCAGGTTAACATAATCACTGCCGAGTCAGCAGGTTAACATAATCACTGCCGAGTCAGCAGGTTAACATAATCACTGCAGAGTCAGATGGTTAACATCATCACTACAAAGTCAGCAGGCT
This sequence comes from Cyclina sinensis, assembly GCA_012932295.1. NCBI lineage: Eukaryota > Metazoa > Mollusca > Bivalvia > Venerida > Veneridae > Cyclina > Cyclina sinensis. Next base: position 5,463,761 of record JAAONU010000003.1, read on the forward strand.
AACATAATCACTACAAAGTCAGCAGGTTAACATAATCGCTCCCGAGTCAGCAGGTTAACATAATCACTGCCGAGTCAGCAGGTTAACATAATCACTACAGAGTCAGCAGGTTAACATAATCACTGCCGAGTCAGCAGGTTAACATAATCACTGCCGAGTCAGCAGGTTAACATAATCACTGCAGAGTCAGCAGGTTAACATAATCACTACAAAGTCAGCAGGTTAACATCATCACTACAAAGTCAGCAGGCTAACATAATCACTACAAAGTCAGCAGGTTAACATAATCGCTCCCGAGTCAGCAGGTTAACATAATCACTGCCGAGTCAGCAGGTTAACATAATCGCTGCCAAGTCAGCAGGTTAACATAATTACTACAGAAGCAGCAGGTTAACATAATCGCTCCCGAGTCAGCAGGTTAACATATTCCATGCCGAGTCAGCATGTTAACATAATCACTGCCAAGGTAGCAGGTTAACATAATCACTGCCGAGTCAGCAGTACAGAATCACTACAGAGTCAGCAAGTTTACATAATCACTGCAGAGTTAGCAGGTTAATAGAACACTGCAGAGTCAGCAGGTTAACATAATCACTGCCGAGTCAGCAGGTTAACATAATCGCTGCAGAGTCAGCAGGTTAACATAATCACTGCAGAGTCAGCAGGTTAACATAATCGCTGCAGAGTCAGCAGGTTAACATAATCACTGCAGAGTCAGCAGGTTAACATAATCGCTGCAGAGTCAGCAGGTTAACATAATCACTTCAGAGTCAGCCGGTTAACATAATCACTGCAGAGTCAGCAGGTTAACATAATCACTGCAGTCAGCAGGTTAACATAATCACTACAAAGTCAGCAGATTAACATCATCACTACAAAGTCAGCAGGCTAACATAATCACTACAAATTCAGCAGGTTAACATAATCGCTGCAGAGTCAGCAGGTTAACATAATCACTGCAGAGTCAGCAGGTTAACATAATCACTACAAAGTCAGCAGGCTAACATAATCGCTGCAGTCAGCAGGTTAACATAATCGCTGCAGAGTCAGCAGGTTAACATAATCAATACAGAGTCAGCAGGTTAACATAATCACTGCAGAGTCAGCAGGTTAACATAATCACTGCAGAGTCAGCAGGTTAACATAATCACTACAAAGTCAGCAGGCTAACAGAATCACTGCAGTCAGCAGGTTAACAGAATCACAACAGTCAGCAGGTTAACATAATCACTGCAGTCAGCAGGTTAACAGAATCACTACAGAGTCAGCAAGTTTTCATAATCAGTACAGTCAGCAGGCTAACATAATCACTGCAGTCAGCAGGTTAACAGAATCACTACAGAGTCAGCAGGTTAACATAATCAATACAGAGTCAGCAGGTTAACATAATCACTGCAGAGTCAGCAGGTTAACATAATCACTGCAGAGTCAGCAGGTTAACATAATCACTACAAAGTCAGCAGGCTAACAGAATCACTGCAGTCAGCAGGTTAACAGAATCACAACAGTCAGCAGGTTAACATAATCACTGCAGTCAGCAGGTTAACAGAATCACTACAGAGTCAGCAAGTTTTCATAATCAGTACAGTCAGCAGGCTAACATAATCACTGCAGTCAGCAGGTTAACAGAATCACTACAGAGTCAGCAAGTTTTCATAATCAATACAGTCAGCAGGCTAACATAATCACTGCAGTCAGCAGGTTAACAGAATCACTGCAGTCAGCATGTTAACAGAATCACTGCAGTCAGCAGGTTAACAGAATCCCTGCAGTCAGCAGGTTAACAGAATCACTGCAATCAGCAGGTTAACAGAATCCCTGCAGTCATCAGGTTAACATAATCACTGCATGCAGCAGGTTATCAGAATCGCTACAGAGTCAGCAAGTTTATATAATCACTGCAGTCACCAGGCTAACATAATTACTGCAGTCAGCAGGTGAACAGAATCACTACAGAGTCAGCAACTTTACATAATCACTGCAGTCAGAGGATTAACATAATCACTGCAGTCAGCAGGCTAACATAATCACTGCAGTCAGCAGGCTAACATTATCACTGCAGTCAGCAGGCTAACATAATCACTGCAGTCAGCAGGCTAACATAATCACTGCAGTCAGCAGGTTAACATAATCACTGCAGTCAGCAGGCTAACATAATCACTGCAGTCAGCAGGATAACATAATGACTGCAGTCAGCAGGTTAACATAATCACTGCAGTCAGCAGGCTAGCATAATCACCGCCGAGTCAGCAGGCTAACATAATCACTGCAGTCAGCAGGCTAACATAATCACTTCAGTCAGCAGGTTAACAGAATCTCTACAGAGCTAGCAAGTTTACATAATCACTGCAGTCAGCAGGCTGACATAATCACTGCAGTCATCAGGTTAACAGAATCACTACAGAGTCAGCAAGTTTACATTATCACTGCAGTCAGCAGGTTAACAGAATCACTGCTGTCAGCAGGTTAACATAATCACTGCAGTCAGCAGGCTAACATAATCACTTCAGTCAGCAGGTTAACAGAATCTCTACAGAGCCAGCAAGTTTACATAATCACTGCAGTCAGCAGGCTGACATAATCACTGCAGTCATCAGGTTAACAGAATCACTACAGAGTCAGCAAGTTTACATTATCACTGCAGTCAGCAGGTTAACATAATCACTGCAGTCAGCAGGATAACATAATGACTGCAGTCAGCAGGTTAACATAATCACTGCAGTCAGCAGGCTAGCATAATCACCGCCGAGTCAGCAGGCTAACATAATCACTGCAGTCAGCAGGCTAACATAATCACTTCAGTCAGCAGGTTAACAGAATCTCTACAGAGCCAGCAAGTTTACATAATCACTGCAGTCAGCAGGCTGACATAATCACTGCAGTCATCAGGTTAACAGAATCACTACAGAGTCAGCAAGTTTACATTATCACTGCAGTCAGCAGGTTAACAGAATCACTGCTGTCAGCAGGTTAACATAATCACTGCAGTCAGCAGGCTAACATAATCACTTCAGTCAGCAGGTTAACAGAATCTCTACAGAGCCAGCAAGTTTACATAATCACTGCAGTCAGCAGGCTGACATAATCACTGCAGTCATCAGGTTAACAGAATCACTACAGAGTCAGCAAGTTTACATTATCACTGCAGTCAGCAGGTTAACAGAATCGCTGCTGTCAGCAGGTTAACAAAATCACTGCAGTCCACAGGTTAACATAATCACTGCCGAGTCAACAGGTTATCATAATCACTACAGAGTCAGCAGGTTAATATAATCACTGCGTGTCAGAAGGTTAACATAATCACTACAGAAGTAGCAGGTTAACATATTCACGGCCGAGTCAGCAGGTTGACATAATCACTACAGAGGCAGCAGGTTTACAAAATCACCGCAGTCAGCAGGTTAACATAAACGCTGCCGAGTCAGCAGGTTATTATAATCACTACAGAGTCAGCAGGTTAACATAATCACTGCAGTCAGCAGGTTAACAAAATCACTGCCGATTCAGCAGGTTAACATAATCACTTCAGAGTCAGCAGGTTAACATAATCACTGCAGTCAGCAGGTTAACATAAACGCTGCCGAGTCAGCAGGTTATTATAATCACTACAGAGTCAGCAGGTTAACATAATCACTGCAGTCAGCAGGTTAACAAAATCACTGCCGATTCAGCAGGTTAACATAATCACTTCAGAGTCAGCAGGTTAACATAATCACTGCAGTCAGCAGGTTAACATAAACGCTGCCGAGTCAGCAGGTTATTATAATCACTACAGAGTCAGCAGGTTAACATAATCACTCCGAGTCAGCAGGTTAACATAATCACTGCAGTCAGCAGGTTAACATAAACGCTGCCGAGTCAGCAGGTTAACATAATCACTACAATGTCGGCCCGTTAACATGTTTGCTTCAAAGTCTTTTGGTTAACTCAACCTCCTGACTAACCGATTTAGCTGTATTCATAAATTATAAATTGCGAGTTTTCTAATTTGGGGCCGTTCTAGCCCTAGTTTCCCTTGTATTTGCATCAACGATAAGAGTCGATCCTTACACGGAACTTCAAATCGAGGGTGAATGCTAAATAGTGCTATCTCCTTTTTCATTTTATAGCACTTTGAACTACCGTATTCACCCTTCGTAGTACTGTGTTGTTCTCATCAGAAATCGACATGTTTACAGTTTTTCAATGCAACAACACATCTCTTTCATCAAAAGACTATTCATTTGTTTTTTTCTCTCAAAAGCGCGTGATTAAAAGTTTAAAAGACTACTATACTTTCAGAAACAACAACAACAACAATTGTTATTAAGTTTACTTTGAAACAAAAAATATGCTCATTCACGATATATGAATTTTTGAACTCTATAACATTTCTACACGCCGAAGATGGCTTGGTAAAATTAAAAGCACACCGTTGCCGTTTGAAAATAATAAGGAACAATTTATCGTTGCATACCGGATTTTTAAGTAATCTTACACGCTGCTAATGTTAAGTGAGTGACGGGACTCCCTTGACGTCTCATTGTTCACAGTCAGCTGTTTGGTTTTTTTTTGCTAGAGTTCTAAAATGCTATTCGGACGAACAGACGAATATATGAACAGACATTGTGATTGAAATAAAAGTATCCCCATTATTTTCCGGGGCTCTCATAGGACAACATTTGTTTTGAATCAATGTGTGGAAAAAAGACATTAACCCAACACTCGAGTGCATTGGAATGGTAAAGTAAGGTAAACATAATTACTACCAGGCTACTAGAAAAAGCGCTATAGTCCGTATGACTAAATATTTTAATGTTGAACCTCGGTATTAAATATCGGAGATTGCGTTCTTTTAGCGTTAAAGCCAATCGCTTGACCATAAAACACATTGTACGTTTGAATGTAAATTCGTTCAACTTTGAGCAAGTTATGTTGCATTTAAACTATTCTATTGTAAATATACATACCATTTCTTTATTTCACCTGTTGGATAAATACATGTAGTACATTTAGGTAAATCTTTTGATATCGACCGTGAAGATGTTTTATCGAACTTTTAATATAGTAAGTATACTTTAGTCAGATTTCTATCCAGGTCGGTTAAAAGGGTATGGTTGTGTTTTGTATGATATTAATTGCCATGGGAGAGTTACAGTGTCAAAAATCAGCACCTGCTCATTTGATTGGTTAATTCTCATCCAATAATAAAAAAAAGATTAACAGTACTTTGACTCATCCATCAGTCATCCATGACATTAGATCTATTTCGAGAGCTTAGTGTTAAATCCAGCATTTTGATTTTACCGATAATCCTTTGTAATGACGTCAACAATAAAGTATATAAACGTTTAATCATCGGAATAGATGATACTGTAAAGTACTTTGCACAGAAACAGCCAGTAGAATGAGTAACCATATTTTAAACACGATCTCGGATAGATTTCAAGAACTAATCATCATGTCAGATATTGATGTCAAGTGGAGGGTTTAAACTACAATTAATCATGGGAATGTAAAATATTATCATCAACAACTATAACAACAACTTGACTGTTGAACATGTATCTCCTGTAACGGTTAAGTCTACACCTACATGGCCAGTGGAAATCTAGAGGTCGTAAGTTTGAATCCCTCCCCCCCCCCCCCTCGCTTCCGCTCCTCCACTGACACAAAAAGGGTGTGTCTTCAATTTAACCGAGGTCCCATGACTTAGTGGTATACACTGAGCATGACAGAAAACTACAGATGTCTCTAATATATGATGCTTTCTGTATCTTGCATTATCCCCCACAATCTTACAACTGGGTCAGGGAATCACTGGTCAAAACAACAACCGTGATGATAATTATAATATTTATAATATTAATGGTAATAATGATAATGCTAATATTGCTAGTAATAATCAAAAGATAATCATAGACCTGTAATGTAAAAGGAACGTTACCAAAATAATCTTGAATTATTTCAAAAATAACCCTCAGTCAGTTTTGTTATTTTTGTCAACAAAAAAAAATAGTTTTCAAGTCTGAATTTAATACTCGTTTGACGCAGTTAAAGAGGCGTATCGTAAAATGTCGAGCATTACATTCAAAATGATGACATTGAACTAACTAGTACATGATATCAAGGTCTGTCGTGAAATGTAAGTGCATGTAAACTGAAAAAGATTTATCTGTATACATATATAGAGAGAGAATTGCTGTTGTGATAGCAATTGACTACACCAGAACATTAAATGAGTATTTTTATCATTCTGCTCGGATTTAACCAATACAATACTTATTCAGTATATAATTGGTTAATTTCGGGGTTTATCCCTTTAATTAGCAAGAAGAGAGAGTAGGTTTTAAATAACTAATATTTATTTGCTGCTAAATCCTCGTTAGCTTAGGTTTCACTCAGTGTCATTACACAGGCGTAATCCGTGCACTGACTGACAGGTATTCGAACTTGGAACTCACTGAACAAGAGCCGAATCTTAGAGTTGCCTTACACTTCAAAGCTGTGCAGCCTCGTTATAAAATTTACTAAACATCTCTCTCAATGTCTTGGTTTTTTTCTTGCAGATTAAGCCATGATGCAGCAAAATAACAGAAATAGCACACAAGATAATATTTCAAGGTGTCATAAATTTTCTCTCTCTTTTTTTTCACTAACGAACTGAAGTGGATATGCTTTTTGGAAACCTGACACTGTGTATACCACCTATGTTCATTTATGATTCGAGGCTGATTCAACCCAGAATATCCTCGACAAGTAGTACTATAAAACTTTCGGTTATTAGAAAATAAAGATTTGGGTTTACTATTCATCAGCATGTAGAAGAACTAGGACTATCTCTCGAATGAATTGCTTTCTGCATCCCACACCGCCTAAAATAACTCTCAACCCTGCAGAAGGCGTTGGTCATATGAGCAGACGGTACTCAAGATATTGAGTTTATCTGAAGGGGTGGAAAAATGTTCTGGTGGTTACGCACACCCTGCAGGAGGCGTTGGTCATATGGGCACACGGTACTCAAGATATTGAGTTTATCTGAAGGGGTGGAAAAATGTTCTGGTGGTTACGCACAAGACTCACACTGGTCTCATTATCTATGCCATTTCGCCCAAAAAAGGTCGTCGTTGAAGTCAAACTCCCTACAGAGTTGTTTCCCTGATCAAAGAAAATCATGGCAAGTTGTGGTGACGTTACAGCGGAGAAGGAACATGCTTAGCTCTTTTTTAAAAGAAAAACTAGCATCCGGCCCGCTGACAAAGAAATTTCAGCATGAAGTTTATATACAATGGTATTATATTTGAATTTGGATTACGTTTGTATAATGGACTCTCTGTTTTTATTACACGCTAAGAATTGCATAAAACATTATTGAATACCATTGCCAAACCATGACGTGCCGTCATTTTCTGTACGGAAAATTGCCAGTATTATATTCCTATATGTACAATTGGACCGGGGTTAGTGTTATCCGATATTATGTAATGCTATGTTTTGATTGGCTGTTAGAAGATCCGATTATTGCCGTAGCATTACGTATTTTTACGATGTACTACCTTTGACAGTTACAAAGTCATTTTTCATCAAACAATTCAATATTATTTAAAAGGTCTGTAAACTCATATTTTACATATATATAAAATAATTTTCAAAACTGTTCACTTTCTTGTTTGTAAATAGTTTAACTTGGTGCATCTAAGCTGCTGGAAAAATGTTGAAAAAATGCTGAAACGACAGGAATAAATTAGTTTAGTTTACTTTTTTTAAAAGCAGAAATTCAAAATCTGCTTATATTTTCAAAATATGGATTTAAACAGCTTTCAAATGATGTAAAATGATACAATGTTTATGTTTAATGTTTTCAAATAATAAAACTTGGCTCACAAAGAAAAAAGACATCTAAAGTTAAATATTCTGTCTGGTCCCCGTAGGTACTTTGCTACGACAGTGACTGTTCCTCACCTGGTCTTTAATATATTGAATTATATCAAAGTATTCAAAGCATGGTCATAGTTTAATTATTATCATAATTGATATTTCAAGTATATTTGTTATTCTATTCAAGCATGTTTGTTATTCTGTTCAAGCATGTTATTCCATGAAATTCATGTTATTTTGTAACTTAACAAAACAAACAATGTTTCAGTATCATAATTATCCCCATTAACATCAAGAGATATATGGAAATAAAAGGTTGAACAAATATGTTGTTGCTGTTCTTAAAATAATGGGCATTACCTTAGTTATAATTTGTCTGAACAGACAGGTCTTTAATTTAAAGATACATAGAAAATTTCTTTTTATTAGCATCTGCAAACAAAATAGAGTGCTGTAGCGTAAGGTTCCTTAAAAATACAGTAAAAACCGTACACTCAAATGGACTCAAGTCCATTTGAATTTTCCTTGTTATTTTTAGACAAGGAAATCCACAGTTACTTTTCAGCCAATCAGTGACTAGCTTACAACGAAATTTCCATACATACAATTGACAACAATGCATGTCTGCATGTTACTTACATATTTCACTTTTCAAAGTGATTTTTAATATCTATACGTAAATAAACATAAAGATTTTTCGGTTTTGGGGATATTGGTGCACTTTCATTGGTTGCTGAAAAGTTCATTGTAAAGGTCAATATCATAAATCTACTCTTATTAAAGCAACGGTAGTGTATTGATTTAGCTGCGGGAGCGGATGTGGTCCAGTGGTAACGCGCTGGACTTGTACACCAGGGGTCCCGAGTTCGATCCCCCGCTCCTCCACTAACATTACTAATAGTCTTTCGGATGAGACTTTAAACCGAGGTCCCATGTATCAGTGCTATACACTGAGCATGTAAAAGAACCAGGAGTGTCTCTGGAATGGGATGTTTTCTGTATCTGGCACTACCCCCACCACATAAAATAACTAATCTCTCCAGGGGGCGTCGGTCATATGGGCAACCGGTACCGACGATAAATAAGCTTAAATAGATAGATAGATTTAGCTGCTGAGGGAGCGTAAACATTTTGGTGCTAAAGTAAAGACCTTATACCTTGCCCAGTTCTTGCATGTTTTAACACAATGTCTGTGCACAGTGATTTTGTGCAATGTTTGTCTGATGAGTTTTGCATGTACGAAACCCAAGGGCCGGGGGCAGCCAACTGAACGGTTAACTTTAAGATGGAAATAATAATTGTCAATTTGTACATTTTTCTGTACTTTTTTCATGATCTTCAGATATTCACATAAAATAACTTAAGCAAAAATATAGTTTAACTTGAACTCCGCGAGTCGGACGTGTCGCCTGACAATAGCATACCAGTTATTTAACTTTTTTCTATGGAACGGGGAATTTATAGGCCCCGGAAAAGCTTTAAGTATGAAAAATTACAAAGGGTAATTACTAAAAAAATATGCAAAAGAGAGTTATGGTTCTTGGGCACTGCACCTCTCCATTGTAAGATATATTTACTTTTAAAGTTTCAAGTTAATATCTTCAATACCTATCAAGTTTTGCCCCTGACAAAAATTAAGTATGAAAACTTACAAAGGGCAATAACTCAAAAATTGTGAGAAATAGAGTTATGGTTCTTAAGCACAGCACCTCCTCATAATGAGATCTATTCACGTATGAAGTTCCAAGTTGATATCTTCAATACTTTTAGAGTTATGCCCCGGACAAGCAAAATGGGACGCCGCCGCCGACGCGAACACCGCAAGTAACACCTATAATTGTGTCCCCTGACTATAGTCACAACTAACGAAAAAATAACCCCCCAAAAATCAAATTTTACTATTTTCGTTTCTCAATGTGATCATTGGGTGAAATTAGAAATGCATAATTTGAAAGCTTTATGCTTTACAATGAATTATTTTTATAATTTTAAGTGTTAATATTGAGTTTAAATTTGCGGTGTTCGGGGGGCATACCCAAGTATAGAAACGTAACAGGCAGATGTTCGGGTATCTCCTGGTCTAGAAACGTTATAGGCTGGTGTTCGGGGCCATACCCTGGTCTAGAAACTTAACAGGCAGGTGTTTGGGGTCATGCCCAAGTCTAGAAACGTAACAGGTAGTATAAGGGGCATGCCAAAGTCTAGAGTTGTTACAGGCAGAGTATATATTTCTACTGTTTGGAGCATGCCTAAATCTAGAAATGTTACAAGCAGGTGTTCGGGACATGCCTCAGTCTATAACACGTTACAGGCCCAGTTTATATTTCTGGTGTTGGAGGCAGCCCAGGTCTAGAAACGTTATAGGCAGAATTTACATTTCTGGTGTTCGGTGCATGCCCAACTCTAGAAACATTACAAGCAGGTGTTCAGGACATGCCTATGTCTAGAAATATACAGGCATAGTTTACATTCCTGGTGTTCGGGCATGCCCAAGTCTAGAACCGTTACAAGCAAACTGTTGTACAGATATGCATTGCAAGCAGACTCTGTTGTACTTTGATTATTGTATCTATGTATTTTTAATCTGTTTGACGAATCTTTCAAACAGCGAACGGACTTGCCCAAAATGAGCTTTTGTGATCGCCCTGTGTCCGTCGTGCGCCTTCAACTTTTGAGATTAAACAACATATCCTCCTTAACCATTTGGTCAAAGTTTATAAAACGTTGCTGGAATGTTCCTTGCATAAAGCTTTACCAAAGTTGTTCGAATTCTATTCCATGAAGAAATCTGATTGCTGTGGCCCCAAGAAGGATACTTTTAATATCTTTTTGTCTAAAAATGTTAGGTTGAAACTCTACCAAGTTTGTTAAAAATGACCTGGCGTCACAATTGGTCCAGCCCTAGTGATCACAATTTTTATGCCCCCCCGAAGGGAGGCGTATAGTTTTTGAACTGTCCGTCCGTCAGTTCGTCCGAAAACTTTAACATTGGCAATAACTTTCTTATAAGTAAGTGGATTTACTTCATACCTGGACACAACACCCATTTGGACAAGACCTTTTCACTGACATATACTTCTTTAACCTTGATCCCTGATTGACCTTTACCTTGAAGATCCAAATGTCCAAAAACTTTAACATTAGCAATAACTTCTTTATTAGTGAGTGGATTTACTTCATACTCGGACACTACACCCTTTTGGACAAGGCTTTTCCACTGACCTACACTTGTTTGACCTTGACCCCTGAATGACCATCATCTTGAAAATCCAATTGTCCAAAAAAACTTTAACATTGACCATAACTTTCTTATTAGTAAGCGGATTTACAGGATTTTACATAGGTTTATATATAAAAGATTGAAAAATTTTCTTGTCTTAAACCGTATGCCCTGGAGCTTAAATATTTTGTATGTTGCATAGTCTAGTGAACCTCTACAAAGTTTATTCCAGGGGTCAAAATTGTCTCAACCCCGGAAGTCCTGTTTGTGTAAAATATTTGATCTTTGAAAAACTTCTAGTGAGAAACCGTTAGCTATAGACCTTAGATATTTTGCATGGCTTACATAGGAAAGACTTACAAAAACTTCTTGTCTGAAACTGTGTACTTCAGAGCCTAGATATTTTGTATTAAATCACATACCAAGCTTGTACAAATTTTGTGCCTGGGTGAAAATTGGCCCTGCCCGAGAGTTCTGTTTGTATAAAATATAAGATTTTCGAAAATCTTTTATTTTGCTTTTGATGTTTGCTCAACATCAGACCCACAGCTAAAGAACTCAGGTGAGCGACCCAGGGGCTATCATGGTCCTCTTGTTTGAATTAATTTCACATGCCAACGAGCAGCATGAAATCTGTGTAAAAGATCAAAAGTTATATCCTGTAGAAGTAATCGCCTTTGTAAATCTCTTTTCATTGGTTCAAACTGGTACTTGTTTAGGAAAACTATTGAACAATATTCTGAAAGCTTTATTTTTACAATGTACTTGTAAGAATATTGCAGTTCATTAAGATTTGGGACATTGCAATTTTGAGACAAATAATGTCACGTGTGATTAATTGCAAGGAAATTAAGCAGATCTTTTTATCACCTTTAAAGTGTCCCAGATTCAATTTGAACGGTCATGGTCTTAGCTGTAACTCGAAACAACTGCATTTTCTTTCCTCTTTTAGACCTTTTTTTCAGCCCTTCTCGTGCCATTTTCTTCCTTATTTGCTTAGACTCGTGTGCCGAATCCGGGATTTCTTTGTCAGCAAAAAAGATGAATGTCTGCCTTGAACTACTTTTTATGTGAGGATCACAAAAAGCCATACATGTAATAAACACGAAGAAAAGGAAAATGATACAGTGGCACACAGTTTCTTCAAAATCTCGATCAAATTACTCAGTGTATCCAGTTAGAGACTGAGTGACAAAATAGGTACACCAAGATCATCATTTGTAAATGTAGTCAGTAAAATTCCAGTCAAATACATCTATTCTACACCTATTGCTATCTCTCTATTTTGTACCACGTGACCGTTTAATATATTTCCGTATTTGTAAGCACCTGGGATCAGTGGTCCAGTGGTAACACGCTGGACTGGTTATCCAGGGGTCGCCAGATTTTAAACTGAGGTCCCTATGTATAGTGCTATAAATTGGAGTTCAGTCTCATCATATATGTTGCAAAACGGTAGTTACGCGTTGCAATTTTAAATACACATAAATAGAAAGCAAACAATTCAATGATATTTTTCGGCCCTGATATAGGACCTAACCAAATTGCTTCATAAAAGTGCCAATAGAAACACATGTATCACTTTTGTGGCCCTGGTCCGAGAATCTTACTAATATTGGTCACATTAATGGAACGTTCCGCGTGTCACTAGATCAAGAGGTTATTTTTTAACAGTTCGACATTTCAGTTCATATTTTTTTCTTTATGTATTACATACAAGCATTGAGCAACGATAGCTGTCGGACTATGATTTTTTTTAATATTAAAAGATAAGAGATAGAATAAGGTTATTTATCATTGTGATATATGTGTACTCGTATACAGCTAGATTCGTTCAATATTTTTTTCTAGCGTTATTAAAAAATTGATTTGATATAGGTCCTGGTATTTGTTCGAGGGCAGTTGTATTGGACCCCAGGTCGAAGGTCAAGTGACAGTACGACTAGCCTGAGGAAAAATAACAGGGTCTATATCAATTCAACTATATAAAGACAATTTTATTTCATAACAATTCTCGAATTTGCTCAGCCTCCTTCGTCTATCGTCTGATAAAACAATTTCAAATATTCTTAAAACTCGATGTTTTTCTCTTGAGAAAAAATGGCTGCCGATTAAATTGAATTCTATATAATTATTTTACCCTAATCTACATAAATAAGCCAATCAAATTGAGCTACAAGAGGGCTAATATCAATATCACTTTTCCGAGTCGGGGCCGATCAGTGTTATTAATACTGGCTCTGATAGTCAGAAAGTCCACGTTTTATTAAGTCAGGCGTCTGGTATGTTCCAGGGCGGATAATTAATGGTTATGGAATAAATCTCAATATAACTCTCCCCCACCCCACCCCACCCCACCCCACCCCACTCCGCTCCGCCCCGCTTTTGTTCAGATTAATATTTGATCGCCTAATATTAAAAGGCACTAGCTATACATAATGTCCATTTTAAAGCAAAAGTTATATATTACTTATATATTCCTTTTAGAAAAAGCGTTTTAAAGCAAGGGTTATCAGTTCGACCAGACTATACGAGGTCGTATACCCTGTCAAGTATCTATATAACTAATAAAATTTGAGCATTCAGGTGATTTCAGTCATAGGGCTTTTTTCTAGAGAGAGCGGTAAGGAGTTGTTTTACTATGAAATTCTTTATATTTTGAAATAACTCAGTTATTTGAATTCCAAGATTCTCTTATAAATCTAGAATTAAATATCTCAATTTCTCTACTCACTTATCTAGAATTAAACCACTTAATTCCAAAACTCTCTCATCTAGAATTAAATAATTGAATTTTTCTACTTACTTATCTAGAATTAAATCCCGGAGGGAACATACTGTTTCTTGGTCTGTCTGTCAGTCTGTTTGTCTGTTTGTCACAAAACTCTTACTTTGACTATTACACTGAAGTCTTTCCACCTACAGCCTCCAAAACTAGGTGTGCATGCACCTTGATGAACTCTACCCGCCAAACCCACTTAGAGGTCACAGGGCCAAAAGTCAACAGCCCCCCTCCCGTAGGGAAATGACGTTCATTTAAACGTAACAGTTGTTCTACTCACTTTTTTAGAATAAATAACTGAATTTCTCTACTCACTTATCTATAGAATATATGTGTGATTAGTTTAGTTTTATTGTAAAACAGAAGAACACAAGACTAGAAAAATTAAAGCGATCAATTATTTAGTTTTAAGAGGATGTTTATCGATCAACGTCAAGGGAAGTCGAGGGAAGATCCATTGGTAATGCAAACATAAAGTGTGTCTTGTGTTCAGATAAAAAAAAGACAGTTTTTGATATAAAGTTCTGACAGAATTATCAGCAAAGACACGACATAATGACAGCTAACTAAATAACTTGGTAACAGAAGTGTTTATAATTCATCTTTCTGGTATCGCTTCGTACATTCTGAAGTACAATAGTCGCCATGTTGGCATGTGGTATCATAGCTCAAGTTTGGCGGGACACTACTTGCGGTTGAACCTCTGCAAAAAGTATCTTTTAAGATGAACGTGAAGTTGGCACATAGATCGAAGCTCTACATCCAGCTCTGCAATCTTATATCAATGCAGAGCTGGGTCGCAGCTCTACATCCAGCTCTGCAATCTTATATCACTGCAGAGCTGGGTCGCAGCTCTACATCCAGCTCTGCAATCTTATATCATTGCAGAGCTGGGTCGCAGCTCTACATCCAGCTCTGCAATCTTATATCATTGCAGAGCTGGGTCGCAGCTCTACATCCAGCTCTGCGATCTTATATCATTGCAGAGCTGGGTCGCAGCTCTACATCCAGCTCTGCAATCTTATATCATTGCAGAGCTTGGTCGCAGACTTACATCCAGCTATGCAATCTTATATAATTACAGAACTACATCCAGCTCTGCAATCTTATATCATTGCAGAGCTGGGTCGCAGCTCTACATCCAGCTCTGCAATCTTATATCATTGCATAGCTGGGTCGCAGCTCTACATCTAGCTCTGCAATCTTATATCATTGCAGAGCTGGGTCGCAGACTTACATCCAGCTATGCAATCTTATATAATTACAGAACTACATCCAGCTCTGCAATCTTATATCATTGCAGAGCTGGGTCGCAGCTCTACATCCAGCTCTGCAATCTAATATCATTGCATAGCTGGGTCGTAGATCTACATCTAGCTCTGAAATCTTATATCATTGCAGAGCTGGTTCGCAGCTCTACATCCAGCTCTGCAATCTAATATCACTGCAGAGCTGGGTCGCAGCTCTACATCCAGCTCTGCAATCTTATATCATTGCAGAGCTGGGTCGCAGCTCTACATCCAGCTCTGCGATCTTATATCATTGCAGAGCTGGGTCGCAGCTCTACATCCAGCTCTGCAATCTTATATCATTGCAGAGCTTGGTCGCAGACTTACATCCAGCTATGCAATCTTATATAATTACAGAACTACATCCAGCTCTGCAATCTTATATCATTGCAGAGCTGGGTCGCAGCTCTACATCCAGCTCTGCAATCTTATATCATTGCATAGCTGGGTCGCAGCTCTACATCTAGCTCTGCAATCTTATATCATTGCAGAGCTGGGTCGCAGACTTACATCCAGCTATGCAATCTTATATAATTACAGAACTACATCCAGCTCTGCAATCTTATATCATTGCAGAGCTGGGTCGCAGCTCTACATCCAGCTCTGCAATCTAATATCATTGCATAGCTGGGTCGTAGATCTACATCTAGCTCTGAAATCTTATATCATTGCAGAGCTGGATCGCAGCTCTACATCCAGCTCTGCAATGATATAAGATTGCAGAGCTAGATGTAGATCTACGACCGTGCTGTGCAATGATATAAGATTGCAGAGTTGATGTAGAGCATCAACCCAGCTCTGCAATGATATAAGATCGCAGAGCTAGATGTATAGCTGCGATCTATGTGCCAACTTCACGTTCATTTTTTTAAGTCAATTTGATATCCTTTATCTTCAAACACCTTTACGTAGCTTTCACAACAGCGAACAAATTCTGAGAAGAAATTATCCCCATTATTTGGCATAATATTAATATGCTGTTTGCCCTTATACTTAGTTTTACTGAACGTTTTTTATTTCTTTTTCTTTTCTCTTTCTTTCGCATTTTATTTGTATCTGTTATACATGTATTTCTTTAAAAAAAGATGTGAAAACCTAATGATAAACGGTATTTAATCTTATCGGTCAAAAATACAAATTCTGTTTTTCTTAGAAGGAAAATGGTAAAATTGACAAGTCATCCTTTTTTTTGCTCTACTTAATCACGTGCTCGTGTCTTGACTTTTCTTTTCTTTTCTGAGAACAGGTTTGCGTTATCTACAACTTTTGTCAAATGCATAAATGTAAAGACCATATTTTATGTATATTTTATGAATAACACAACTCGATTTATACAATACAATGTATAGTCTATATTTACACATTTATAAGAAAAAACAGTCGAGTCCGTGCACCGCCTATTACACAACAAATAGAACAAGAAATTGGTAAAACCAAATAATGCTCCCCGAAGTATTTTTTTTTTTTTTTTTTTTTTTGTTCAGAATGGCAGAAAAGTAAGAAATGTACTATCAATGGTATTTCAATGGCATGTGAAATTTTTATACTTTTTAAGTTATAGTTAGGACAATCATGAGGAAACATATTTGAGGATTTATAGTGTGAAAAAACACATTTGTAAGGACAGTTGATTTATTGCAAAATTTATCTGCTACTTGTTTAATCTGTGAAAGTTTCCCAGATTTTTTTATAATCACAACAAGAGGTGTCCAAGTGCTTGGCTGACAGGAGTAAAAAATAGACCTGTACTTCATATAATGAGTGTTGTTCTCCAGAATTCCAGCTGAGAAGCCATTGATTTATCTATCGATCGGGGTTGCTATATTAAGTTTTATAAAGGGAGATAATTTAAAACTAACTGATGTAAAGTGATGGTTCTTTAACACTTCACTTCCTCTCATTGGTTTTTATAAATGTATGAAGTTTTATTTTTCAATTTCCTTCAATATGTTTCAAGTTATTTTCCTAACAAACATTATTAGGTATTATAAAGGGAGATAATTAAAAACTAAGTAATGTAGAGTGATGCATTGAAATTCTTCTATTTATCTAACTCTATAAATGGCATTGCATCTGTGAAAATAAGCTTTCACTACAAATTTTGCAATCTTTCGAACAAGAAATGCAGTTTGTCATCGTCATTATTTCCCTTAAAAACATTGTCATTTAATATTTTGCCAAATGACTAAGTTCTTATAACATTGTATTATGGACAGGAAAGCAAGAATTGTGTTTCTATTTCAACACATAGGTTACAGAGTCTCTCGTTCAAGGGTTCTCCAAAGTGCCTTCCTTTTTCAACTCTGCACGTGACGTATAGCCCCTGTTTGCGCTCTGGTTTCGTTTCAATGGAGCCTTTTATTGGCTGCAGACCGCTTAATCAAAGAGGGACTGTGCAAAATTGGCTGCTTTAAACTTTAAAAATTTTCTTGTCGACCGATCAAGCGCTTGATAATCAAGCAATCACTTATTGTGAAATTCACATGAAGTGTCAAGTAGATTTAGACTTAAGTCTTTCCTGGAAGTTTTCTAACTGTATTACTACACTATAAAAACTTCCGACTCTTGTGACCAAAAGTACATGCACTTATAAACACTCTTAACTGAATGAGAAATAATTGTATCGCTAATTATCATATTGTAAGATATAAACACATGGCAAGAACGCCGAAGTGGACAATATTTCAAAGCCCAGATACCACCAAAGGCAACAACAACATAAGGTCAAGTATATGTTCCTGATGCTAACAAGAGACGGTTGAGATTTTTAGGAAGTTTAAGACATAGGCATGACATGTTCTCACGTCAGACACACGTCATTGTTTTCAAATCGCAATGAACTGAAAAAAGACGATTGTTTTATGAAAACAAAACATAATCCCTTTTTCCAGGAACCTACTTTCTATATAGACAATATATATTTTAACTTACGACACCAAAGCCGCTGTTTTAAAAAGAGTACTTTCATTAGATGCGCACAAAATCCGATGATCAGATGTTTCTACAAATTTGCGCAAAAAATATCGACGGGAATATACCAAAAACTTGAAAAAGAACCTTGGGTAGACAATTGCACATCTAAATTATTAGAACCAGACCTACTTGTACTTAAAGGGCACCTCTTATGAGAGGATACACTTTGTAAGGACCTTGTAAACACTGATGTGTTCTTACTTTTTCTGTTAATCTCTTTTCTTTTTGGTATCAGCCAATATCATTAAAATGTGACAGCCGATATCACTAAAATGTGACAGCTGATATCATTAAAATGTGACAATATCATAAAAGAATTCCTCCTGCATGGGACCGAACAGGAATTTAGGAGTATGTCATAAAAATAACAGTTTCCCTTACATATGTACTTAAAAACTGCCTTTCTTTTTTTCTGTTAAGAATGCAACGATTTTAAAATTTCATTTCAATACTTTAATGAATAGAGAAGAAATCTTATAAGTTTAAGTGAGTGATAATCAAAGAGAAAAAAATGAAGTTTTTTCTCATTAATTTATTTGTTATCTCGTCGACAGCCGGAGGTAGAGACGACCTTGGCCGATAACAAGGCTGAAAAAGGTCAGTTTTTATTTCATTATGCACTTATGAATATTTATCTGGCGACCGTTCTGAAGGGTTTAAGATGATTGTCTTGTAAAAGTGTTGTTTATTACAATTGAATGCGAAAGTCCTCCACCATTGTTTATCTATGTCCGAAAAATGAATTTTAATTGTTTTTCATTGAGATAATATCATGATTTTCCGATACTTGATCAATGTATTGCCCAGATAGAACAAGATTTACGTACAAGGCACAAGTGTCTGAGTGTTTTCACCGGGCCATATATAAAAGTGGCCTTTAAAGTATAAAGATAAATACCAACTGTTCGATCAGTTAGTGATAATTTTGAATGTGTTTTTATCTAAAGCATACATAGTGTTATCTCGTTCACAGATCGAACTATTTTAAAGACACACATTTTTACATTAAGGAAATAAGGCTCCATATAGATAAGATCTATTCAGTTACGCGTTGAAAAAAGGCATGTTGAAATTTCATATTTTTGCTTTTACAGAAATTTATTTCTATCTTTTTAATATTCTGGTAAGATATGACAGACCATAAAATACTAAAATACTACAAAACTATATTTTACATTTTAGTTGATTAAGAAACAACTTCCTGTGATGAAATGAAATCAAAGCGCTGCAAGTTGCGAAAAAATATGCCGGATACCATTTCAAAATTTAAATGTGTTGCAAAGAATATCATCGATGTGAAAACCCCTGACGCATTCTACTGCACATCATTAATGAATGATGAAACAAATTTACTTCTTTTATTTTTTTTTACAAAATCTGTGGGGCAGGGTGTTTGAATACCTCTATGTGGAGTGAAATTTGACTGCTCCAGTGATCTCCCCTACATTCTGAATCAGAGCAGAATTGTATTTTAGGATAGTAAGTATATAAAATATAACTTGGTATAATAAGTATTCATAGTAAAAATTCATATAGAGTCAGTTTAACTCATTTCACCTTTGGTTAGCCTCTGCAGAGAATCTGCTAAGAGAACAAAGGGGTAACATGTAGCATAAAATAATGACTGGCAGGGTACACCTGTAGTATTGTAGCATTCTCTGTAGGGTATCACTTGATATATTATGCAACACTCCTTATTGGGAAGGAGATGACAAACTAATTATGCTATATCCCTTATTTAGGGGGAAGGGTTATACTGAAGCAAACCGGTATTCTGTTTTTTCCTTTAGACATGGTGACAGGTCTTTTACCAAACAGCGTTATAATTACATTTTTTCTCTAATATTTTATAGAAATATTACCATAGAGATAGATTTTACTTAGAGTGTAGTCAGTATTTAACTAAGTGTGATAGAATTACATTATAACCTCAATCAAAAAAGAAACTTTCGCAATATCGAGTGTAATTTTTGTAAGCATTTATTGTCAATAAAGTGCAATTGTAAAATTGCTGAAAAATTTTCAATTTCATTGTTTATTCGGTGTTCATATTGGTGAAGGTCTAATTTCAGAAATTAGCAATCAGTAAACAGCGACGTTATTGATTTTAGCCTGAAGCGAACTGATTTGGACGTAGGCACACGCGCCTGTTAATGTTATCCCAGAGATGTTCAATGGGGTTTAGATCTGGGCTTTTTGACGGCCAGTTGTCAATAAAATCAACATTTTGTTCCGTAGAAATTGTAAATTGCCACGAGCGACGTGCGGCCTGGCGTTATCTTACTGTATTGTAGAAATGATGCCATGATTTTGCAGAAGGAGAACAACATGGGGAGCCAGAATAAGTTCTCTGTAACTGTGGGGATTTATATTGTCGTCAATAACAAGTTACAACTAGTGGTGTGCGATATCTGAATCCAATGTCCCTCAAAACGACCTCTCTGTAGTAAGCAACAATCGACGTAACGCTCATTCCTTCGCCGGTATATACGCACGTGGCCATCGCCTCTGGACAGTGTAGGTCTTGACTCATCTGAGAAAAGGATCGACAGCCAGTTATGCCTTGTTCAGTTACTATGTCCGCGGGCCCAATGAACTCTTGGTTGGCGGTGACGGTCTGTTAGAACGGGTCCGACATAAGGGCGACGTGTGTACAAACCTTATGCCGCCAAACGATTGCGAACGGTTTGCGCGTAAATCTAGGTGATGTGGGTATCGGGCTTGACAAGCCTGTCACTGTGGCAGTTAACAATCGATTCCGTAAGTGCTGGTGAGGATATAAGGGTCTTGGGCTCGTATCGTCACGCGCGGTCTACCACTTCTCGGCAAGTCGTCGGTAGTTTCGGTCTGCGCAAATCGACATCTAAAACTGCGAACTGTCTGTTCAGATGCCCCAACTTGTGCTGCAACACCTGCAGTAGAAGCGCCGGTCTCCAACATCCCTTCGGCCCTCTCAAGCAAATCCTTGGTACCCTTGGCGTTGAAATTACGTTTGCAAACCCTTGGTTTTAACCTATATTAGTATTTATCTTACAACACGCTTCACGTGCAACAAATTGCGATGAAAAGATTTTGTAAATGAAAACTGGTTATACTTGTCCAATGCCTGCACGTGCAAATGCCTGCACGTGCAAAACAGATTTTAACTGAATCAACCGACCTACGTGTTATAACTGAATTAACTTGTACATTTATCAAAGCAGAACGTCTGCACAACAAGTAACTACATGTACATTTGTACACACGTGTCAACTAAAACATTCAAACGTGTACTTTTTGCGCTTTTTTTTGGTTGAGTGTATATAACCTGGCATAGAATGAAATAAGTAAAATAGACATACTGATTTTTGGCTTTTTTTTGGCAAGCTGGACTTTCAATATTTGAATATTACTAAAATGACACTAAATATTGGTAAAACAACATCACTGATGGCCATGTATCACAACTATCAGAACCTACCTACTCGCCCGGTGTAGTTAGAACTTTGGTGGCAGCAATATATACATACATATGTAAATGTTTTACAGCAGTACTGTAAGAGAGATAATCACTATGTGTAACTTGTGATCCCTATTCTCAAACCTAATAAGAGAATTCATGGTTCGACTTTCATTGCAACAGCTGATTTGACCCCATGGGACATAAATTGAACATACTTGGTAGAGATTTACCTGGCAATGCAATCAAGGGTGCATTACGTTTACACTAAAACAATAACATACTTTAATTGAAATGATTTGATAAATTCCAAGAGCTTTTGGTATGGGATTGACTTTGAAGATGACGAAATTTCAAAAAAAGAGAATAAGCATATTTCAACCTTCTGACCAGGTCCATGGTTGCGGTAATGCGATGTGACTTATCTTGAAGTTCATAATAGACTCTATATCTAGGCTCTGCTGACGGCACACAAACTGCAATGTTTAAGAAGGCATATCCTCGATGTTTGTGTAGGCGTGTGAAAGAATTTTTCAGGATTGTTTGAAATCTGGGATTGTCTTTCCATCCAACCACATATTCACCTTGACACAGTCTAGGAAAAAGTGCATAGTCTAATAAAAAGAGGAGATAATAAATGTAGATGAGTTTAACCTTGTCCGCCCATTGCCAATGAGTATTGTATGTGATTATCTAAATTTGTATTATCGCAGGCATGTTTGTGGTGTAAGTCCGATAAATTGGATGAGTTGCACAGAAGAAGAGGGTGTTGAGGGGTGGGGCAGTGTATTTTAAGCTGTGAAACCACCAAATAGATTCCTTCTTTATTCTACATAAAATTCATAAAGTTTCCAGGGCTGTAAATCATAGCAAACGCTCTTTTAAATAGCTTTAATTTACATATCTTTGTAGATCTATATCTGTACTCATGAAAAATAGCAAGAAAAGTGGGCGGTTGTGTTACAAACAAGAAGGATATTTCTGCTCATGTGATCTCACCCATAAAATTAACAAAAAATTTGAGCTAATTTTCAGATTGGTGTATGTGAAACAATTTCCTATTTGTGAATTCTAATCTGAATGTACAGGAGGATAAAATTTCTACCACACAATCATAAAGAGTCAAAATAAATGATTCCAGCAAAAAAAATACACAGATTAGAGCAAAAATGTTAAAAATACCCAAGAAAACTGAGAACTGTTTCTAGCCGCCATTATGCGGGTACCATTTTTTGAGCTCCAGTAGACTGAACTGGTGGTTTCATACCTTAAAAATCTGATCCTTTAAAATCTTTTTCTACCCTTCAGGTACTGCTTTCCACCAGAAACGTCACGTCTGCACACGGACATGTATATAATGGGAAACTGATTTGTGAAAGTGAGATTTCGAGAGACTAAACACTCTTAGTCCAAAATAAACATGAAGAAAAACAACTGGTTACATAAACAGAATCTAATCGGTTATCAACAAGAACTGAAAAATAGAAGTGTTTCATAGCTGCTCTCTTGCATTTCAGAAACTCGCCTGTGTACTGGCTGATGCCTTAATAGACATAAACCAAAAAACGGTCAAAGAAAAAAAAACAACATCCGGATACCACTGTGATCGTTTTTTTTTTACTCACATCATGATTGGATTGATTTTATTTAACTGAGTTTAACACCTTCTAACAGTCAAAGTCATTTCGAGCAGATAGGTTACTCGACTATCATTCCTAGGAAGGACTAGTACTTGACTCCCATTTTCCATAAAAAAACCTGCAAACTTTCTCACGTAAATGGTTATTGTCAGTAACAGGGCTTGAACCCATAATAAAATAATACTGATAATGAGTCGTTGAGAAGTTGAGTGATTTGAAGTATGTTGCTGAAATCACTCGACCATGGAGACGGTTCCCTTCCTTTACTGTTTATGTGTTAGAAATTTCTTACCAGTACATGCTTGGAGCATAAAGTTTGTATGCATAAATAAATTCGTCCTTTGGAACTCATCTGGCAATACCGCTATACATCGGCTACAGTTGTGCATGAAGTTAGCTGCAGTTTGCACAGTTGCCATTTGTACTGGCTACTGGCAAATTGCAGCTAACTTCATGCACATCGGCTACAACTAGTGGTTTAGGGGTCATCACCGATAAGGAGCGTCGAATTTTTCCATCTTCTCAGCGACATCTTCCATCACAGCAGAGTGTTACAGGAACAAATGACTCCAGTTCAATTGAGCTGATGGCGGTTAAGATAGGGTGGCAAAAACACTAAATATTTTAGACCCGCATTGTAATAAAAATCTCTTGCTGAATTTTTGAAAGTAGTCGCTCACTAAGTCATAAATATGATGTCTATCAGACTACGTACGAAATAGTAAACAAATAATTACACTGACTTCAGACATATTAAACGAAGACGATTTAAAATAACTACGTTTCTATGTGCTTTTACATATTTTCCGGTTCGTTTAGGTCATGTCATAGAAATCATTCATTTCAAAATATGGATCCGTTTTAAACACAAATGAACCAAATCAACTAAATCTTGTGACAAACATCATAGCTGACTGGTTTCACAAAACCAAAGAGTTTTTTCATCGCGAATTTGGTTGATTGTCAGTGGGTAAAATGAAATCTCTGATAGTTCGGCCCTAAAAGACATGGAAAAAGGTGGCTTTGATAATTCATCAATTTTAAGATATGAAAACCCTGTAACCCGCACCGAGTGTCCTTCTAAGTTGCAAACGTGGAATTTATCAAAACAAACATTTGGAAAAGCATACAATAAAACATTTAACGCTATCAGTAGAGTAGACAACCTTGAAAGGTGATCCACATGCCTGTTGTTAGCTAAGTATGGTAGCAAATCTTTATCACTGCATCTTTTGTCCTTCGACAAATCTAGGTACCACGATAGGGTTAGAATGTCAGGTTCAAGAAGCGGTTTTAGCTTGGAGGCGAAATCAGGGAGTCTGAAAGGAAGGTTTGTGTTCAAACAGCCACTTAAAGAGGCTGTACTCCAGATTTGACATAAAAAAAAATTTTCATAAATTATATATTTAGATGCCGTGAGATTACAACAACATAATATTTTACTTCAAAACTGATTATAAAAGTCAAAATAGAATAAAAAATTTTTTTTCGCTCCAGCCCGATTTGAACTCTGGACCCTCATGTTAACAAAATATTTCCAACGGTTTTACTGTCACCACCATCGCCGCATGTGATATAACTGATATTTACTTTAAATCTTATGCATTATAGTTATACCGTCGCGTTACGGTATAGCACTTTGAAAGGGAAAAAATCAATTTATAATGTAATTATTTGACTTATTTTTTGTCAGTAAGTTATTTTTTAAGCATTAGTCATAAATATTACAAGAAATTTATAATACAAGAAAACTTTCTTCTTTTTGTCATCTGGAGCACAGCCCCCTTTTTAAAGCCAGAGAGTCATGTAACAAGGAGGTTCGTAAGCAACCTTTAGTTGGCCAATCTTTGACTCTTTGTAAATTTCCGAAAGAGTAGCTAGCCGCAAAACATATTTGCAGTTCAATGCCACCGGCATTTTGTTGTTGTTGTTGTTGTTTATGTGTAAAGTATTCTAAATAAGTATGACAAGTGAAGATCTAAACAAGTCTGAATGTTATTTCTCCCGTTAAAACAGATGGATTCGGAAACCTCTTGTCTCAAGAACAAAAAAATAATGCTAGTCAGTCAAGTGCAGCACAGTTTTCTGTTTATATGTCGGGGTCGGAGTTAAATGTTAAAATTGAACTACAGTCATGCTTATTCTAAAGGAGGGGGCAAAACATAGATGCACAGAAAACGTCAAATATTTAATTTTTTTGTGGTTCGGTTTCTACTTTCCTGTGATTGCAAATGTACTTGTATAGTTTCCAGTATAGTACAAATTGGCCACCATACTTTATCACGACTGTAAAAATAGTAAAGTAGGGCATTTATCAAATTTAAGTTCACAAAGAAATAATGTGCGTGTAGGTCTAAAAGGAGAATGGGTCTGTAAATGTAAAATAATAAACAAAAATAGGGGTCAAAAATATGTTTATATTTCTTTGCAAAGTAGACAACGAATCCTGTTCACTACTCACAAGCTTTTCGAAATAAAAGAATGTGTGTGTCTATAAAAGTAAGTTTTATTGTATTTAAATTTCAAATAAACGAGAATTGAGATTTAGATAGATATGGCGACTCCAGTCATACTATTTCGGGCTGAAACCGGGGTATTTTTTACTTATTCTTATTTTTCATCTAAATATGGCTTCGAAGGTAATCGACAACGGGGATCCAGGGGCGGCTCATTGGTCCGATGGTAACGTCCAGTGGTTGTTATACTCGGGTTGCTAGTTCGATCCATGTCTCCTTTAAAACCACTGGTTGTCTTTCGGACGAGATGCTAAACGTAAGTTTCATGTATCGGTACCATACACTTCTGAGCGCGTGAAAGAACCAGGAATGCCTCTGGAATGTTATACTTTCTGTAAATTGCAAAATCCTCACAGGCTGAAAATAAGAAAACTCTTCAGGTGGCGCCGGCCATACGGACAGCCGATACAGACGATAAATAAATTTAAACACATTGTAGATATTTTTTACAGAAACCGGTATAAAATAATCGACGCCATTGTAAATTACACAGTACCCTAGATTCTCGTCCGTTGTTTATCAGTTACGACCTTTTATGCACTAAAATGATAAAATTTGTTTACAAGGAAATATAAATGTAAGCACTGGCCGACTTATAAACAAGCTAATCAGTGCAAAATATCTAACCCGACACTATCTGGTAAGCCCTCCCGTCTTCAACCGAATGAACTCTTGTCTGAAAGGGTCACTGTTATACATTTAGACATTTTTTTCGGTTGAAACACTGAAGTTCCATAGATTAATGTCTTAATAAGCAAGTCAAGCCCAAGTTAGTATAGTGAACCAATAGTAAAGAGTGACCCAAGATTAAGCTATCACACTACACAATTATGTAACTTTTGATAATTGGGGTGGGTGGAGGCAATTAGTCGGGTGTGAAACGTTAAATTCTGAAAACATCTTAAATGATACAAATGATTTTTTCCCCACCACAATGGTGCCTCTTAGTCATTCCAAGTTTAAACGACACTGTTGAGATATTTATAGGGCAATTATTTCAAACTCATAACCTGCTGGAAAACATGTCGATATCGGAGTCAAGTAGTTTATAATAGTTTGCAAGACGCATGAGCGGACGAAAGGACAAACAGGCGGACGCTATGAGAACAGGGTCGCCTTTTCTTTCAGTAAGACAAGCTTGTGCGTCTGTCATAAGACACGTTCATTCTAGTCTGATTTTGGCAATTCCTGTTCAACACATGAAAATAAACCTCCAAGGTAAAGATCGTGATAAATATTCTCATCAAAAGAAGCAGTGATGAAGGTTTAGAGAGCCGTACTCCCGATCCGAAGGACGTTTATTTCTTTTTTTTAGTCGCCATTCCACTTTCGACGCGAATACTGGAGACCTTTTCACAAAAACTCTTACGATTTATCTTAAGATTTTGACTTACGATAATCGTAAGTGAAATCTTAAGTCATTTTCACAAAACCAATCTTAAGTTAAATTTTTTATCTTATAATAATTCTTATTCAAGATAAAAACTTCTAATACATTTTACTTGTAAATGTAACATTTTACACTTACCAATGGGTAACATCAATCGTTAGGTTAAGACAGATTTTACACTTAAGATTTTCTTACGATTTTTTGTGAAAAAGATATTTATCGTAAGATTTCTCTTACGAAAAAAAATTGTCGTAAGATTTTTTGTGAAAAGGTCTGCTGGTTTGAACCCAGGAAGAGGTTCGAGAGGTATTAATCTAAGTTGCAAGAACTAGCTTCCCAACTGATGTAAAATAAATAAGTTTAAACTTAAACATAAGTATGCTTAAATTAAAAATACGAACGAATGTTTTAACTTTAGCCATTGAATGTGAATAAGCACTCTTCTGAATGGCAAAAAGAAAACCTAAACCAGTTCTTCTTACCCAAAATTCACATCACGCCCTGTCCATTATTAACCAGTAGTTCAGCTATATTTTGGTAACAGGTGCTTGTGATGTCATCAGTCAATGTGCCTATATTTAACCTCGAATGACTGTTTTGCACTTTAAGTTTAAAATATGAAGTCCAATTAACATCTAATTTACAGATTTGTGCATTTGTGAACAATTTTGTTTTTCTATACTCTATAAAGTAAGATGTCTGATATTTTTGTCACCAGACATAGTTGTGGTTGCATTTAATAGACGCTGAAGTTGTTAGCGTCCTTGGCCAGTCATATATCTTTTCAATACATGCACTCATTTGGAAAAGCATGCAACAAAAGAAAATATTTTTCCTGTCAATATTTATTGGTGTTTACAATGTCAAGATTTGCAGATGACACTGTCGATGTATGTTTTCTGAATTACATGTAATGATTTCTCATAAAAAAGAGTAAAAATGTAAAACGAAAAACAACCTTTCTGCAAAACTTGTTGACGCAAAGTTTGTTATTGATATTTCTCAACAGTGCACTTCTTTCTTTCGTTTTTTTTTTTTCTCCAAAATTATGAGAAAGAAGTTAGGCCTACAAGGTCAATACCCACTCATCGAAAGCATATTCAGCGTGATAGCTATCTTTATGACATCAGGCATTTCTTTAGAGTTAAAAAAAATGCTAACACATTGTCATACTCTCTTAAGATAATTACAGTACCCGACCAATTTCCGCGTAAAGCAGGATTCCTTGTAAATTTCCTTGTTTTTTTTTCGTCTCTTCTTCTTATTATTTCTATTTTACTCAGTTGCAGGAATGATCATTTGAATATCAACCGCATCTTCAGACTGTAATTACTTCCCTTTCAATTCAAAATATCTTCCTTCTTCTCTAGGTTTGATTTTTTTTCTTTTCTTTTTTACTTTTGATAGTACATGTATTATTAAAATTACACTTTTTGCAACTGGCCTTGAACTCAGAAGGAGGATTCTACCATCCTTTAAAATTTAGGGTAGCACGTTACAACAAAAGGGCCATGATGGATCGCTCACCTGAGTACCATTGAAACATACCAACTTTTGCAAATTTTAACAAAAATATTTGGCCTCTAGTGTGTTAACAAGGTAAATCTATGTTTTAATCCCATGACCTAATTTTTTTACCCAAGATGATCCATATTAGAACTTGAAATAAAAATCGTCAAGAAAAACATTCTGACAAATTTTCAGTGACTTTTTGAAAGAAAATGTCGTGCCCAGAGTGTCTTTTTACAAAGTATTTCTATATTTTGAGCCCAATGTCCTGGTTTTTTTATCCAGTATAACTCATAATTAAACTTGACCTGAATTTCATCAAGACAAAGATTCTGACAAACATTCATGACACTTGGACAAAAATAATGTGGCTTCTAGAGTGTTTTACATGACAATTGGACAAAAAAATGTAGTCTCTAGTGTTCACAATATAAATCTATATTTTGACCCTGTGACCTAGTTTTTTTACCCCAGATAACCGATATTCGAGCTCGACCTAGGGATCATCAAGACAAACATCCTGGCAGGTTTTTCAAGCCTATTTGAACTAAAAAAAATGGCCTCTAGAGTGTTAGCAAGATAAATCTGTGTTTTGACCAGATGACCGCAGCTTTTTAACCCAGATAACATATATTCAAACTTGACCCAGACATCTCCAAGATAAAGATTCTGACAAATTTTCATCACATTATGAGAGATAATATAGACTCTAGAATGTTAGCAAGGTTTCTCTCTGTTTTGACCTTTTAACCTAGTTTTCAACCCAAGACTATTCATATTCGAACTTTACCTATATAACAAGACAAAGATTCTAACATTTTTTATCACATTTGGAAAGAAAATGTAGCTTTTAGAATGTTTTGACCCCGGGTGATACACATTCGAACTTGACGAGATGTTATCAAGACAAACATTTTGACAAGTGTTCATGTTATTTGAACAAAAAATGTGGCCCCTAGATTGTTAACAAGGGTTTCCTTTGACTGGCCTTGTGACCTAGATTTCAGTACGACATGACCCATATTCGAACTTGTCCAAGACCTTATTGAAAAAATCATTCTGATCAAGTTTCATGATAAATATGTCAAAAATATAACCTCTAGAGTGTTAATGAACTAATTTTAGAGGCCGGACAGTCAACGATCCTAAAAGCTCACCTTGAGTTGTGCTCAGGTGAGCTAAAAATCATTCCGTCTATTTAATTATAGATAAATTTTATTCCTGTCATCATTTTTTTTCTGATTTTAACACCCGATATAGTCAGAAGTGACATTTTTGAAGCTTTTCGCTTGCAACTGATAACCATTTTACTCAAAATTAATTTATATTTTAATGAAATTATAATTTAGACAATTTACGGGAAGGAAAATATCTATAGCTTTCCGTACACATCTTTTTTGGTACGTCTTAGCCGGAGAAATTTTCGACACAACTTGTAATTCGATATAATTTAGCATATTTGAAAAAAAGTATTTAATTCGAATGAAAATATTCAGAAAAGAGGCTCGTTTGAATTTTGTGTTCACCTTTCTTTACAAAGCAACTATACTGTAGTCCATGTGAACAGATCCACGGTTTGTTTCTTTCTTGCGGGGACCAGTTCTTTGCACCTTTTTCATGCTCCCCGAAAGGAGAGCCTATAGTCGTTGACTAGTCCGTCTGTCTGTCTGTCTGTATGTCTGTCTGTCCGTCTGTCTGTCCGTCTGTCCGGTTTTGTCCAGAGTATAACCCAAACACCAATAAAGGGATTTACTTAAACCTTCACAAGATGATAGAGGACATTGAGAGTAAGTGCAGTCGCACAAGAACCATAACTCATCTAGTTTTCTCATTATCTCCCCTTAGTACATTTTTCTTGACCGGAGCAAATCTCTTAAACCATGAAATGCATTTAGTTGATATTTGGCACATTGATACAGGGGAGAAGCAGGAAGTTCAGTGTCTAAGAACCATGACTCTAGCTGCCCCATTTTTTAGTTATTTTCCCTTTATAAGCTATGTTAATATATCATAATGCTTGTCCAAAGCATGACTCTAAAATTATTAATGGGGTTTAGTTTATATTTAAGATATTAATAAAGAATGTATGCATGAAGTTGAAATAATTGTAACTCTGCCTTGCCCCATTTTTTTCAGTTACGTTCATGTGTACCCCATATTGTCATGTTTTTTTTTAACATGAATTGTGTAAAAAAAATGAAAAAAGACCTATGATCAGGGTCAGGGAACGGATTCCTAAGTTCATGCAAGGGCACCAGAAGACGCTATTTCCCGTAAAAAAGCTAGGAATGATGGGGAAAACAACATTCTTGTCCTCTGATAAGCTTTCGATAGAAGCTAAGTTGTACAATTAATCAACTTGTCAGTTTCTGATCATGATAGTTACGTAGATCCTTGAAAACAGTTGTATTTCTTACGTTGCAACGTACAGGGTCTTCAAAATAAACAAGGTAGTGATTTCTTACATGCCGTGTGTGCGTGCGTGCGTGTGTGCGTGGAGAGAGAAAGGGATGGAGGGATGGAGAGAAGAAAAAGAAGAAGAAGAAGAGAGAGAGAGAGAGAGAGACGTATTTCCCACATCGGTTACACATATGGGTTACTGGTTGCAGTACTTCAGTCCAGAAAACTGTTATATATTGGACAACACTCAAAATTTTAATATTTGTTTGTTGTCAATCATATTTTGTCATTTACTCAGACATTTGATTCTGATCTGGCATCCAAAAGAGTGTTTACAAAATCATGACAGCTAAATACATGTAGAAGTTATGCAACAGTTAGTGCACATGTGTGAAAACTTTTAATAAGAATAGTGATTTGATTCCGGTTAAAGCGACTCACTCACAGAATTTAGCTGAACATATTTTTTCTTTAAAATTTAAAGCGACTGACTCACATAATTTAGCTGATCATATTTTTTCTTTAAAATTTAAAGCGACTGACTCACAGAATTTAGCTGAACATATTTTTTCTTTAAAATTTAAAGCGACTGACTCACAGAATTTAGCTGAACATATTTTTTCTTTAAAATTTAAGAGAAGTTATGTAGTATGAGAAGTTATATACTAAACAATTGTATTTCTTTCGTTGAAACATACAGGGTCTACAAAATAAACAAGGTAGCGATTTCTTACAGGGCATGCGTGCATGCAGAGAGAGAGAGATAGAGAGAGAGGGGGTAAATAGAAGAAAAAGAAGAAGAAGAGAGAGACGGGACCTCGGTTGTCTTATATCTCATCCGAAAGACAGATAGTAGTGTTACTGGAAGGAGCGATGGATCGAACTCGCGACGCGCAGATTACAAGTCCTGTGTGCTGCCAGTTGACCACTGAGCCGCCCATGCACCCTCGCGGAGGGCAAAATAATGTACTTCAATATATTGTACAAAAATGTGCCAGCGTCTAGCCTGGTCTATTATTTACTTATTTACGTCAAATGTTTTTTTGATGAAACTGAATTTTCTGACCACTCTTCGACTTTCGATACTTCTGCTGGGTATGTGACAACTATAAGAGATGAATTTATGAATTGAGTTTATAGAAAAGCATTTAAATTATGATGACATAAACCAAACTATTTCAGGCGCGTAGCTAGCCTATAAAGAATGTGGATTCAAAATAATCTAGGGGGGTCATTTTGAAATATATGGTGCAATTTGGTGCGTTTTGGGGCCTCCGGAGAGCTTTCTTGACCAACGAAAATCCAACGAAATATTTTTTGTCAAAATAATGTGGATTCAGCTGCGTACTCGCGTATAGGCAGCTACGCGCCTGTATTTATAGTTAATATGATATAAATCAGTGCATGGATGAATATTTTCAAATACTGCTTACGACTTCAGATTATTGGGCGAACTAGACCAGAACACACCCGTGGGTAGAAAATTTCAGGGAAAGTGTAATAAGATTAGATATCAGAATTCTGTCAAGATAATGCCGATTTCTTTCTAATAAATTTGAGATTTTTTGGTTATCTTTGTAAATTTATCTAAGACATCTTTAACAAAAGAAATGGTGAAAGTTCAGATGCAACTGCGTCTTCAAATATATAAGTTCTGGGCCTTACGGCCTTACGGTCAGAAATCCCTGTTTAAGATAAATTACTGATCCCAAGGACGGTGTCACTTTTGACCCCGCGTCCATGATTTCAGCAACTTTTGTGGATGACCACAACACACAATGCCATACACAATTTATCTAAACTTAAAGCATTTTATATTCTGACAGTAAGATTTTTTTCTTACAGAAGTCTTAATGAAATCCAGTGAACCACTGGGGTGGAACCAATTTTGAATCCTAAGGTATTCATGTCAACAATCTTAAGATTTTAAAGGTTTCCTCGAAATTTTCAGGGTAAAAAAATGATCTATGGGGATGGGCTAATAATGTTCTCAGGGACACAGTTTGAACAATCTTGGTAGGGGTCTTCTACACAATGATACACATAAAATTTCAGAGCTCTCGGACTAATAGTTTTAGACAGGGCCTTAATTGAGGCCCTGTTTTAGACAATAAGAATTTTTTTTTTTTCATTTAAGTTGCAATAGCAACAGGAACTCTGCAAGAATATTTTTTTTTAAGAATTGATAAAGCTTCATGCAAGGTACATCCCTGTTAAGTTTCATTATTTTTTGCCCACTCGGGTGGTATTACAAAGCTCGCAGTATTATTTACCTTTTTGTAGTGTAAGGGAAATAACTACGACTAAATCAAAACTGAGTTGTTACGGAAGTGACCTTGACCTTAAAATTGCAAATGGCAGACATTTTGAAGCAAGACATACATAGTTTGTTTCCAAAAACTTTCGAAAATTTTGGTAAATGGGGTATGATTTTGTTCGTTTGAAAATGTCATATTTATTGAACAGTTCTGATTATCTTGAAAATACAAGTAAATTACTAAATTAAAAAGGAATCAAATAAAAATTTGTGTTCTATTGCAACTCTTTAAACTATTTTACTTGGTATCATTTCGATATTTGTGACCGTGAATTATCAAGTTTTTTTTGCCGAGACTGTCATTCCCTCCTTATTTACACTTCCGTGTTAAGATTTGTTTAAAAACATGTCCACTTTGTTTACGTACAGGTTTGTTTATTTGATACAAACCATAGAAAAAAATACGACCTGTCCAAATTCAAGGTCAAAATATAGTCAGTTTCATGTACGTTAAATTGAAATAGAACATAATTATACAACAGTTCAGAACTCAGCCTTATTTAAGTCTGTATCTTCCATTACTGAAAAACCTCTACTGCAAGTGCATAATTTATTTCCCACATCAGTTAACACATATGTGTTACTGGTTGCACTCCTTCACTGTTATTATATTGGACAACACTCAAAATTTTAATATTTGTTTGTTGTCAATCGTATTTTGTCATTTACTCAGACATTTGATTCTGACCTGGTATTCAACACAAGTGTTTACAAAATCATGACAGCTTATTACATGTAAAAGTTGTGCAGTACTTTTAATAAGTCAGGTTAATATACTAGTCTCAATAATGCGACTTCAGGCAGGATGCTGCAGATATCGACCATTAAAAAAAATAGCATAATATTCAACTTCTTTAGTACAATTATTTGGACTAGTTAATATACATACCTGTTTGATTCAAATGGATTTGTAGTATTTTAACAAAATACCATCAATCCACCTCTTTTTAAATCACCTAAAAACAGGAGAACATAGAATAAACAGATAAAAATGTCCAAAATGAATGTTCTATCATGTTCAAACATGTTAATAAAATGTAGAAATTTCAAAAACCTGAAACCAGCAGATATGAGAAACAGGTGGAGACATGAGAAATTAACAGAAATGCCTGAATTTAGGACCTTAACAAGTATTGAACCAAACATTTCCTGGGGTCCAGGGAGCTCTGAGCATAATAGCCATGGAATGTTTTTTTTTCGGAGATTTAAATTACATGTTTAATGCCTGTTGAAAAAAAAATCCAACAAAAATTGTTTACAAATTGTGAATCACTGTGTGGTGATCTTACCTCACTGGATAAAAAAAAATCATTTTTATTTCTGGATGATGGTGATATTATGTCAAACCACTGATAGATCAGTTTTGTGTTTTAATATTTGTAAGCACAATTGTTTAAGTCTTATATCTAAATAGTAATTGTAAACTTTAAACTCTTTTAACTACAAAAGGTGCCTAGTAAAATTAATCTTTTTTCATTCTGTCATTTTATCTAAAATATCTAAAATTAGGTCGATCTTTGGACTGGTGTGCAGTAAAAAGCAAAGGGGGAAAATCTGGTTTTTAGAACTTTCAAAGTTAATTTTTTGTTTTCATAAGTTTTAAATATGTAACCTGGAAAAATCCACCTGCCCCGAGCTGGGTTTGAACTTGGGTACCTTCGATTACTAAGCGGACGCCCTACCACGTCCCCATAAAAGCTGGCTGATAGTCAAGGGAGTAGAAGTGCCATATTATCCCTCTGCTACAAAAAATATTTCACAGTTATAATGTTGCCATTTTATAAATCGGAAAATTAAAAATAATTATCTTTATATTTCAGGGCTTAATTGTGTGAGAGGAAAAATTTGAAGAATGGAATCTCGTAAATTTGATGGAGATAAAGGGAAGCACTTCCTGCCTGTTGCAAGAGATGTACAGGATCATATAAATGTTACCAGGTACATAGCAAAACGAAATGCTTGACTTAACAACTAAGTGCTATTTTGCCACGGGGAAAAAAAAGACTTTCCTTCTCCAGTAAAGTGGATTTTTCAGCTCACCTGAGCACACAGTGCTCATTTAAGCCTTTAGGATCAGAGATTATCTGTCGTCCATTGGCCTCGTCATCCGTCATCCCCATTTACTTCAAAGGACATCCTCTCTGAAACCAGGAGGCCAAATTTGGTAAAACTTACCTAGAATATTCTTTGCATGAAACTCTATCAAAGTCGTTCAGATGGTTCCTGTCCATTGCAGATCTGGGCCACAGGAGCTAAAAATAGATTTAAAAAGTGAAAATTAAAAAAATCTTCTTCTCTGAAACCGCAAGGCCTATAGCTGAGATATTTGGTCTTCTACCAACTAAGTTTAAATCATGGCCCTACTGTCAAAATTGACCCTGCCCTAGGGGCTACATGACTTTACGTAGGCTTATATATGGAAAACTTTGAAAACTGTCTTGACTGAAAACACAAGGCCTAGGGCAAAGATATTTGGTCTGTAGCATTGTCTAGTGGATCTCTTCCAAGTTGGTTCAAATCATGGCCCCACTGTCACAACTGACCCTGCCATAGGCGCCAGATTATTTTACGTATGCTTTATAATTTGACATAGGCACATTAGGGCATTAGGGAAAACTTTTACTATCTTCTTTAAAACCACTAAGCCTAGGGCTAAGGTATTGGGTATGTAGCATTGTTTAGTGGACCTCTACCAAGTTTTTTCAGATTATGGCCTCAGGGACAATATTGACTCAGCCCCAGCAGTGTTTTTTCTTTTCTGTATATTTTACTGCTAAATATTGACGGTTTCACCTTGCCCAAAAAAGCTATATTTTTCCCTAAAAACGCTATGTTTTCCTTTTGAGTGGAAAATGTTCAGTCACAGCAATAAAAAAAGTAAATTACTGAAAAAACAGCTTCTTATTGCAAAAAAATTGCGAGTGCTAAACGTTTTAATGTGTAGTAATAGCCAATTCCGGATTCAGAATGGGATATATTCTTACCAATCATTGTCACCCAATCAAGCGTTGTTGTATTAGCTACAGTCTTATCTAGAAATTTAATTAGCATATCACACAACAACAGGTTTTATGTAAAAAGATTTAAAAAGCAGGATGCAAAGGGACTTGCCAAGATATCCGTGTTTATGAAAATTCCTCAAACTGCTCCTAGCAAGGCACCTTGCATTAACCTCTGCCATTCACTGGGGTCAGGGTCAAGGTGATCGAGGCTAAAAATAGATTTTTGTACTTTTTCCCTGTAAACTCTTCATTTATTGACTAATATCTTAGATACTTGGTGTGTAGGTATTTTGCATGGACCTGTACCCTTCGGTGGAGTCTGAGGTCACTTATGTTAAGGTCAAGGTCACCTAAGCTAAAAATAGATTTTGCTACTTGTCAGAGCCTTTATTTATTGACTCATATTTCAAATATTTGATATATTATAGAGTCTATAATATAGACACCTTGCATAAATCTCTACCATTAACTGGGGTCAAGGTCACCAAGGCATTACTTTACATCACAGAGCCTTCATTTCTTGTTTTCAGGTGTGTGATAAAAAGAGCCATCATGGCCCTCTTGTTCAGAAATAGTATTCCCAAATATAGTGAGTGAAATTCAGTACACCGTGATAATGAATCCTGGAATTAAAAGGATTCACTTGTATTGCACTGGTATAGTATAATTTCAAGACGGATGCAAGGTGGATGGAAATGGGTAATGACATAATGTGACCATGAAAATACCAATGATTTTGAGCAAAGAATTCTCCTACCAGCTATTTACATGTATTTGGTAACTCTTATGAAAGTTCAAGAAAGAATGAGATAGAGGCTTGGGTTGTTAGTCCAGTTTTGTAGGAATTGTAGTATATACTACACAAACAAAGTATTAAACCCTGAACTTCAGTAAATTATTATGAGTCAGCAGTATGACTTCTGTGAATATCAAATTCTGTGCTGAAACAAAATGAATGTGAAAAATTCTTATGACAGTGATGGAAAGCATTTTCATTTTGTTAGACATTGTAAGAAGATGACTTTGATTTTAGGCCATTTGGGTCACAAGTCATGGTCACAGAGGCTGCAGAATCAGCTCCAGAATATCTCAGAACTGAGGACCCTCTGTATTTACTTGAATAGCTATGTTTGGCATAATGGATTGATGATGTTTTTTTTTGTTGTTTTTTTAAATTTGGGCCCACTGGGTCAAAAGTGAAGCTCACAAGAGCTTGCACTTTGTGAAGTTTGCAGACAATTTCTGATGAACCAAAAAAACTGAATTCAGAAGCTTCAGATTTTACAAGATGGTTGGGTGTGGTAAGTAGATCCACTTGGTCAAAGATCAGTCTCAAAGGAGCTTTGTTGAAGTCAGAAGCAAGGGACATAAATGTTTCACAAACATCTGTTGTAATTATTAGTTTTGTAAATCAGTTTTATCCCAATGATTCGGACATTTAAGGTTATAGACTCGGAGTTCATGTAAAGTCTTGAAAAATAGTAACATATATAGTACATGTAATGAAACATTGTCTCATGTACACTGATTTGTTATTTCAGTGAATTGAACCCGAGCACTAGGATGTCACAGATTGAATACAGTACAGCTTTGAGTGTGGCTGGTACCCAGTCACATATTTACAATTACCAGCAACCCTTGCAACCAAGAGCCAGTCTTTCTGAAAGTTCAGAGACTAGTACCCTAGAGAGAGTGTCAGCCAATTGCTATCCATTTGACAGTCACTCAGTATCTAAGTCTCAGGGTTCAACAGTGTTACAAAGGCAACTTGCAGCTTTACCAGTAAAACTTGAAAGCCTAGGAGGAAGTATTCAGCTTATCACTACAAAATCTAAGTCATCTGGTGGTCATACTTCCCTAATACCTGTAGTTGTTTCTGGAGATGAAATATACCAACTTCAAGGTCAAGGTCCTCAGAAAAATGTTCTTATCTTAACTAGTCCACAATCTGCACAACCTGCAACTGGAACAGGAAGTCAGAATGTTACAAATTTGACTGGTTTATTTTCTAC
The DNA here is from genome assembly GCA_012932295.1 of Cyclina sinensis. Taxonomy (NCBI): domain Eukaryota; kingdom Metazoa; phylum Mollusca; class Bivalvia; order Venerida; family Veneridae; genus Cyclina; species Cyclina sinensis. The sequence continues at coordinate 5,502,107 of JAAONU010000003.1, forward strand.
CTCTAAAGAAGGAGAGTCTGAGATACAATTTTCTAAAATCCAGACTGGTTATCAAAATCCCCAGACTGTGCCAAGCTATTGTCAGCATTCAGGTAGTGTTTCAAGTCAAGTGAAACTTGGCTCTGTACTTTCTGTCCAAAAAGGTTTAGAAACTCAGACAGTTGCTAGCCCAGTGTATAAATCAAAGCTGGAAAAAGCAATGGCACAAAACTTACTTATGCAGAGTTCAGCAAAAAGTTCTGGGAACAAATCGACAGCAATATCATCTGTTTCAAAAATCTCCCTACCAGTAACACCTTTGACAGGAAAATCAAACCAAATAAGATCTGAGCTATTAAATGAGGGAAGTGCATCCATAACACAAGAAACTGTTCCACAGAATAAATTCAATGAAGTATTAAACCCTGTGAAGCCTGCTGTCAGAGTTTCAAAAGTTGCAGAATATTATAAAAACCTAGTTGCTGGAAAAGGAATCCAGCAAGCTGAGAAACAGGTGTACTCTCAACACCCAGTTGAACAGTTCTCAAAATCCCAGTCCATTCCACAATATTCAGTTGTGCCAGATGTAACAAATTTCCATAGTAACCCTGTTGTCAAAGAAGTTTTCAACACTAATGAGGCCATTTCTGTAACCACTGCAGAAGTGGATGTAATGGCAAATTCAGAAGAATATTCAACACTTCCAGCAGTAAGAGACGTTGCTGTACATCAGGAAGATGTTATTGTAAGAGAGAAGACTTATGAAGACCATGGCTTAGGGAAGTCGATCCTGATGGCCCTGTGGAAATTACGTGAAGAAAACCTATTTTGTGATGCAGTATTGTACATTGGATCAACTGAAATCAAGGTATCTTCATTTTCTTGTATCCTGTTTTAACACTCATTGCAAATAGCTTATTCTATCTTTTTAGCTCACCTGTCACGTAGTGACAGAGTGTGCTTTTCTGATCACCTTCTGTCCGTGGTCCGGCTGTTCGTCCGTTAACAATTGGTTTATTAACACTCTAGTGGTAACATTTTTGCCTCAATTGTCATGAAACTTGGTCAGGATGTTTGTCTCATTAATATCTCGGACGAGTTCGAACATGGGTTATCAGGGTTGGAAAACTAGGTCACAGAGCCCAAATATAGAAAAACTTTGTTAACAATCTAGAGGTTACTTTTTCAGTCCAAATATCCTGGAAATTTGTCAGAAATGTTCTAATGATGATCTCTAGCTCAAGTTCAAATATGGGTCATCTGGGTTCAAAAACTAGGTCACTGAGCCCAAAAATAGAAAAATCTTGTTAACACTCTAGAGGTTACATTTTCAGCCCAAATAATTTTGAAATGTGTCAGAAAGGTTGCTTTGATAATTTCTAGGTCAAGTTCGAATATAGGTCATCTGGGGTCAAAAACTAGGTCACAGAGCCCAAATATTGAAAAACCTTGTTAACACTCTAGAGGTAACATTTTTTGACCAAATAATCTGGAAATCTGTCAGGAAGGTTGCTTCTATGATTTCTAGTTAAAGTTTAAATATGGGTCATCTGGGTTTAAAAACTAGGTCACGGAACCCAAAAATAGAAAAATCTTGTTAACACTCTAGAGGTTACATTTTCAGCCCAAATAATCTTGAAATGTGTCAGAAAGGTTGCTTTGATGATTTCTAGGTCAAGTTCAAATATAGGTCATATGGGGTCAAAAACTAGGTCACAGAGCCCAAATATTGAAAAACCTTGTTAACACTCTAGAGATAACATTTTTAGACCAAATAATCTGGAAATCTGTCAGGAAGGTTGCTTCTATGATTTCTAGCTCAAGTTCAAATATTGGTCATCTGGGTTCAAAAACTAGGTCACAGAGCCCAAAAATAGAAACATCTTGTTAACACTCTAGAGATTACATTTTCAGCCCAAATAGTCTGGAAATTTGTCCAAATATGGAAAAACCTTGTTAATATTATAAAGGTAGCACTTTCAGTCCAAATAACCAGGAAATTTGTCAGAAAGATTCTATGGATGATTTCTAGCTCAGTTTTGAATATAGGTTCTCTGGGGTCAAAAACTAGGTCACAGAGCCCGAAAGTAGAAAAACCTTGTAAAAGCTCTAGAGGTTACATTTGTAGTCCAAATGTACTTGAAATTTGTCAGAAAGGTTGTTTCAATGATTTCTAGCTCTTATTTGGATATGGGTCATCTGGGATCAAAAACTAGGTCACATGATACAAATATGTAAAAAACCTTTTTAACACTCCAGAGGTTACATTTTCAGTCCAAATATCCTGGAAATTTGTCAGACAGGTTTTTTTGATGATTTCTAGCTCAAGTTGGAGTATGGGTCATCTTGGGTCAAAAACTAGGTCACAGCTCCCAAATATGGAAAAACTTTGTAAACACTCTAGAGGCTACATTTTAAGTCCAAATGTCCTGGAAATTTGTCAGATAGGTTGTTTCGATGATTTGTAGCTCAGGTTTGGATATGGGTTATCTGGGGTCAAAAACTAGGTCACAGAGCCTAAATATCGAGAAACCTTGTTAACACTATAGATGCTACTTTTTCAGTCCAAATATCCTGGAAATTTGTCAAAGAGATTGTCAAGTCAGATCTAGGTCAAGTTCGAATATGGGTCATCTGGGGTCAATTAACCAGGTCCATAGCAACTTTGTTAAAAGCAGTCATACTCAGGTGAGCGATACAGGGCCATCATGGCCATCTTGTTGTTGATTTTGTTTAAACAGATAAATGTAAGTCAGTTCTTAAGTTTGCTTTCATAACATCTAACTGAATATGGACAATTAACTGAGAGAGGTTTAGAATAGAATCTGTTGATGTTGTGCTTAATAGAGAGAGATTAAGAATAGTGCCTAGTGGTGAGAGTGAGAGATTTTGAATATTTCCTGGTAGTGAAGGGTGCAAAAAAGAGAGATTAAGAGGAGAGTCTCGTGGTGTACATGTAGGGTGTACAAAAAAAGAGAGACAAAGATGAGAGCTTTCATGGTGTAGAGTGTACAACAGAGGGATAAAGATCAGAGCCAAGTGGTATAGGGTGTACAAAAGAGGGATAAAGATCAGAGCCAGGTGGTATAGGGTGAACAAAAGAGAGAAAAAGATCAGAGCCAGTAGGTATAGGGTGTACAAAAGAGGGATAAAGATCAGAGCCCAGTGGTATAGAGTGTACAGAAAGAGAGATAAAGATCAGAGCCAGGTGGTGTAGGGTGTTCAAAAGAGGGATAAAGATCAGAGCCAGGTGGTATAGGGTGTACAAAAGAGGGATAAAGATCAGAGCCTGGTGGTATAGGGTGTACAAAAGAGAGAAAAAGATCAGAGCGAGGTGGTATAGGGTGTACAAAAGAGGGATAAAGATCAGAGCGAGGTGGTATAGGGTGTACAAAAGAGGTAAAAAAGATCAGAGCCAGGTGGTATAGGGTGTACAAAAGAGGGATAAAGATCAGAGCCAGGTGGTATAGGGTGTACAAAAGAGGTAAAAAAGATCAGAGCCAGGTGGTATAGAGTGTACAAAAGAGGGATAAAGATCAGAGCCAGGTGGTATAGAGTGTACAAAAGAGAGATAAAGATCAGAGCCAGGTGGTATAGGGTGAACAAAAGAGGGATAAAGATCAGAGCCAGGTGGTATAGGGTGTACAAAAGAGGGATAAAGATCAGAGCCCAGTGGTATAGGGTGTACAAAAGAGAGAAAAAGATCAGAGCGAGGTGGTATAGGGTGTACAAAAGAGGGATAAAGATCAGAGCGAGGTGGTATAGGGTGTACAAAAGAGGTAAAAAAGATCAGAGCCAGGTGGTATAGGGTGTACAAAAGAGGGATAAAGATCAGAGCCAGGTGGTATAGGGTGTACAAAAGAGGGATAAAGATCAGAGCCAGGTGGTATAGAGTGTACAAAAGAGAGATAAAGATCAGAGCCAGGTGGTGTAGGGTGTTTAAAAGAGGGATAAAGATCAGAGCCAGGTTGTAAAGGGTGTACAAAAGAGGGATAAAGATCAGAGCCAGGTGGTATAGAGTGTACAAAAGAGAGATAAAGATCAGAGCCAGGTGGTATAGGGTGTTCAAAAGAGGGATAATGATCAGAGCCCGGTGGTATAGGGTGTACAAAAGAGGGATAAAGATCAGAGCCAGATGGTAAAGGGTGTACAAAAGAGGGATAAAGATCAGAGCCAGGTTGTATAGGGTGTTCAAAAGAGGGATAATGATCAGAGCCCGGTGGTATAGGGTGTACAAAAGAGGGATAAAGATCAAGGCCAGATGGTAAAGGGTGTACAAAAGAGGGATAAAGATCAGAGCCAGGTGGTATAGGGTGTACAAAAGAGGGATAAAGATCAGATCCCAGTGGTATAGGGTGTACAAAAGAGAGAAAAAGATCAGAGCGAGGTGGTATAGGGTGTACAAAAGAGGGATAAAGATCAGAGCGAGGTGGTATAGGGTGTTTAAAAGAGGGATAAAGATCAGAGCCAGGTTGTAAAGGGTGTACAAAAGAGGGATAAAGATCAGAGCCAGGTGGTATAGAGTGTACAAAAGAGAGATAAAGATCAGAGCCAAGTGGTATAGGGTGTTCAAAAGAGGGATAATGATCAGAGCCCGGTGGTATAGGGTGTACAAAAGAGGGATAAAGATCAAGGCCAGATGGTAAAGGGTGTACAAAAGAGGGATAAAGATCAGAGCCAGGTGGTATAGGGTGTAGAAAAGAGGGATAAAGATCAGAGCCCGGTGGTATAGGGTGTACAGAAAGAGAGATAAAGATCAGAGCCCGGTGGTATAGGGTGAACAAAAGAGGGATAAAGATCAGAGCCAGGTGGTATAGGGTGTACAAAAGAGGGATAAAGATCAGAGCCCAGTGGTATAGGGTGTACAAAAGAGAGAAAAAGATCAGAGCGAGGTGGTATAGGGTGTACAAAAGAGGGATAAAGATCAGAGCGAGGTGGTATAGGGTGTACAAAAGAGGTAAAAAAGATCAGAGCCAGGTGGTATAGGGTGTACAAAAGATGGATAAAGATCAGAGCCAGGTGGTATAGGGTGTACAAAAGAGGGATAAAGATCAGAGCCAGGTGGTATAGAGTGTACAAAAGAGAGATAAAGATCAAAGCCAGGTGGTGTAGGGTGTTTAAAAGAGGGATAAAGATCAGAGCCAGGTTGTAAAGGGTGTACAAAAGAGGGATAAAGATCAGAGCCAGGTGGTATAGAGTGTACAAAAGAGAGATAAAGATCAGAGCCAGGTGGTATAGGGTGTTCAAAAGAGGGATAATGATCAGAGCCCGGTGGTATAGGGTGTACAAAAGAGGGATAAAGATCAAGGCCAGATGGTAAAGGGTGTACAAAAGAGGGATAAAGATCAGAGCCAGGTGGTATAGGGTGTACAAAAGAGGGATAAAGATCAGATCCCAGTGGTATAGGGTGTACAAAAGAGAGAAAAAGATCAGAGCGAGGTGGTATAGGGTGTACAAAAGAGGGATAAAGATCAGAGCGAGGTGGTATAGGGTGTACAAAAGAGGTAAAAAAGATCAGAGCCAGGTGGTATAGGGTGTACAAAAGAGGGATAAAGATCAGAGCCAGGTGGTATAGGGTGTACAAAAGAGGGATAAAGATCAGAGCCAGGTGGTATAGAGTGTACAAAAGAGAGATAAAGATCAGAGCCAGGTGGTGTAGGGTGTTCAAAAGAGGGATAAAGATCAGAGCCAGGTTGTAAAGGGTGTACAAAAGAGGGATAAAGATCAGAGCCAGGTGGTATAGAGTGTACAAAAGAGAGATAAAGATCAGAGCCAGGTGGTATAGGGTGTACAAAAGAGGGATAATGATCAGAGCCCGGTGGTATAGGGTGTACAAAAGAGGGATAAAGATCAAGGCCAGATGGTAAAGGGTGTACAAAAAAGGGATAAAGATCAGAGCCAGGTGGTATAGGGTGTAGAAAAGAGGGATAAAGATCAGAGCCCGGTGGTATAGGGTGTACAGAAAGAGAGATAAAGATCAGAGCCCGGTGGTAAAGGGTGTACAAAAGAGGGATAAAGATCAGAGCCAGGTGGTATGGGGTGTACAGAAATAGAGATAAAGATCAGAGCCAGTTGGTATAGGGTGTACAAAAGAGAGATAAAGATCAGAGCCAGGTGGTATAGGGTGTACAAAAGAGGGATAAAGATCAGAGCCAGGTGGTATGGGTGTACAGAAGAGGGAAAAAAGATCAGAGCCAGCTGGTATAGGGTGTACAGAAAGAGGGATAAAGATCAGAGCCCAGTGGTATAGAGTGTACAGAAAGAGAGATAAAGATCAGAGCCAGGTGGTATAGGGTGTACAGAAGAGGGAAAAAAGATCAGAGCCAGCTGGTATAGGGTGTACAAAAGAGGGATAAAGATCAGAGCCAGGTGGTATGGGTGTACAGAAGAGGGAAAAAAGATCAGAGCCAGCTGGTATAGGGTGTACAAAAGAGGGATAAAGATCAGAGCCAGGTGGTGTCGGGTGTACAGAAAGAGAGATAAAGATCAGAGCCAGGTGGTTTAGGGTGTACAAAAGAGGGAAAAAGATCAGAGCCCGGTGGTATAGGGTGTACAAAAGAGGGATAAAGATCAGAGCCAGGTGGTATAGGGTGTACAAAAGAGGGAAAAAAGATCAGAGCCAGGTGGTATAGGGTGTATAAAAGAGGGATAAAGATCAGAGCCTGGTGGTATAGGGTGTACAGAAAGAGAGATAAAGATGAGAGCCTTCATGGTGTAGCTGAAAGGCAAGGTCTTTAGCTGAAGGGTCTGGAGGATAACTATTAATGTATAAAAGCCTTTGTAAGATGATAGATCTTGGTAAGATGTAGTGCATTGCTCAAGAACCACAACTCTTTTTAGCTCACCTGAGCACAAAGTGCATAGGGTGAGCTTTTCTGATCAGTATTTGTCCGTCGTCTGTCCGTCATCAACTTTTCATTCAAACGACATCTCCTCTGAAACCCATGGGCCAGATTTAATGAAACTTGCCTGGCATGTTCCTTGGATGAAGCTCTACCAAGATTGTTCAAATGGTTCTGGTCCATTGCATTTCTGGTTCACTGGAAAAATTAGATTTTAAAAGTTGGATCTTTAAAAATCTTCTTCTCCAAAAACTCAAGGCCTGGAGCTTAGATATTTAGTATGAAGCATCATCTAGTGGACCTATACCAAGTTTGTTCAAATTATGACCCTGGGGTCAAAACTGACTCCACCCAAGGGGTCAGTTGATTTTACATAGATTTATATAGGGAAAACTTAAAAATCTTCTTGTCAGAAACCACAAGGCCTAAAACTTGGTTTTACTAAGGCTTCTATAGGGAAGACTTAAAAAAAAAATCTTGTCTAAGACCACAAGGCCTAGAGTTTAAATATTTTGCATTCAGCACAAGCTAGAGGTGCTCTACCAGGTTTGTTCAAAATATGCCCCTGGGTTATAATTGGCCCTTAACCGGGGATCAATTTATTTTACATAGGCTCATTTAAGGAAAACCTTATAAAATCTTCTGGTCTAAAACCACAAAGCATAAGGCAGGGGTCACTTGATTTTCTTATGGACTTATAGGAAAAACCTTATAAAATCTTCTGGTCTAAAACTACATGGCCTAGAACTTAGATATTTTGCATGGAACATCAGCTGGAGGTTGTCTACCAGTTTTATTTATGGGTGAAAATTGGCTTTACCCTGGTGGTCACTTGAATTCATATAGATTTATATAGGAACAACCTTAAAAAAGTTTCTGATGTTTGCTCAACAGCAGACGCAAAGGCAAAGTGTTAATGGTGAGCGATCTTTGGCCCTCTTGTTTTCATTTCTTATAATTTGCCTTTTTTGCAGCTTCATAAAATAGTTCTGATTGGTGCAAGCCCAGAGATTTATAAAAGGGTGGTGACCAAGACAGTAGACACAATGATGAAGCTGGTGCTACCAGGGGACATGCTTTATGAGAATGTTATGACCTTTCTGCAGTATATTTATAGTGGAGTGATCAAACTTACACAGTATAATGTTCAGCAAATTTACAGGTATGTACGTACATGTAAGTAATAACAAGAAATGCCACCATGCGATGAACCAGATTTTCAATGTTTCACTGAATCATTTTACAAAAAAAGATGTGTTTTTTTTTAAAGACAGCTGTAAACCTGATGTAAACCCAAGAACTTATGACTGAGGACTCCTAAAAATCATATAAAAAAAATACCATAAAAATTAGAGACTATATGAATTTTAAACATTTGAGCAATGCAACATTTATGTATCTGCTTGAAGCCAGATGGTAACTGATTTTCTATTTTTAGTAACAGTTACCTTGACCTTGACCAGACTGATCCTAAATACAATCCTGAGCGAGGTTCGTGCAAGGATGATATATACCAAGTTTGGTCAAGATTGACCAATAAATACTTAAGTTATTGACTGGAATCCAATTTTCCATTTTAGTAACAGTGACCTTGACCAGACTGACTGCAAATAGAATCACAAGCTAGGTTTTCATGCAAAGGTGCTTTACACCAAGTTTAATCAAAATAAGTCATTCCAATCTTAAGTTAGTGACTGGAATCCAGTTTTCTATTTTTAGTAACAGTGACCTTGACTTAATTGACCCAAAATACAATCTCTAGCTAGATTTTCATGCAAGGGTGCTATACACTGTGTTTAGTCAACATGAGTCATTTCAAACCTAAGTCATTGATTGGAATCCAATTTTTTATTTTTAGTAAAAGTGACCTGGATCAGACTGGTCCTAAATATAATCCCAAGCTAGGTTATCGTGCAAATGTATTATATACCAAGTTTGATCAAGATTGACCAATAAAAACGTAAGTTATTAACCGGAAACCAATTTTCTATTTTTAGTAACAGTGACCTTGATCTTGATCTGACTGACCCCAGATACAATCCTAAGCTAGGTTTCCATGCAAAGAAGCTATATACCTAGTTTCGTTAAGATTGGTCAGTCCAAACTAAAGTTATTGAACGGAAACAATCAGTTTGACTCCCACCCATTGCATGCTCGCCCACCTGCCTGCCATACCCCAATCTTATAACCAGGTTTCAGCTTCTTTTGGAAACCTGGTTAATAACTTATCTATAGAAAAAAATGTTTCACTTTTTAATTTTGAAATGGTCTTGCTTGATATCAAGTCACATAATTATGTAAGAGTGGTATCTTGTAAAGTTAAAATCTAGGGTGTGTTCTTAAGAGCGACAAGCTGAAATTGTCTTTCTTTGAAATGCAAGGAACAAAAAGTCAAACTTACCTTTTAAGTTAAACAAAATTCAGTTGGAGGTGTTTAAATATGTGCATTTGTTCTTTATCTTTTGTATTTTTATCATTTGCATTTAATTTTTCAGGTTGTCTGCAATATTTGGGATGACCAAGCTTAGTAAACACTGCTACGACTTTTGTAAGGTGGCCAAGATGGGACATGTCATCATTGGAAGTCCATACCAAGAGGCAGCTAAACAGATCCAGAAGGTAGCTTATATAACATATATCATTATGCAACACTTTTGCAATATATATTTCAGTGACAAAGTCTTTTAACCGAAAATGACCGACGACACGGGAAAAGGGGCACTCGGACATTTGTTTTACTAATGAAATAAACTGAATTGAAAATCAGCAAAAAATGACAAATTTCTCGTCCTTTTCTAAAACAAAGTTTAAGTAAAAAATTGATAGTCTGAATATTGTCCTTCATAAAAATGAGTATCTTGTATAAAATTTCTTGATTGCCTTTACCATGGCAACAGTTAATGGAGACAGTTTTTAATTACGTAAAAATGATATTACCTTCAACATGATAGAGTACCGCATGTGTTCTATGCAGGAAGCTGAAATTTTCAGAAAATTATCCAGGGATATTGTTTGTTCAAAATTAGTAAAAAGGTCAGTTTTAAAAAATTATGTCCGAGTGCCTTTTTCTAGAGTCGTCGGTCAAATAACTGCATGTAAAACGTGGTAAAAATGTTTTTTTCCAAGCCTCCTTGTACTCTTTTCATCATTCACAGAATTGTCGCATTTTTAGAATCTAATAATGTTGTGATAGTTTCAAAATAATTTTTAATGCTCAGTTATCAGTTCTTAAAATGTTCACTTGTCTGTTTTAGGAAACTACTTCACAAGAAGATTTACCAGCAAGTACAGTCAGTGATCAGAGAGGAATACAAACTACTGTCACAACATCAGCCGTGCTCTCCTCACCAAAGGTTTCCACGAAAATTAAATCTCCAGTGAAGAAAGAAGTACGAGATTTTGAAACAATTAGCTCCGATATTGATTGGATGACCAATGACCCATCACAAAGTAATATACCAATCAGAAAAAGGGGGAGAAACAGGAAGGCAGTACAGAACATTCTCACAAAATCGGCCGAAGCAGCTAAGAAAACAGAGAATGAATTTGTTGAATATATTCATGAAATGGATAATGAAAGAATAATTTCTAATGAAACTGTAGAAACAAGCTCACAGAGTAGAAACATCCATCCTAAAAAGAATGATTTGAACAGAACTGAGTTTAATCAATCCATGGAGTATGAAATTCCTGTAGAGTATGCAGGTGATCCAAAAAGCATTAGATCTGAGGGTGATAGTATGGGCAGACCTGCACTGGATGCTAACAGAAGTGCTGAACTTATAGAAGACATAGTAAATGAGATAACAGCTTTGCCTGATCCCTTAGTCACTGGGAAACTTGATGAGAGAGAATTGCTAAAACTTAAAGAAGTGGATCAGAAATCTGAAAAATGTAACCTTAAAAAGAATGCAAAGATTGTTGCATCACAAACATTAAATAAGCCTGAAACACGAAGGTTTCGTGCACGGGCAAGTATGAGTGTTTTAGAAGCAGCATCGAAAATGAAAGCAAAATCAAATGATGTTACTTCAATTTCAACTCCTAAAGGGCGAAAGAAAAAAGGCATGAAGAAATCTCCAACAGTTTTGAACACAAGTCAGACAAGTTCAGAAATCAAAAGACTTTTGTCAAGTCCTACAAGAACTGTTCCAGAGAGTACCTTGATTGTTGAAGCAAAAGAAATTGCCAATGTACCAAAACAGAAAAGTTTATACCCATCAGAAGATGAAAGTGCATTAGTTACTTCTGTTGATTCAAAAGAGATAGAGGAAACAAATGTAATCAATGACATCAATGTAGTTAAGAATACTAATGAAGATGGGGACTTTCAGGACAAGACCAAGCTTACAGAAAAAGAGGAAAATGATGAAGAATTATCTCAGAAATATCCATCAGCACCAAAGAAAGCAAAATTAAGGTAAATACTAAACATTTTGATCACCTTTTTTTTCCCCAAAGTATTTTAGTGAGCAATATTTCAGGCTGGGTATCTGAGAACATTTGTTTCAATTAGTGTTTTATGATTATGTAAAGAACTTACTGTTTGTATAAGAACTATAGCATTTTCTGTTGGAAAATAGATTAGAGTAAGTTTCACAGAAATCATTGGTAAGGAGAACTAACTGTATGCTTAGCGCACAGAATTACATTTATTGCAGTGACTGTGTTCATTTTAGACAACAAAAGTGTACAAATTTTCAATAAGTGTTGAAATATTTTTGAAGAAAGTATAGCATTATTTAAGCCTAGAAGGTCACTATAATGCTAGGAGGCCCATAGTTGTTACTATACATTGTAAGTAACTCTTAAAATACATTTTCACCATGATCACCATGAGAACAACATGATCAACATGTTTATGTGCTTGAAAAAAAAAAAAGTAACAGCCATCTAAATCTTGTGATAAAATAGTGAAATTTAGCCCATTCACTGTAGTGGTTATGAGCATGATAAGAAAATTCATAAAGACCACAAACATCTTATTCTGTTGAAATAGTGGCCAGCTGAATGGCTCGATATGGTCAAGCTTATTCACCACACTTATTTAGCAGCCACTGTTTCTTATTAATGCAAAAAGGAACATTTTTATGTAAGGTACAGTACATCAGAACTTATTCAGGGTTTTAATCTTTTTTTCAGGAAATCTACATTAGACCAACAAGAATTGAGAGACACGGTCTATATGCGACCTCCACCCAAAAAGAGAACAAAAGAAATAAGAGAAATGATGAAAAATGAAGAAGATGACAAACTTAGGGCTGAAGATGTTGAAGAAAACCTGAAGATTTCTGATGAAGGAAAATTTGATGTAAAAGAAGTAGAGAAAGAGAATGCAACAAAGAAATCAAAACAGAGGAGAAAAAGGCCACGGGTTAAAAATGATATAGTTTTGTCCAAAGTGTTTGAAATAGAGAAACTGGCTGCAGTAATAGATTCAGAGAAAATTTATCGTTGTGCATTTTGTTCAGTCGAGTTTAAGTTTGCTAAGCGAGCTATAACACATTTAATTGGTACACATGACATTGATTTGGATGATACAACAGAGTATATCTCTGTGGAGAAAAAATCAGAAGATGGAAAGGATGTCTTACATGAATGTGACATTTGTGGATTTAGACCAAAGGAATCTGGGACATACTACATCCATTATCACAAATATTTCAGACACCAGGTTCCTCTGCCAAAAGGTTGGCAGGCGTATAAATGTGATATGTGCAACAAAGAGTTTTTCACAAAATTTCAGTTGCGAGAACATAAACTTATTCATTTTGAAGACAATCCCTTTGTTTGTGAACTGTGTGGAAGTGGGTTTAGGTCACGAACTTGCCTCAATAGTCACGTTTTTCACAAGCATAATTCTGTGCGAAAACACAAATGTCCAGAATGTCCGAAGACATTTAAGACAGCAACCCAGATGAAAGTCCATAAGAGGGTACATACAGGAGAAAAGCCTTTTCTTTGCCCCAGTGAACATTGTAAATATCGAAGCACAACCAGGGGTAATATGAAATTACATTTAACTAGCAAACATAAGCTTAATCCTGCAACTGTAAAGACTCTAATGGAGTCACTTGAAGCAAGTGAGGCTGGTGCAGAGCCTCTTATATTTGAAGACTACACTAATGATACAAACAAGCAAGTTGTGTCTCGGGAAAGTGGAGGTCAGCATGGTGCCTTTGACATGTTTGTTCAATCTAATGCTGTAGAAACCGAAGTTGAGGACACTCGTGAGCAGTATGTTACTGGTCAGATAGAAGTTATAAACCAAGAAAATGTTATTTCTACTGGTTATAATGGTGCGGTACAGGAATCTAATCAAAGTATGCTCAATGCTAGGGATTATTCGTTAGTTAACCAAGGAACTATTCAAAATCAGGATTTGGAAATGGTAATCCAACAGGACAGCCAAATGCTTGAAAACCAGAATATTCCCCGTCATGTTGAAATGTTGATACAAGATGCACATCGATTCATGCAGCACCAGGATAGTGCTGGTCAAAATCAGTATGTTCAAGACTATCAGCAGAGTGCAGAAAATGAAATTCAGGACATGAGAAACAGACTTCCAGAACAGGCATCTCTTGCTCACACTTATGAATCATCTAGTGGTAGTGCCACTTCCAGATTTGGGGAAAGTCCCCAGGGTCCTGGAACTCATAAAATTCTTGATCCTCACTCAAAGGAAGCTAGGATGATTATCCGTGAAGTGTTCGAAGGCCATGGAAGCAGATCTCTGCTAAAATCTGCGATACTGCATGGGAACCCAGACAGTCATAGACTTGAGCTGGGTGCCAGACACTTGCCAGATAATTCAAATATCGCTGAGTCATCAAACTTACTAAATGAGGCAGAGAAACTTGTTATAGATCTACATGACAGTGGGAATCATCAGATTCCTCTAAACCAAGAAGATGAAGTCATTCAGAGGCTGAGATCACAGATTCAACAGTTACGAGAAAGTGGTGAACAATATAGAGATACAAATCCTGCACCTCTTTTCCGTAATGATCACTCGGTGCCGGAGATTCTCCTTCAAAATATACCATCGCAACAACAAACTATGGAACCAACCCATTTTCAAACATATCACCATGGGTCTGGATCACCACCTGCATATAGTTCCTCCTCACATGCTCTTATCTCAGAAATTGAATCACAGTCTAATGTGACTTTGGCTCCTGCTACACAGGATGATACTCAAGGTCAAATTAATTCTTTGCAATCCCTCCAAGGTCAAGGTTATGTACCTGTAGCATCCCAGGCATCAGCCAGTCAGTATGGACCTGATGGTGCACTGTACCAGGGCTATTACCAAGAACACTACGATATTGAAAATTATTAAGCTTATGTGATGAGACAGCGTTCATAAATTATGACTGTAGTTAAACTTAAATGGTTTATTGGGCGGCATCAGTTAAAACTGCCTCTGTTTGAGTTTATCTATTGTTGGTGACATATATCACTGACTAAAAGCTAAGTTATTTTACGGGTTTTAGTGCAAGATAGAGCTGTATCATTCCAGAGATACTCTTGGTTCTTGTGTAACACCAGTACATGATCTAACATCCTCAAAAATATAATTAGTATTGTATGTGAAGGAGTAGGTATCAAACTGGCTGATCCTTGATTACTTATTAAGGGAATAAAAAATAAACTTTTTATCTCGAACCACAAGCCCTAGAACTTAGGTATTTTGTATAGACTATCAATCAGCTAGAGGTCCTCTACCAAGTTTGTTCAAATTATGTCCTAGGGTGTCAAAATTGGCCCCGTCCCGGGGTCCTATTTGTTTAAAATATTTAATCTTTAAAAATCTTATGAGAAGCCATAAATTTTAGACCTAATATTTTTTTGCATGGAGCATCATCTGGAGGTCCTGTACTAAGATTGTTCAGATAATGCCCCTTGGGACATTATTAGCCCTGCCCAAGGGGTTATTGATTCTACATAGGCTTATATTATTGAAAAAAACTTTAAAAATCTTTTTTTCTGAAACCACAAGGCCTAGAGCTTAGATATTTTGCACAAGCTAGAGGTCTTCTACCAAGTTAGTTGAAAATATGCCCCTTTGATCAATATTGGCCCCACCCAGGTGGTCACTTGATTTTACATAGGCTTATATAAAATCTTCTTGTCTGAAACCACAAGACCTTGAACTTAGATATTTTGCACAGATCAGCTTGAGGTCCTTTACCAAGTTTTCTTAAATTATGTGCTCCTGGGATCAAAATTGGCACTTCCCCCAGGGTCCTATTTGAATGACGTGTAAGATCTTGGGAAATCTTCAATTCAGAAACTTTAATTTGCTTCTGATGTTTGCTCAACAGCAGACCCAAAGCCAAAGTATTCAGGTGAGCGATCCAGGGCCATCATGGCCATCTTGTTTTTTTGTACACCTGGTCGTCTGTCCGTGCAACTAAAATTTGGGGGCCATTTAACAGACTCAGTAAACAGAACAAGAGATAGTAATCGACTTCATTTATTTTCCATAGAATAAGGGGCCATGACCCTTTGTACAACAAAACAAAATAAATGACCCCTAAGTCCATATAAGTGGCAAGTCTGTCTGCCCATACGTTAGCAATTTCTTGTCTTTTGAACCAATTGAAGAAAATTGAAACAGCTTAACACAAATGTTAACTATAATGAGACAATGTGCAGAGTGCAGGTTCTGGCTTCCTTAGGTCAGCACTTAGTCATTATGATTTCATGTGTCAAATTTCGTGTCCACTCTATATATATTGAACCAATACAAAGAAATAAAAACTGGCAGAAATGTTAACAATACTGAGACATTGTCTGGCTTCCTCAGATCAAGATTAAAGTCACACTTTGTTATTCTTATTTCATGTTCCAGTATCACTGAGATGATGTGCAGAGCATAGGTTTTCTGCTGGTTTGCCTCAAGGTCAAGGTCACACTTAGTCATGTTTTGTTTAATTTCTGAAATTTTGTGTCTGCTCTGTATCTTTTGAATGGATTGAAGGCAAATTTAAACTGTTTGGCAGAAAGGTTTATACACCTGAAAGGACATATTATGTTATGCCCTGGTTGACTGTCCGTCTGTGCGGTAGTATGTCTTTCAGCAATTTTTGTTTGGCAGAAATGTTTGAAAACTGACAGACATGGCAGACATGGGTCATGTAGGCCATTGGCATACTTATTTTGAACTGCTTGTTTAATTAACTTTGGAACCATGGAAGCATACTACACTGACTATAAGATATGCTGGATTGGCTGCTAGTTAGGTAAAACATGACTAAAAATAAACCACATCTTATTACGTTTCCTGTTGGTATATTTGTTTTAAATCCTATATTTTTATGAAACTAATATTTCTTTTCCTATTTTTTTTTGCCAGACCTAAAAACATCTTACATGTTAATTGATACACAAATGTAATAAAAACAATGTATGACAACTTGTACAATAAGATTTAATTTTACTACAAATCAAATGTTTTGTTACTGCTTGATATATGATGTTTCTAATTATGGTATGATATTTATTGTTAAATAGACAAATTGAATTATGTTATGACAAATGATGTACACCTATTTTAATTGTATTAGATATTGATCTATTATATTTTGTGTAACATGTAATCATTTTCAGTGCAAACATGCATACACTCAAGCATAGAGCTAAGATGTTATATTTGAGAAATGAGTAGAGAAAATCAAGCAAATCAAAACCCTGTACATTGTAGAGTATACCATGGTATTGCTAACTGCTTACGTAACATTGGTAGTTTTAGTTCTATAGTGGTCACAATATTGGCAAGATCCTCATCAGAGCATTAGCATCTTTTGATATTCCAGTAGCAGTTTTATGAACCTTTTGCAGATAGTGATACTGTGGACCTATTGGTTATAGTAATTCATAATTAACTTTTTTATAGATTTGCATTTACTCATTAATCATGTGAAATGAACTGAATGACAGATTGTAAGTGCTAAAATAAAAGATTTCCTTGTATCAGTTGTTCTGTTTATATAGCCCCAGCTCTTACATAATGAAGGTCCAGAGGACACTGGTCAGGTAATGTCTGCAGCTGGAGTCCAAATTAAAACTGAATTTGCTGTACAGTAGAATTTTTTTCAGTACTTAGTTATTGTCTACTGTTTGGCTTTAGTATATCAATATTCAAGTGATTCTAAAACAATTTGGCAAGGTTGGTAATAAAATGTACTGTCTAGGTTTATTCTTTCAATCACTGTTCTATCTATAACCAACTTCTGGAGTGGGGTTCAGTTATTTTAGTTTTGGTAGATAGGTTAAGATACATAAAGCATCCCATTGCATGGACAATCCTGAAAATGTATAGCACAGATACGTGGACCTTGGTTTATAGTCTTGTTTTGTAGTAAGATGAGGAATGGTATCATACTCTTGACCCCTTGATTATAAGTCATGTATTACCACTTGACCACTGATCTGTTTAATAATTTTATTAAAAAATCACCTTTAAAGATACACAGAAAATTGTTGAAACCCCTGTCAAACTCGGCAAATACTACACTTGTGAATGATTGGACAAAAACTTACAACAGATAGAAGAGTAAGCATGATTGGACAAAAAAGTTACAGGAGATAGAAGAGTAAGCATGATTGGACAAAAAAGTTACAGGAGATAGAAGAGTAAGCATGATTGGACAAAAACGTTACAACAGATAGAAGAGTAAGCATGATTGGACAAAAAGGTTACAAATGAATGTTGAACAAAGTGTACCACTGCACAAACTTTCCAAGATGAAGCGTACCATTTTCACGGAGGAAGCGTGCCACATATGAATTATATAGTTAATAAAATTAGTGAATATCAATTATTGTAGATGCAAATAAAGACTGTTGAAAACATGATAATAATTGAATAGATTTAGCATTTTTTAAATGGTTTAATATCATAACCATGTTGTTCATTTTCAAATTGTTATATTATATTAATATCAAATATTATTATTTAAACATTCTTATACATGAACAAAAAGATAAAATGTTGTCATTTTGTTTTAATTTGCTCTTTTAACCAAATAACCATTTTTTTGCGATTCTTTGTCAGAAAGGTGTAATTTGATTGTTATAAGTGCAAACTATGTCAATGCTGTTATCACTATCTCAATGACTAGCAATTATCAAATAATTTACTTTATAATTCATATGTGCTACACTTCGACACAAAACGGTAGTCTTTCGGATGAGACGTTAAACCGAGGTCCTATGTATCAGTGCTATACACTGACCATGTAAAAGAACCAGGGGTGTCTCTGGAATGGGATACTTTCTGTATCTTGCACTACCCCATAACATAAAATAACTAATCTCTTCAGGGGGCGTCGGTCATATGGGCAACCGGTACCGATGGT
This sequence comes from Cyclina sinensis, assembly GCA_012932295.1. Classification (NCBI taxonomy): domain Eukaryota; kingdom Metazoa; phylum Mollusca; class Bivalvia; order Venerida; family Veneridae; genus Cyclina; species Cyclina sinensis. The sequence continues at coordinate 5,520,297 of JAAONU010000003.1, forward strand.
AGATAAGCTCAAATAGATAGATCAAAACGGTACGCTTGTGCAGTGGTACACTAATGCAGTGGTACGCTTCGTCCATCGTCGGTTACAAACTTGTCCTCTAATGCAGACTAACATAATAACTCTTGAAAACTTGATCATCTTTGTTATTTTACTCACTTGGTCATCAGGTTTAATAGTAAGACAGAAAAAAACATTGGAAGCAAGTCTGTGTTGTAGAAATAAAAAAACGTTGCAATTTGTTAAAGCTAAGGCTGCTTCCTTTGAAGAAAGGAACAGCAGTGTACAATTCAGATAATATTTAAATAACAACAACAACAGCATGAGCCAGTTGAAATAATGGACATCATTCTATGAAATATTTATTATTTGTTAAAACAAAATTTACCTTAAAATATAAAAATAACAACGTAATACAAATTTATTAGTCCAATTTATTTGGCACTATCTTTAGGCGAGGCGAAAATCCCAGGATCCGGGATCGTATTTAACATATAGGAAACCAATAGGCCTAAACTGTTTTGGTTTTGATATTTGTCGTAATCTGTGGCAATAAAAAGTTATATTAATTGATTATATCATATATATTGGCCATTATGTTGATATAAAATTAAGATTTAATTATCATTAGAGCTATACCAGTTTGCATTTGAATTATCTAACTTGAAATGCAAAAATTACAATTAAGATTATTCAAAGTTAGACAATGATATTAAATGAGTATGCAAAACGGTAATGTAGTTTGAAAACTCAACACCTTAATATAATAGTATTTTAATTGTATTTATGTATAACTGTAAAAAATGTCGATAATCACAATTATTTGAATGTGTCACACGGCAAATTAATTTAAGCAGAGACATAGATAACATCTTTGTCTCTGATTTGAGTGTGCCACTTGTGAAGGTGTCGATGTCGATACTATACATGCATATCTATAACAAAAGGCATGCGCTAATCGATGACACCTATGGCAGGTGGTATATTCCCGGTATTACTATATGTTTAATACGATCCCGGATCCCGGCTTTTCTAAAGGCGATCCCGGGATTTTCCCTTCGCCCTATCTTTACAGAGCTTATTTTGTGTTGGTAAAATCTCTCCAAGCTTTCCAATCTACTGAACGTATTGTCTCGGTGATTTTCAACGGTTAAACCTAAGTGATTAAGTGATTTTAATTAATTTGAATAATTTTGAAATAAACTTAATTATTTGCTAGTAGTGGAATTAAAAATTTAATTACCTTTTAAAAATATTTGTCAACTTTGAAGAAAGAGGAAAAACGCTGACGATTTAGATAAAGAGCAATTTTATAAAACGCTGACAACATAGATATAGTATGTTAATGGAGTTCCTCCGCTGTCATATATAGTAAAATAACTGATGTATTAGAAATCAGTACTGATCCTTAAAAAATGGAAAATATCATTTGATGAAAAAAGATATATTTATGTATCTTTTCACCTCTTACATGATATAATTATATGAAAAAATAAATGTGTAAATTAACATATCATGTAACATGTATATGATAAGCATATACGTAGCATTCATAGCACTGATGGATAATACTTGATAACACACTGCTGTATGAAGATACATGTTTGTGCTTTACACTTCTGTATTAAGATACATGTTTGTGCTTTATACTTCTGTATGAAGATACATGTTTGTGCTATATAAATATATTACTATACAAAAATCAGAGTTATTTCATTATTTCATCCCCAATGGCTCTAACAGTACAGGTTTGAACATTTGTAAATCAACTAAAGTCATCAGTCCTCTTCATTCAATTAAATTCATAAATAGTTAACAAATTATAAGTACACATTCTACTCATTGATTTAAAAACGTATTCATTATAATGCAATTTTCTTTTTAATTTATACTTAAAGTTAAGTGTAAGTACAAATACAAAACGTCAGCGTTTTCCCTATATATTTCATATCGTCAGCGTTTTTCGTTTTATTGTATATTGTCATCTACTACTTCACTCCGTGATCCTGAGCCAAAGTCATTAGCATCAGTTATAAGAACGACGACCTAAAATGTATTAGGACAAATAAGCTGCAAAGCTCAAAACAAGTATCCAAATGATTATATTAAGTAATAAATTACAAGTCAATAACTGTATTTTGAACTTTCCTTTGATTTATTGATATATAAAGGACATACAGTTCGATTAACATCAAGGGTAAAAGTCTACAGTGACTTTCCGCATTCCTCACTTTCCGTGCAAGTACTGGTTTGAGCCCAGAAGCACTTACCCACAGGTAAAGTCGATGTAAAATAAATAAGTATGAACTATAATTCCTATAACGACCACATTTTTCTCTGAATATTTAGTTCCTTAGACCCGTAACTGTAATACAATTTAACTATGCCCAAAAAATCATTATACATTATATATAATTAATCGCTTTGATTTTATGTTGTGGATTAAACACACATTGCGGGCGCTGCTACAATTTAATAACATGACACGAACATCTAATAAACAATCAATCAACACCTATATTAATGGCACGATTATTCAGTTAACACCAATACGTTTGTTAAAATAGCACCCTAGCAATTCTACTGTGATATTTCACGCGAACTTATGTATAGTAAAATAAATTACCAATCAATACCTATATAAAATGACTAGATTTTTTTTATCAATTCCGCTCTTTGTTTTTCTTCTTTTCATTTTTTTATTGTTATATTTTTTTATAAAATGACGTTTTCCACTTTTTAAAATTTCAGAACTGATTTTTAATACATCAGTTATTTTTTACTATATATGACAGCGGAGGAACTCCATTAACATACTATATCTATGTGGTCAGCGTTTTCAGAAAATTGTACTTTTTCTAGATCGTCAACATTTTTGGTCTTTCCTGAAAGCTGACAAATATTTTTAAAAGGTTTTCAAATTTCATTTTTTCTCTCTTCACTTTTTATCATTTTTTTATTTCAACAAATGATATTTTCCCTTTTTAAAGGATCAGTACTGGTTTTTAATACATCAGTTAATTTATATATATATGACAGCGTAGAAACTCCATTAACATGCTATATCTATGTTGTCAGCGTTTTCTGAAATTGTTCTTCATCTATATTGTCAGCGTTTTTCTTCTTACCTCAAAATTGACAAATATTTTTACATAGTAATTAAATTTTTAATTGCCAGTACCACTACTAGCAAATACTTTAGTTTATTCCAAATTAATTTAAAAATCACTTTTAATCAAGTGAGCTACTTTGTTTTTCAAATTTCTTTTTCTTCTCCTCATTTTTTATTATTATCTTTTTTTCATAAATGATATTTTCCATTTTTGAAATCTCAGAACTGATTTTCAATACATCAGTTATTTTTACTATATATGACAGCGAAGGAACTCCATTAACATACTATATCTATCTTGTCAGCGTTTTAAAAAATTGTACCTTTTCTAGTTCGTCAACGTTTTTCCTCTTTCGTCAAAGTTGACAAATATTTTTAAAAGATAATGAAATCTTTAATTGCCAATTATAAAACAAGTAAATTCTTAAGTTCATTCAAAATTGATTTAGAAATCACTTTTAACTAAGTGAGCGACTTTGTTTTTCAAATTTTATTTTTTGTCTCTTCACTTTTTATCATTTTTTTATTTCAACAAATGATATTTTCCTTTTTTAAAGGATCAGTACTGGTTTTTAATACATCAGTTAATTTATATATATGACAGCGTAGAAACTCTATTAACAAACTATATCTATGTTGTCAGCGTTTTCTGAAATTGTTCTTTATCTATATCGTCAGCGTTTTCCCTCTTATTGTATATTGTCAGTGTTTCGCGTCAGCGTTCTATACCGTCCCGGAAATGCTAATATTTGTAAACATGGCGGACGAAGACGAAGTCGAGGATGTGAATGAAAGTGAAATGAAGACTAGTAGTTCTTTGCAGCATATGTTAGCAATTATTGCTGAAGAAAGAAAGAAAGAAACTGCGACTTTTTCTATATCGGGAGGTATAAGGCTTTATAATTGCTTACATCGATAAGTTGTCGGTCTTTTAGAAAAAAATTTTGTTAACATTTTGACGGCGGCCCTTTTTATTGCATTTGACAGTACCTTTTAGTTTACAGACAAAATGTAGCATATACTTGTACGTTTAAATTTTTCAGCGGTGTTAGTTCTGAACTAAATTTCATGTTTTGTGTTGGATCTTCACTTGCATCACACATTTGCTAAAAAGTTAATAGTCCATTTCCAAAAGGAAGTGTTTAGAGGTACAGATCCATACCCCTAGACGTAGAATTGTCTAGGGATACGGACCTTATTTTCCGATAGAATAAAGCATTAATTTGCTTTAGAATTAACTCATATTTAGTGTTTTTTGTATCCAGCCGACTTAAATTACCTAAGAATGACAAAGACTTACAAGTTATTTTCGGTTACCTTTTCCGACGATATTATATGCGACTAATCCGAAATCAAAATATCCGTTTAAGAAAAGAGAAACATATCGTTGTCATCTCGCGTATACTTTTTAAAAAGAGAGCGTTCAGTTTTAGCTGAACCTAAATGTGCATGACAAATGACCATTTCTTTTCATTTTTATAGCCTCTGAAGATCAAATGTAAATAAAATTGGAACACTTATATAATGTTCAGTAACATCCAGGCCACACCACGTGATGGAACTCTCTTCTTCTTCATTTTTTTTGAGCCAGAAATACCAAATGAATTATTAACTGAATAAATTAACTTACATTCTTTTAATGATTCTACAGTACAGTCTCAATGAAAAGTTCACATAAACCTATCAATGATGCCGTAGATTTTTTACAGTTATTATATACATTTTCAACATTTCTCTAGCAAAAATTCATTCAAGTTTATGCAATGTCCAGTTTACTTTTTTAATTTTTTTTTTTTTTTTTTTTTTTTTTTTTTTATAAAAGTCAGTATGTACATTGTTATTTTTACTAGGGGTGTGCAATATACCGCAATATACCGGTTATTGCAATATATTTTCTGACGATATAATATCGCGATATGATTTTCAAATACCGGTATTTCAATTGCATTGTTTAGATCAATAAATACTGTCCAAAAAACTTTAATTTGTTGAAGAGTAAAACAATCTAGCGAACGAATTTGTTTACTCTTGCTCATTTCCGGTCTGGATATGGAGTTACAAAGCAGACGCTAAAAATGAAATGCGGATCTAAATACGAAAATCAGTTTTTTACTTGTCTTATCTAATAAAGTTTTACACTTAACAAAACATTTTAAATTTATATGTGTCCCTTTTATCAAGTGTTCTATCCTGCTAACAGTAGCGACTTCACGAACAAATTTTCGTGACTATGTGGATTTAAATTTGTATTCGTCGTTGTTTTAGTCGGTCTACTTTCACTTTGATACTTCCGTTATAAAATGGATTTCGAGGTAATTCCAAATAGAAAAGCTAAATCGGCAATATGGAAGAACTTTGGATTAAAAAAGAAGGACAACAAAGTAGAGGAAAATGTTGCCGTTTGTAATTTATGTATGAAACAAGTCAAGTATAGCGGTGGAACCTCCAATTTGAGTTCTCACATGAAGGCTCATCACCCGTCTTTGGCTTCTGTCACGACATCAGTATTAAGTAATGTTGACATTAACAATAACATAGCAGTCAAACGTGAAAATTCTGTCAGTCATTCTATTTCATTAAGCAAGCCAGTTATAAAGGGACAACCATCTATACAAAGTGTTTTGGCTTCAAAAACCAAGTATCCTGCAAAGTCACAGAAAGCCAGAGTTATTACTTCAGCTATTTCTGACTTTCTCATTCAGGACATGAGACCCTTCCGCACAGTCGAAACCCCATGGTTCAAGAAAATGTTAGGAACTCTTGATCCTAATTATTCAGTTCCAAACCGTAAAGAGTTCTCCAATGTCCTCATCCCTCAGAGATATGAAGAGGTTCGACAAATTGTAAAGTCTGAACTCAGCAAAGCTACACAGGTAAAAGCTCAAACAGCCCAAATCATGTAAACTTATCAATATTCAAATATTCTTTGCAAGACTAAAATAATTAAATTACCAATGTTTTTAGTGTGTTTTTTTAATTTATTGTCTTCATAAAAAAATAAATCAATACTAGTCAGTAATTATGTAGATGTAAGTTGTTTTATTCTGTTATTAGGTTCACAAGTAGGTATTTTTCTTCTTTAACACGTGATGATTTACATTGTAGATTGCTATTACCACAGATGGGTGGACTAGTAGAGCAACTGAGAGCTATATCACTGTGACCTCCATTCACATCAATGAGAATTGGGAGATGGTCAACTATGTTTTGATGACTCGACCTATGCCAGATAGTCATACTGGTATGCTGTGTTTCACTAAAAATGTCATTGGTTTTGATACCTCAATGTTTTGTTCTTATCCTCATAAGTAATAAAATAATAGTAATTAGTAAAGTATTGAAGATTAAGAAACTTGTTTTGAATTTTCATTATTAATAATCTGAAGAGGTCCTAAAGTCATAATGAAAAATCCCTGTTCAGTTTACACTTAAAAAGTTAAAAAATACTTTTGCACAATTTTCATTTCATTAGGAATAGTTGACTTTGACATTGAATATAATTCATTATTTTCTTATATTCTTATATATTTTCCTATAAATTTAAAAGGGAAATTTAGCCAGTGCTTTCTCATCCATTGCAGGTCAAAATATTGCTAACTTCCTTCAAGAAGCACTGACAGAGTGGGGAATTCCACAGAAACCATTATACATGGTATCTGACAATGCAGCTAATATGAAAAAAGCAGGAGAAATTCTAGAATGTGATCTCCATTTAGGCTGCTTTGCTCATGTCTTGAATCTAGCTGCACAAAGAGGTCTTAAAGTCAAACCTGTGTCTGCTATGCTTGCAAGAATAAGGCGTATTGTAGCATTTTTTCACAGAAGTTCCACTGCTGCTTCTCTTCTTAAGGTTCATGCCAGTAACCTGGATTTACCAAATCACAAGCTTAAAATTGATGTTGCCACTAGATGGAACAGTGCTTTTGACATGTTAGAGAGGTATTTAGAGATGCAAGTTGCAGTTGTTGCTACCTTGATGTCACCAGACCTCAAAAACAAGGACAAAGATTTGAAATTTCTTCAAGATGATGACATAAGAGTTGCAACTATGGTAATGGAATCTTTGAAACCACTCAAGCAAGTTACTACTATGTTGTGCAGTGAAAAAAATCCAACTGTGTCTACCATAATACCACTGTATAATAAAATGCTCAATGTGTATTTTCATGCTCAAGCTGATGAACTGCCTGCTGTGACATCCTTGAAGTCAGCTATTGCTGAAGATCTTAAGGGGCGATATGACAGTTGTCTAAAGATACTTCTTAAAGCTACAGCACTTGATCCCAGGTTTAAAGGTCTTCCACATCTTACTGATCAAGAAAGATTTGGGGTGTATAATGAACTGACCACTGACATAATGAAAGAGTCCAAAACTGTTCCTGTCAAACATGAACCATGTACCTCTGATGTTGCTTCAGGCAGTGCTACTGCAATTAATCTAGAAGAAAACCCTGCTTTACCTGAACTGCCAGCTTTGCAGAGCTTATCTGAGGAAACTGATGCTCCCTCTCCAAAAAAGTTGAAATTGGAAAACTGTCAAAACTCTAATGTTATATCGGACTTACTAGGTGATGTCTTTGTTACAAAGGTTGAAAATGCTGTGTCTCCACTGAAGCAAGCTGAAATTGAAATACAACGATATAAGGAAATACCAGCTGTTCCTCTTACAGCAGATCCACTCATCTGGTGGAAGGACAATCAGGAAAAATTTCCTCTTCTTTCTTGTACTGTGAAGAGGTTCTTGTGTATTCCAAGTACTAGTGTTCCCTCGGAAAGAGTGTTCAGCACAGCTGGAGACATTGTCTCCTCACAAAGAGCAAGCCTTAAGGCAACACGTGTTGATCAGTTAATATTTTTGAAAAAAAACATGGGACAGTAGGCTCTGACCTAGGAAATAAACTGATATAAGACTTGCACTGAAACAATCTGTTTTAAAATGTTCATGATAATGTGTTTCTAAACTTTCAGAATAAAAATCATAAAGTTTTCTATATCAATTTGCTTTATATTTTACTTAAACACAGCATAGAAGTACAGGTTAGAACATAGCCATATATGGAGACACAAATATAAAACATGAATAGCTTTATTCAGTGTTCAAACATTTTATTTCTAGGATTTCTATATGGTCACAATATATTGCAATATATTGCAATATTGAGTAAAATATCGCAATATATCGCAATACCATTTTTCCTGGCAATACTCAGGCCTAATTTTTACATTCACTATTTAGTATTTATATTGTTGATTAGTTCAGATACGACAGATAGATGCCTTCACAAATTGTCATTTCTGCTGAACGACAACGATTTTTCTCAATCGGCCTATTAAAATTCGATTAGATTTTACACACCAATGAAAATGAATTTTAAGCTTCGCTTTTCGAAACAAATCTTGCGTGAAAAAAACATCGGGTTGTTGATCCAGTGAACTATAGTTGCAGTCGCTTCAATTTGTAGCATTAGAAACAGTTTAAGTAAGTTAAACAAAGGTCCGTACCCCTAGGCATTCCTACTAGTATTGTCTAGGAATACGGATCCGTACCTCTAGACACTGCCTTTCCAAAAAACTACAGTGCCCTTTTTTCATGTGACTCTGGCCATATAAAAATTTCAGTAAAATATTAAGTCTGTTTCTTGGTGGTAGAAATTACATGCTTGAATAAGACTTCAAGCGTTTGCCTGATATCCAAAAGCTGTGTTCACTGGATCATTTCAATCAGTTGAATAATAGAGCCGGTGTTCTTCCTGATTTGGGATATTGTTGATACTTTTGAACATATGGAAAAGTGGTTTCATTTGAATTATGGCTATCTTGATTAGAAAACTCTTTTAAGATTTAATGTGTGGTATAAATATTATCAAAAAATACTCCTTATTCAAAAGGAATTCTCTATTCTAATAAACCCTCTCTGCTTTTCAGATTTTGAAGTTGTATCAGGAGACTCTACAAAGTTTTGGACAAGCTTGTTCGAGCAATATTTCCTCACATCAGATGGTTCTGATGGAACAAGAGATGACATGCTGTTCTATGTGAGGCGTGTCAAGGGAGAGAAAATATCATTTGTAAAGGTATGGTATTTATAATTGTAAAGGAACAATAATATGAATGTAAAATTTTTCAAAGTGAAATTAAAAATTTAATTAAAGACAATACAAAAATCTACTTCAACTAAGGTGTACAGTCCCTTATTAAATATGCAGCAAATAAATATAATTACTTAATTGTAAATAAATAGTAAGCAAATTCTTGTAAAAATTGCTGCATAATACATGTATTTCTGAACTGTAATTGTGTCTACCCCACAAAGTATTGTCTGAGACATACTGTTTTTTACTTACTACATGTATATGTCTGTCTGTCTGTCATAAAGTTTGTCTGCACTTCTTCATAACTGCTGGTTGGATTTCAATGGAACTTGCTATACTTTATAATATTGGTACCAAGCCTAGTTGCGATTCAGTTATTTTCAGGCAAGTTACGGGCCTTAATTTGTCAAAATTATAACACATATGGGAATTTCATCATAAAAATTTGTCAGATTTTGATGAAACTGCACAGGAATGATTGTTAGCAAGTGTAGTTACACATATATGTAATCTGGTCAACAGATTTTTGGCAGAGTTGTGGCCCTTTATTTGTCAAAATTTGAATACATTAAGGCATATTTCTGTAACTCCTATCAGATTTGAGGAAACTTCACAGGAATGATTATAAGCGAGAGTACTTATACATATTTTTGTCGTTCTCTGGTCAGATGATTTATAGCGAAGTTACAGTCCTTGATTTGTCTAAATTTGAATACAGTTGGGCCTATCTCCATTACTGCTGGTTAGATTTTGATGAAAGTTCACAGCAATTATCATTAGCAAGTGTAGTTAGGCATATTGTTGGCTTTTACTTGTTAGATGATTTTTAGCAGAGTTTGATTTGTCCTAATTTGAATACAGCTGGGCATATCTCTACAAATGTTGGTTGAATTTTGGGTAAAGTTCACAGCAATGATCATGACCAAGTGTAGTTGTGCATATTATCAGCATGTTCCTGTTGAATGTTTTTTTATATTTTTCAAGGTAAATGACAAGAGGGGGAGACATATGTTTTTCTCAAAAACAATCTCTAGTTTTTCTCTGATTTGGTTCATATAGATATTCTCAAATTATTCAGTGGCAAGTGTATACTAAACTTATCTGTTTTAGAGTTATTGCACATTTGCCTCAAAGAATTCATGAGTAAAGACCTTAGTTTCCTTATTATTACAATCAGTATGTGTACAATGTATTTACTTACCAGTAACTATCTACCAATGTTAGCCGATTAATCATCCAATTCTTTGTAACTCACTATCTAATCTTAAGCCGCCTAGAATCGATAGATACACTCTTTCATCAGCTAGTGATACGATTTGTTTTTCTTTTACTTTAGACAGAGATAGAAGTTTACAGAAAACATTCCAAAAAGCAGCCTACCTTTGATGATACCAGTATTAATTGGGAGGAAACTGTTTACCTAAATGTGATACTTCATCAAGTAAGTTACGGGTTACACTTGTCTTTATGGGACTGATAGATTTATTACACAAAACCTAAATGTTTCTGTTTATATTTTTTTTAGTTTGTTTGAAGACAGATTTGAGAGTTTTGACATGAAAAAAAATTCATTGGAATGAGCAGGAACTGTATAGGGATCTTTATTTAATGCCTGACAATATTTGTCTTTTAAATATAGAGTTACTGAGGCTGCTTATTTCGATTGGTTGTTTGAAAATTTTGCATTTTAGTTTCCATCTGACATTGAAATAATGAAATACAAGAATTAAGATGATATTGCAAACTTTGAGAAAGCCTGTCTCCATAATAATGTTCCCAGTATCATTGTAAGCTAATCTGACCAAAGGTCAGGTGAAGCTTTTAGTATGCTCTTTTTTCTGCTTTCGGCATTCATCATCTGCAATTTGCTTCAAACAACATCACCCCCTATACCAGTGGGCCAATTGCAATAAAACATCGCTGGAATTGGCCACACTCAAGGGGTCACTTCATTTTGCATATAGACTTTCATAGAAAAATGTTTCAAAATCTTCATGTCTGAAACCACAACACCTGGAGCTTACATATTTGGTTTGTAGCATCATGTAGTGGACCTCTTCCAAGAACTTACAAATCTTGGCTCTGGCGTCAGTATTGGTCCAACCCAAGGGGTCTCTTCATTTAGCATAGACTTTTATTGGAAAGGCTTTCAAAGTCTTCTCTTCTGAAGCCAATAGGTGAATTGCTCTAAAAATGAAATGGAATTCCATGCAGAACTCTAGTTACCATGGCAACTGAAAGGAAAAACTTCAAAGATCTTTTTCTCAGAAACTCCTGACCGTATTTGAAAATAATTTTGCACAAATGTTCCTTGTGTGAACATCTGTGTAAATTTTGACATTTATTTCAATCCATGAAAAACATAGTCACCAGAGGTAGGGGCTTATTTTGCCTAATAAGTCTATATAGGAAACTTTAAATATCTATTTAGATACTTCAAGTCCAGTTTGAAAACAATTTGGTTCAGAAGTTCCTTAGGTGACCCTCTGTATAAATTATGAAATTATTTCAGTCTATAGAAAAATATGGCTGCCAAAGGCAGGGCTTTTTATCCTGTATGTGTTTATGGGACAGGTTTGAAAATTGATAATAACCTCAAGGTTGTTATCTTACCGTCGGTTGGATGATTGGTTTGTTGATTAAATCTTGTGACATGAACTTCTTCAGTATTTCTAGTACTATCAATTTGAAACTTGGTGTGTTTGTTCACCAATAAGTGTAGATGTGCGTGACTTGTTTTTCATACTGCCAGTGCCCATTCTGTAGTTTTACAGTATCTTGTGATGAAAACTACTTTCAAATTTCTAGGGCTGTGGATTTGAAGCTTGGTGTGCATGTTCACCAATAAGTGCAAATGTGCATGATCAGTTTATACTGTCCCTTGGGCAATAGGTTAGGTGAGCGACCTGGGACCATTTGGTCCTCTTGTATGAATATTCCTGTGTGTTTCAGTTTGTATATACAATGACATGTGCTGTGTGTACTAGAACTGCCAAAAATAACTTGCAAATCCTCAAAAAGTATTCACAGGTAAGTAGACATAAAAAGTAAAATACATATGTGATTAAACAGACTTATATGGTATTATATATGATATTGTATTTCAAGCGGCTTGGTTGAGCAAGATAACAAAATATGTCAGCCTACCAGACTGCCAATGGTTGTAACTGTTAATTCTTCTGTCATATAATTATGTCACATTGCCGAGTCATTGTTTCAATTAGTGATTGCTACATCTATGGAGGTGGGCAAGAGCTGTAATAATGTATGTTTCAGTTAAAAAAAATATTTGTAGGTATTATCATTGTGTGCATGCTGAAGAAAAGAAAACGATTCTTTCCAGATTACAGATTCACAAGTCAGTGTAAGAAACATGACAAGCGAGCTTATAACCGTTACCATGCTAAATATTTAAAATGAACTTGTCCATCTTTCAATTTGGACAGACCCATTAATTGTTTTTGGGGTGCTTATTGAAAATTGACTGACTGATTGACTGGTGAATAGTGCAGACCATAATCAGACTGCACAGAATTGCAAGCTGATCTTGGTCTGCACTGGTCGCAAAGGTAAAATCAGTTGCCTCCAACAGGGTATGGGATAATTACCTAGTAACCTTGGCTCATCATTCCAACTAAGATAAAAGAATTTCTTCTTATAATTTTTTTGTGTGTTTCCACTGTACAAAGGTCAAAGGTAATTATTTAACTACTTACAGCGTGTGTATGCTTCACCTAGTCGTAGAAGAATGGACAGTAAAGGAACACAAGAAGAAATCTGTTATCCTAATATATTTTTCACTGTAGATAATTTTGAAGAGGTGAGTTAATTGTAGTTGGATATTTAATGTAAATATGTGCAACTTAAAGGAAAAAAAATGACAGTTGAGTCTGCCCTTTTTCTGCCTGGGAAGCCCATTAAACTGGTTTAGACTTGTTTAATGTTTTTCTCCCTGGTGTGCAAGTTTTGTACTGGGTTTTACTGACAACTTAAGGCTATACTCTAATAGTTTTCCTTGTGATAAACCAAAACCTATATGTATATTTATATCAAGTATCTCTGCCACTATGGAGGATAAGTAGTTTAAGCTTAGAGAGCAAGACCATGGAGGTTGCTGATTCAAATCCCACCAGGGGAGATATTCCACTGTAACTTTCTGCAGTGCACTTTTCCAGTTAGGGTGCTGGTTTGAATGGTGCATCCACAGTCCTCATGTTGGATTAATACAAGTTTCAAGAACATTTTCCCAGTTACGTAAAATAAATGGGGTTAAACTAACTAATTTATATTATTGGAAATCTGTTGCTGTGCAGTTGCTTAGCAACAACAAAAAACAACATAATAATGAAGGAAAGTCAAGTCATAGAGAAAATTTCTCAATTCATTGGTTTAAAAAGTTAATAGTTAATGAACCATGTATTTATATAAATTTTACAATTCTTTTAAAAGAGTAAAAGGTAGTTTCAGTACAAAAAGAAAAAATCTTCAAAGTCTCTTGTTTGTTTTGTATCAATTTCTATGTGTTTTCTGTCTGTTTAGAATGTTACTTTTTGTACCAGGCATTTACAGATATAGTAGTCAGGGACAGTGAGCTAGTAACTGTAGAATTAGTGGCCTCGGACCGCGAAGGAAGTTTACAAGGAGTTGTCTTTCTTGGCTCAATACGATTTGAACAGTTAAAGAAGGTTTATGACGCCAGGGTAGGTGTATTTTGTCTCTCTTGTAATTACCTACACCTATATAACATGGGGAAATATATTTCCCAGCTAGGATACTGTAGACTATTTATCAGTCAGTGTTGACATATTAGTACAGTTATTTATTGAAAACTTATGGCCTGTGTAATCATCAGATTGTGATCAAACAGGACAGTTGTAAAAATAACTGTTGCCATTAGGGTTAAGGTTTTCTAAGTTCCTCTTAAAATTGACTCAACATTTTTAGCATTTTAGCTTTATAAGGGAACACTTTAGAGGCCACATTTTTGGTCCAGACAAAATGAACCTTGCTCAGAATGTATGCCCAGATGATCTGTCAGATGTGTTTTGAACTAAACTATGTAGGTATAAAAAATTTGATACAGTGTGAAGAACTAGGTTGTCTGACTAAATGATATTTCTCTGTTTGACGGATTGTATTTGAGGGTAGTCTTTTCAGTAAGGACAATTGTACTCAGGTGAGCAATATAGGGTCATAATGTTCCTCTTTATTAGTTGTACAAAATAGAAAACTTTTGTTTCAGTTAAGTGTTACCAGTAAAATGGTACAAAGGATGTCACTAGGCTGGATCAGTAAAACACATAAAAGGGTTGAATTTGTCCGAATGAGAGGGCCCGGTGGAAAGGGGTATGCTGAAATAGCTGTTTCAAGAGTTAAAGGGTCAGGACCAGAGACCCCTGACCTTGAAAACTTTCCTGTAGATGACTTTGATAATAATCAACAGGTATGATTTATTTTACACATTATTAGCTCACCTGAGCGAATGCTCAGGGTGAGCTATTGTGATCGCTGGATGTCCGTTGTCTGTCCGTCGTCTGGCGTCTGTTCACATTTGCCTTGTGTATGCGATAGAGGCTGTATTTTCCATTGGATCTTTATGAAACTTGGTCAGAGTGTTTGTCTTGATGAAATCTAGGTTGGGATTGTATATGGGTCATCTGGGGTCAAAAACTAGGTCACTGGATCAAATCTTAGAAAAACCTTGTGTATGCGATAGAGGCCGTCTTTTCCATTGGATTTTCCTAATATTTGGTCAGAATGCTTGTTTTGATGAGATCTAGGTCGGGATTGTTTATGGGTCATCTGGGGTCAAAAACTAGATCACGGGGTCAAATCTTAGAAAAAGCTTGTGTATGTGATAGAAGCTGTATTTTTCATCCGATTTTCTAATATTTGGTCAGAATGTTTGTCTCTATGGTATCTAGGCTGGGATTGTATATGGGTCATCTGGGGTCAAAAACTAGGTCATGGGGTCAAATCTTAGAAAAACCTTGTGTATAAAATAGAAGCTGTATTTTCCATTCGATTTTCCTAATATTTTGTCAGAATGTTTGTCTCTATGGTATCTAGGTTGGGATTGTATATGGGTCATCTGGGGTCAAAAACTAGGTCATGGGGTCAAATCTTAGATAAACCTTTTGTATGAGATAGAGGCTGCATTTTTCATTGGATCTTTATGAAACTTGGTCAGAATGTTTGTCTTGATGAAATCTAGGTTGGGATTGTATATGGGTCATCTGGGGTCAAAAACTAGGTCACAGGGTCCAATCTTAGAAAAACCTTGTGTATGTGATAGAGGCTGTATTTTTCTTCCGATTTTCCTAATATTTGGTCAGAATGTTTGTCTTGATAAAATCTAGGATGGGATTGTATATGGGTCATCTGGGGTCAAAAAATAGGTCACAGGGCCTATTCTTAGAAGACGTTCTGTTCAGCTACAACAATGAAACATTAGATAATTTTGCATGCAGATTAAATCTTTGACCATGGATGATCTTGGCCTTGACCTACTTACTTACATCCTGATTTTTATGTTTCTGTGCAATGATTCTCAGGTGAGCGATATAGGGCCATCTTGGCCCTCTTGTTTTATGTAAGGAAGTCAGTTGCATGAAACCTTAGGGGGCCATGGAAAATATAGATGTTTTAGAGTTTTTCTAAAAGAATTGATTTGAAATCCCCCCCACCCAAGAAAGTGATTGTTTGTTAAATGGCAATAACACTAAGTGAGTTTGAAGACCAATTTATAATTAATGTAAAACAGTAACAGTAAAGGTTTCTCATTCTAATCAGTGCTTCTGTGGTTGGAGTGATTCTGAACAAATATGAATTCAAGCATTTTTAATTAGGATGGCCATGCAAGATTTTAGCCTTTCAAACTTCCTAGTTGTGTAAAAAGATTGGGTTTTTTTGCCCTTACTGTGCGATTAAAGAACAACAGGTATTTAAGGGACCTTGTGAAGTTTCCTTCACTAGTTCCTGTAAACAAGTTACATGTATATTCATAGGGGTTTGGCAAAAATGTATCCACATGAAGTACTTAAAAACACATGAGAAAATTTCCAAAGTGTTTCCCTGTAGTTCAGCTGACAAAGAAAAATTACATCTCTCAAAGTCTTATTTAGTTTCTTATTATTATCCAAAGTAGATATGCTCAACTGAAAAATTGTTAACTTGTTTCAGACAAATGAAGGTAAATTTAGTTTATAAAACATTGTTCATGCATCAGTCTTAAATAGTTTTTCCCAGAAGTGTAACCATATAACATTGACACCAGACATGTAATTTTGCCTAACTTGTTTTGTGATTTGCTGGAACCTGAAACCTTCAAACCTTCATTGGGAACTTAACCTATCTCTTGGCTATGAGATATACTGGTAGACCTGAAAATCTAAATGCCCATATTTTGTGTTATAGAAAGAATAATATTCAAAGCATAAACTATCAGTTAAAGTTTTTGCTGTCATACATATATATTGAACTTTTCTTATTAAATCTGGCAGTAGACAAAAAGAGTAAATTTTTCACACCAAGTTAGAAAATTAAAACTCGTACAGTAAATTTCCTTGTTAACGCACTCTTTCTTGGAGGTATCTTAAGTTTCCATCTTAGCACATTTTCCACTGCCCTGTGAAAATAACTTTTTACCGTTCCATAATATCACAAATTAGCCCGACCATGTAAAGACCTACATTTTAAATTGTTTTGAAAAAAAAGTGTATAGATTTCATACTAAATCTAACTGATGTTACCTATAATGTAACTCAAGTTGTCTTTGATGAAAAAACTTTCCACAAGCATCCTTATTTGACAGTAAGGAATGACAGGCAGGTCTGTTGCAATATGTTATCCAGAACAGTGATGTGGGTCTTTGCATAAATGGCCGAACATTTTAAGATTTTGAAAAGCACAGCATTCCCTTGCTTCCTGTTTTCAGCAGAATACCTACACACAGCGTAGAATGAGTGATCCAAGTCAAGCTATAACATCCTTTATGCAACGTGCAATAAAAAAGTCCCGCTCCGAGACAGAGAATGTAGATATCATAGGAACCGGAGAACAGGAAGTAGAGGCTGGTACCTTACATGATGGTAAGTTTACAGGATGGTAACAAAAGAGTAAAGTCAGACAGAGCAGAACCAAAGTCTGATAGGTAGTAGAGTCTTAATCCAGAGTTGAAGGTTCAGTTTCCCACTCCTAATGTAACACTGCTTACAGTATATGGATGGGTCACTGAACCAATGTTCCTTTTAAAACTTTCACTACAGAAAGAAATCAGTTTCTGCGCAAAGTGGCAAGTAAAGGTTAGTCTGTTATAAGCACTGGTACCAAAATTATCAATGAACAAAGTAGTTATTTTATGATTATATAAATTGTATAAGTTATTTGCCTTTTATAAAATTCTAAATCACTTGTTAGAGTATTGTATTATATTAGGTTTTCTGAAAATATGTCAGATAAGGTTTCTATCAGTTATATAATTGCCGTTTTACCAAGTTGAAACTTAATCAGACATTTCTGTCCCTTTCAAGCTGATTTTAGGTGATCAAAGTATTTTCTCAAAACTGTCTAACTGTCCACAGTCTACAGTCAAAATGGAAGAAGCTTGCTGCCAATGATAAGACATTAAAATTTTGTTGATATAAAAGGGCAGAGCTGGTCCTATGTTCAATTATTTTTGTAATTTTGAAAAAAATATAATCAATAGGATTTTATTTTCAATCATTGTTTAATTTCAGAGTTAGAAGATGCAGAGCAGTATAATGGATTCTGGGGAAAATCTTTCGGACAAGCATGGCATTGGTTTAAAGAAAGACGGCGGGCAAATAGTGTATCTTTAAATGCATATCTTACCTATGTGACTTTGCCTTGGCATAGAATTATAGGTGGTATGTACTTGAAAGTGTTTTTTCAAATTTTAAATGCATTTTTTGTCAGCTATTTACTGTTAAAAAATATGCATCAAAAGTTTCTTTGTGTCAGTAATTCGGTACTTAAGTTGTCAGGGTCTTTTCTTTTTTTTTTTTTTAAGAGATTTCTTTGTGTTCTGATTGGTCAGTTTTGAACTTTTTAGCTCACCTGAGCATGCTCATGTGAGCTTTTAGGATCCTTGATTGTCCGGCGTCCGTCCGTCCGTCCGTCCGTCCGTCCGTCGTCCACAATTCATTCAAACGACATCTCCTCTGAAACCACTGGGCAAAATTTAATGAAACTTGCCTAGAATGTTCCTTGCATGAAGCTCTACCAAGTTTGTTCAAATGGTTCCGGTCCATTGCATTTCTGGGTCACAGGAGCTAAAAACAGATTTTAAAAGTTGGATCTTTAAAAATCTTCTTGTCAGAAACCACAAGGCCTGGAGCTTTGATATTTGGTATAAAGCATCATGTAGTGGACCTCTACCAAGTTTGTTCAAATTATGATCCTGGGGTCAAAAATGGGCCCGTCCCAGGGGTAACTTGTTTTACATAGAGTTATATAGGAAAAACTTTAAAAATCTTCTTGTCAGAAACCGTAAGGCGTAGAGCTAAGATATTTGGTGTGCTGCATTGTCTAGTGGACCTCTACCAAGTTTGTTCAAATCATGGCCTCTGGGTCAAAAATGGCCCCGCCCCAGGGGTAACTTGTTTTACATAGAGTTATATAAGAAAAACTTTAAAAATCTTCTTGTCAGAAACCATAAAGCATAGAGCTTAGATATTTGGTGTGCAGCATTGTCTAGTGGACCTCTACCAAGTTTGTTCAAATTATGCCCCTGGGGTCAAATTTGGTCCCTCCTTGGGGGTCATTGGTTTTACATAGGCTTATATAGGAAAAACTTCGAAAATCTTCTTGTCTGAAACCACAAGGCCCTGAGCCTTAAGATTTGGTATATAGCATTGTCTAGTGGACCTCTACCAAGTTTGTTCAAATTATACCCCTGGGGTCAAATTTGGCCCCACCCCGGGGTCATTGGTTTTACATAGGCTTATATAGTGATAACTTTGAAAATCTTCTTGTAGAAGGAGAAGTAACATTTTCAGTCCAAATAATCTGGAAATTTGTCAGACAGGTTGTTTATATGATTTCTAGCTCAAGTTTGAATATGGGTCATCTTGGTTCAAAAACTAGGTCACAGAGCCCAAAAATAGAAAATCCTCGTTAACACTCTAGAGGTTACATTTTCAGTCAAAATATCCCGGAAATTTGTTAGAAAGGTTGTTTTAATGATTTTTAGCTCAAGTTCAAAATTGGGTCATCTGGGGTCAAAAACTAGGTCACAGAGCCCAAATATGGAAAAACCTTTTAACACTCTAGAGGTAACATTTTCAGTCCAAATAACCTGGAATCTGTCAGAAAGGTTGTTTCAATGATTTCTAGGTTAAATTTGAATATGGGTCATCTGAAATCAAAAACTAGGTCACAGAGCCCAAAAATAGGAAAAAACTTGTTAACACTCTAGAAGCTACTTTATAGTCCAAATATTCTCCAAATTTGTCAGAAGAAATGTTTTAATGATTTCTATCTCAGATTCGAATAAATCTCATCTGGGGTCAAAAACTAGGTCACAGACCCCAAATATGGAAAAACCTTGTTAAGACGCATTGAGGTAACATTTTCAGTTCAAATAACCTTGAAATTTGTCAGAAAGATTATTTTAATGATTTCTAGCTCAGATTTGAATATGGGTTATCTGGGGTCAAAAACTAGGACACAGGGCCAAAAAGTAGAAAATCCTTGTTAATGCTCTAGAGGTTACATTTTCAGTCCAAATGTCCTTGAAATTTGTCAGAAAGGTTGCTTCAATAATTTCTAGCCCAGATTAGGATATAGGTCATCTGGGATCAAAAACTAGGTCACAGAGCCCTAAAATGTTAAAACCATTTTAACACTCCAGAGGTTACATTTTCAGTCCAAATATCCTGGAAATTTGTCAGACAGGTTGTTTTGATGATTTCTAGCTCAAGTACTAATATGGGTCATGTTTGGTCAAAAACTAGGTCACAGAGCCCAAATATGGAAAAACCTTGTTAACACTCTAGAGTTAAGATTTTAATTCCAAATAACCTGAAAATTTGTCAGAAAGGTTGCTTCTATGATTTCCAGCTCAACTTTGCATATGGATCATCTGGGGTCAAAAACTAGGTCACAGAGCCCAAATATGGAGAAACCTTGTTAACACTCTAGAGGCTACACTTTCAGTCCAAATAACCTTTTTGTCAGAAAGATTGTTTCAATAATTTCTAGGTCAAGTTCGAATATGGGTCATCTGGGGTCAATTAACCAGGTCCATAGCAACTTTGTTAAAAGCAGTCATATTCAGGTGAGCGATATAGGGCCATCATGGCCCTCTTGTTGTTTATTTTACTTACTGCTGATTGGTTGGTTAGATTTTTTTTTTTTTTTGGCCAGTCTGAGTCCTTGACCAGTTGAAAAAAAAGTAAATCTTCGATCATTTCCTTGATGTGTTTTGATGCAGTTTATCTTGGTATGAAGTTTGAGATGAAGAAACTTAATTTGTAAAATATTTTTATACATACTTTATATTTTATTTCATCATTAACAATGGCATTTTTGTTCCATTTTAAATGTATACATGAATCTGGTATGATTGTTCTATTTCAGATGTTTTAGAAGTGAGGCAGCAACCTGTGTTATTGTTCTAATCAGGAAACAATTCAGCAATCATGCATATGTGCCATCAAATCATCAGTCCCACCAAAATACTACATTTGCTTTGTAACTGCTAAAATCACAAAGTTATTTACACCAAAATTTGTTATATACACCAATGTTCTGTGAGTATATGTTAGCTGAATTTGTGGACAGAATACAGTCTGTGGAGAAAATGTAGGAATTGTTGTGTGAGTTGGTTTATGTGAAGAGATATGTGGAATGCGTACATAGAAAAAACGTCTTGCACACAATTATATGGCAAACTTTTCTGTTGAAAACTGTTCTATTATGATATAGTTTAAAAGTTGTAATTTACAACAGTGACCCTTCTCAGAGAGTCTGAAATGGAAAAAAAAACTTATATAGATTTCAAAAACCAGAATTTCCCCCAAGCTTTTATCTTTTTCAGTATTGCTTTTCTCGAATTGTATTTCTCTTGCAGTTATTTTTAGCAACTTCAGCATTGTTTTACCTGATGTTTTTCACAGGTTAGTCAGATATACATGTAATTGCATGCACCTTAACAAGATTTGCTTTTGGACAAAAAACTTGACTCTAAATTTTTTTTGATAAAGTCGTCAGATTATATTTCTGAAAATGTGCTGACAAAAATTTATAGTTTCTTGTCATTGTTCAATTGTTGATATTCTCTCAGTTTACAATACATGTTACACATACGGCATGTAATTTATTGTTGTCCAATGAAGTCAGGTACTTCACTTAATATGGGACCACTTGCTGATTATCTTTTTTCTATGTTGAATATATAAGACGATATTCTTACATTTTATGTTATTTGTCTAATTTATGAGTATTCTAAGCAGTATATGTTCTGTATGCCTGGATCAGAAATTATCTTATCATCCAATGAAATTGCCTGAAAAGTCATTCATTTAAGTAGTTTTGTAATTAACCAATCAAATTAATTAACAGGGATGTTGTTAGCCAATCAAAACAGTTATATAAATGAAAATTCACAGTTTCATTAATATGTATCAAGAGATCAGTTTACAACTGTTGTATGACCTTAATATACCCACAAGACGAAGTTTGAGGGGGTATATAGGAGTTACACGGTGGTTGGTCGGTCAGTTGGGCTGTACCTTGTCCGGAGCATAACTTGAAAACTACAGGTTGAAATTCAGTGCAACTTCATACAATGGTCAAGCACAATGAGAAGAAATGCAGTGTCCAAGAATCATAACTCCATCCTTAATATTTGCAGAGTTATTGCCCTTTATTTGTTTTCCTTGTCTGGAGCATAAGTTGAAAACTACTGGTTGGAATTCAGTGCAACTTCATACAATGGTCAAGCACAGTGATAGGAAGTGCAGTCTTCAAGAATCATAACTCCATCTTCACTAATTGCATAGTTATGCCTTTTGTTAGTTTTCCTTGTCTGGAGCATAATTTGAAAACTACTGGTTGGAATTCAGTGCAACTTCATACAGTGATCAAGCACATTGATAGAGAGTGCTTTGTACAATAGCTATTTGCAGAGTTATTGCCCTTTGTTGGATTTCCTTGTCCAAAACTTAACTTGAAAACTACTGGTTGGAACTCAATGCAACTTCATACAGTGGTCAAACACAATGAGTGGATGTGCATTGTGCAAGAGCTATAACTCTGTCTTCACTATTTGCACAGTTATTGCCCTTTGTTGGTTTTCCTTGTCTGGAGAATAACTTGAAAGCTATTGGTTGGAATTAAGTGCAACTTCATACAATGGTCAAGCACAATGACAGGAAATGCAGTGTACAAGAACCACAACTCTCTTTAATTGCCCACAACCATAACTCTTTTTCAATTTTTTTACAAAGTGTTCTGTTACTAATAACTTCCTCAGTTCCGAAGCAGTCTTGTGGGATATTGATCACATATAGTGATAGCTCTAGTTTATTGAAGTTACAAGAGGTGATTGATGGTCTGTATATATTCTCTTGCCAGAACTGATTTGTCTTCATCATTATCATTGTTCTCTTCCATGTGTTTGTTTATTGTTTTCATTTCCTGTGATAGTGTTTGTATTTTTAAAGATATTAGAGCACTGTCTTTATTTTCTACAGCTTCTCAGGTGATATTGTGTTACAGATTTTAATTTTGAAATGAAATTTGTTTGTGTATTTTTAAGTAAATCTTTTAAACTTTTCAGTAGAATAAGAATATTATATGAAACATCAGCTTTCATGTAAGATAAATACAAGTATTTCAATCTTAGGAAAATGCCAGTATTAGTTTGAAAGTTATATTTTAAGTTATATTAGAACCCTGACCATTCCAAAAACCACTGCCAGGTATGCCCAGACTTCAAAATTTATTCAGATTTATCATTTGACTTCAAAGAATTCAATGAGAAAAAGGTGTTTCTCCCAGTGAGTTAAGATGAATAGGGTAAAAACATTTAATGACCGGCCAAGTCATACATTAAATTTACGACTTTACAGAAAGACGTATTTTCATTTATACCCTTCTTAGAAGTCTTTGATATTGTTATTTTACATGACTTCTATGTATTCACTGCATTTTCAGCACGTATTTTGACTTTAAAAAGTGCTGAAATAAGGAGAAGAGATATATTTCTGTTATTTAACAAAAATAGATGATTCCACCAGAGTTTATGTACATTATAATTTATATTATTGACTAACCCCTCTGATGTTATAAATTTTCTGTCTAGCTTGAATACTGGAATTCCAAATATATTCACTTTTAATATTAGTTACATCATAACTGTGTAGAAATATTTGAAATTGACAGGTATATTTGTGTATTAGTTACCTTTTTTTAGTGAAAACAAATCATGGCAATAGCTTGAAAATTCCTTTTTTGTTAATGTTCATCAGTTTAGTGCTACAGAATGAAGTATACGTGTGCCTGTAGGTTATTCCAGTTACAGTGAGTTATTTACATCCCTGTTTACAGGGTCTTTATATGTTTGTACGAGTGATGAGTGATTAAAATAGTTTAGAATGTATAAAATATTGTATATCCCTATTCCATATCAAATCTATTGTAAATTTTATGGAAACTAATATTTTAAAGTATTCAAATATGTGCAATATTTTGTGTTATATGTCTTGTTATCAAAGTGCTTGTTCATTTTCATTTCTTGTTGTAAATGTTAAAATTAAGAGTCTTACTTTGATGTTATTAGGACTGTGAATTTGTTGTGTAAATTACAGTTAAAAAACGTTTCCCATTTACAAGTTCCTTTTTGAACAAATCATTTGATTAAGATTTTGAAAAAAAAGTTAAGGGCCATTCCAGTTAAATATACATCCCATCCCAGGATGACACTTCCAAATGGACCAACCCCCTTTAGAAGTTTAACTTGAGAAGATAAGACTAGTCTACCCTGTATAAAAAAGGATATCCCTTTACAGAATTTCTTTATTTTGCCTTACTGGAATGGGATAAATGTTTTACTGGAATGGCCCATATGTTATTTCAACATCAGGATTAGAGTTTAGATAGCTCTAAGTGCATTATAGCTGAGAAGAAGCAAAGAAAAGGTGGTAACCTCTAGAATATATCAGTCTATAGATTTATCAGGATGTTTCCAAATTTTTGAACTGTTGTTGCTTTTTCTGTGAAATCAACAAGTTCATTTTCATACCTGAATATAAACAACTCTGAACTTCTTTTTTTCAGGGAGAATTATTGTATATTAAGTTAATTATATAATACACGAGTGATGGTTTTCATAAATCTACATTGTTTAAGCATACCATAATAGCTGAGGGTGTGTTTATCTAAGATCAGGGAAACCACTGCCAAAACTTTAACCCAAACTTTACCCGATATTAATTTTAGGTGCCAGTCATAAATAATTAATTGATATATTGTCCATCAGTTCATCCAGTTTTCAAGAACTAAATTTATAAAGATACCTTGTCTAATTTTTTTTTTTTTTTCATTGACATTGTTGGTTCTAATAATTTGCAAGTGTTTAAATACTGGCATGAAAAAAATATGGAGAGAACTTGAATGGAGTCAGTAAGTCAAAGTACAGTTAGACCTCAAATGTTTAACCCTTAACCTGCTGGAACCGAAAGTGATTACCCTTTGCCACCAGTATAGAGCCAGGCCAGCCTGCACATCTGTGCAGTCTGACCAGGCTCTATACTGTTGGTAGCTCCATTTTTGTATTTTGATATTGAAATCCCTTAAACTTTGAATGGACTGTTCCAAATTCAAAGCTGGGCAAATCCATTACAAAATTTCAGCATGTTCAGGGTTAAAGTTGATGAAACAAAAAAGTTATTTTTCCTAAAAATTAGTTCTTTGTCAAATTATTAAAATATACAGTTCCTGATTTAAAAAGAGATAATAATCATTTTAGAATTTTTACACTTTAGTATACATTTAGCCCTTCTTCTCTAGCGATAGTTATTATGTCACATGTCATCCATTTGTATTGTTACATAAATTGAGAAATCCAATTACAAAATAAAGTAAAATTTATATATGTACATGGAAAGAGTTTTTGAAAATTGTTTATGCAATACGAGATTTTCCATGCCAGTAATTTTGACTAGAAGTGAATTTAACTCGCCTGAGCACAATGTGCAAATCGAGTGTTTCGACTAAATCTATTTTTATAATGCTAATAATATTTGTTACCATGTCCCTGATTCAAGTGTTCTCAGCTGGTGTCTTTATGCTGTCTTCCTAAGTTCCTGTACATTTGGATTCATCTCAGTAATTCTTTCTTAATTAATTTATTGAACAGAAACCTTTTCCCTTTGATCTAAGCTTATGACCAGGAACCTTTTGACCTGAGAAGCAATCTAAACACTTGTTTATACTATCTACCTATACACCAACTTTAATTTCTATATCTCTTTCAAAACTAAACTGAATTAGCAGCCATTAATTTCCTTTATCTCAGCAGGTGACCATAACCTTAAAAAAAGCCAAACACCAAAAGCTATCCTAACCCCTGGCCTCCTACTAGCTACTTACACTAATAACAGTATTTCTTTCCCAAAAATATATTGAGTGGAAAACATTTTTCTTCGAGTTTGTGACCTTTTCCTTGAACAAAAGCAATCCAAGTTTTCTTACTTATAATGTTTTCCAAGTTTCATCTCAATACCTCTATCCTAATTACCCGGTAAAAGAATTGAGTGGAAATCTTTCCGCCTTCACGTTTTACATAGACTTGCAGAGACAAAATGTTCAAAATCTTAATGTCAGTAACTTGTATCATAAGACTGAAATTTGAATTGAATTATTGTTAAGTGAATATTTACTAAGACTTTCAAACTTTGCCTCAGGTGTCATCAGAAAAAAACAAGAGCCAGAGCTCTAAAATTAGATTAAGGCATTGTCCATTGGATCTTTACCAAGATAGTTCTGACCTTGCCCTTGGTATCTAAACTGCACTTGTCCTGGAAGCTCATGTATTTAACAGAGTTACTGGCCTTTTGATTTACTACATGTTATATATAAAAGGACTGTTCGTGTCCAGACCAATTCTAAGCAATCACTGGTTAGAATTGAATGAAACACTAAGCCATCACTGGTTAGAATTGAATGAAACTATGCAGGAAGCCCCAGTACCATGAGGAGATGCATAAACTACCAACAAGATCTGTGTTATTTGCCAAGAGTTACTGGCCCATTGATATGCTACATATTGTGTACAATAGCACTTTACTTGTCCAGGCTATCCTCAGCAACCACTTGTTATAATTAAATGTAACTTTTAATAAAGCCTAGGTACCTTTAAGAGGAGATGTACATATTACAAGCACAATCTGGATTTATCATTTTTCAAAGGGCTATCTATAGTCCCTTTGAATTTTCTTGAAAATTTATGAGCTTCAGCACCAGGAGGTGACACATATATTGTCAGCTTTATTTCAGGTCAAGGTCATGCTGCAAAGGGATTACCATGAAACTTGGAATGCAGATTCTCTGGAATTTAAGAAAAGCTTCTACAGGTATACACAGCTGCTGTTTTTATTCTCTAAGTCATGTACCAGCATGTGCTTCAGGGTTCTGTTAATTTCTTGTTTCACTTTGTACAGATATTTTGAGAAGTTGTACTTAGATGAGTGAATCAGAGCAATTACTAACCCCCTGTTCTTCACCCATTTCATTTATATATTTAAACACCATTACGGTCACCAGTTCTGCAAGAAAACCCTGTCAATAGTTCACTGAAAACAGGCATTGTTTTTGGAGACAGGATACAGTAATTTTGAAGTAAACACCTTTTAGATGGATGTACATGTGTGATCTTCCATAAAAGTATTTTCAGACAAATTGTGGAAACACCAACACCTTCCCTACAACAAGTTTTAATAGATCAGTGCAACACGGTTTTCCAGGTTGTGGTTACATTTTCTTTTTGCGATGACCTTACTCTGAACTAAATATCAAACACACTTTTTAGCACATAAATAAATAAAGACATAAATAATGAAGTTAAAGCACATATTTGCTTAAAAAAATACCTTTCAGGTTGAAAATTTGTTCAGCGCAAACACCGTTTCTGCAATATTCCAGTATTTTCTTAGTATACCTAAAAAAGACTATGAAAATGCCTTCAAAGATTGGATCCGGAGACTGAAACTTTGTATATCTGTTGCAGGTGAATACTTAGAGGGAAAAAAAAAAAATTTAGTGAAACCTATGAAGAATCAATTTTTACGTGCTTAAATACATTCATATTTGAACACTTCTCGTATATTTAATATCGAAATTGTGTTACAATCCATTTAAAGAAAAAGTCTTTCAAAAAATGAAAATCAAGAACAAATACTGAACTTGTATGAGCAAAGTAATAATCTGAAAAAAAGGTCATTGAGAAATGTAAACAGAATGCATTTTTAATGAACACAAGTCTGACTTTAGCATACAAAAAATGAAAACAGTTTCAAAGTACCGGTAATTATGAACATGATATTTTCCAAGACAGTGATTTAACTACCAAGTTTTTTTTATTTACAGTGTGAACAGTGTCTGATGATTTGGTTCCAGAAAATGTCATATTAACATACTATTGGCAAGAAAACAACAGTATGTGATAAAACTCTAATCCTTTTATTCTATGTTACCTGATTCCAGTTATCGCTCATACTTAACAAAACATTTAATGTCTCAGAGTCTCTTAAGTCTTAGATTTCATCAGAATTCTAAGTCTCACTAAATTTTACTGAATGTTGAAGAGAAGTAACTTTTTCTCTCCAATCACACTATTTGATACTATCAATTTACTTTTGTCCTGTGATACACAGATTGAATAAGGGCTACTCATATCAATACCTGTAGTTGCCAAAATATCTCCAGATGATGTAATCTGGAGGAGCGAGTCAGACCCAGCACAACACACAAAATACATGTCATTCATGTAGTGTGAAATGCCTTTTGGTTTGGCAAGTCTGTCGTCCTGCACTGTAAGCATAGTTCCTGTCGTTATATCACAAACATAAACTGCATTACCTTTCTTGTCAGTTATAAGAAGGTGATCTGTTTCTTCTGTAAAACAACACTTAAAATTCCCTATGTCAAACTTCTTTCCTCGAAAGTCAAAGTCCAATTCAGTAAAATTTCCTAATAAGTCTACAATATGAACTGGGTTAAAACTGTCAAATGTGCCAACAATGCACTTGCTGCTGTCAATCAAAGATATTGAATCACATTTTAATGTTATTGGAATAACCCTATTTTCTATGAGCTTGTTGTTTTCGTCCATTTGAAATAAACATAATTTCTTCTCTCCTCCACTAGTTATAATGATCAAGTCTTCATCAGTGACTGCCAAATTCAGCGGTGTAATGTTCAAAGATACTTCTCCTACTTTTTGCAAATTTTCACTCAAGACAATACATTTCTTGTTGTTTTGGTCTACTGCAACTACGCGTCCATCTCTGAGGAAACCTATTCCTCGATACCATGGTTCTTTCTCTTGGTTTTCCTCCTTTAGAACAGAAACTTCTGCAATTACATGCAGAGATTTTGGTGAACATGTTGGAAGCTTTTTTGTTGTGGATTCAATTGATAATGAGATAACATCTTTGGGCGTGTTCAGAAAATCTTTCATCAATGCAGAGACATTAAGTGTCAAATTCAAGGATTCGAGATCTGTATATTTCTGAGCAACTTGAAATTTTATTTGGGCAAAGTCATCCTTTAACTTCCTAAAAATAACAAATAACTGTTCTGTGTTGCCATTCTGATGGGCCAGGTCTAGGATATGCTTTAGTTGCTGCAATTCAGAAAAAATAACATTGCAGTCAACGGCATTTTGCATTATGTTGAATTTTTTTGCGGCCTCAACAGATTTAATCTGACCTTTAATTTTATCTAAAATTTCCTCAAAACGTTGATTTACTTGATCGTTAAGCTGTCTTATACGGTCAATGAGCTCAGTCCCCGAAACAGTCAGCTTTTTACTTTCAGCCACAAAATGTGCTTCAGAATTCTTCATTCTTTTCTCCAATTCTGATATTTGTTTTGCAAGTACTGAACCCTGTACTGTAATATTCAGCTCTGTTGCAATCTCGCTTAATTCAACCAAGCCCTTACACGCTCTGTGTGCAATAATAGCACATGTACTACAGCAAAGTTTGTCTTCATCTTTGCAAAAGAACTTTAATTTTTTGCCATGCTGTTCACATTTCTGATATTTCTGGAATGTTTTAAAAAATTCAACACTGTCATTGCTTCCAATATCAATGCTTTTATGACCTTTGGTGAATTCTAATCGGTTATGTACCTTCTTACACGCTCCACACAATCTTTCATTACAAACAGTGCAAAACACTGTTGACGTGATGTTCACTTCTTGCTTAAGACAAGGCTGGCATGGTTTATCATCTAGCTCTACACAAATGTCTGAATATGATGTGCTTTCTAGTAAAGAAGCAAGTGCAAAATTTGATCGTAAAGATTTAGACCAAGTTTCAACTGGTTTGTTTTTGTCTAATTTTGTAACAGATCTGCATAATGGACATTCAATCCCATCACACACTAGTCCTTTCTCTTTGCTTTTCATGATATACTCATGAATACAGGACTCACAGTAGGTGTGAAGACAATTAAGAGCTTTTGGTATCTTGAAAGTCTCGAAACATATCGGGCATTTTGATCCATCCTCCTCAAAATTTGAAGCCATTGTCAGTGTTTAGTGACCTGTAAGACAGAAATGCAGCAGATTAACCCATAGCCTTCAATATCACACTGCTAGGTTTCATAGGGTTCAAGCCACATATGCAATACACTAAGTATTCACTTTCCTTAGCGTTTCTGAAAAAATAAAAGTTAAGAACTTTCTTCATGATATTTTGTAAAATTCACATAGTTTTATAAGACATATTGCCAAGATTTTACTACTTATGCTGCTAGGACCTATTACGTCTGGCCATGTCTCAGGGGTCACCTTTTTTTCACAGAAGCTATAACGGGGTCTCAGTGTATTTATGCTGCTAGGACCTATTACTTCTGGCCATGTCTCAGGAGTCACCTGTTTTCACAGAAGCTATAACAGG
This sequence comes from Cyclina sinensis, assembly GCA_012932295.1. NCBI lineage: Eukaryota > Metazoa > Mollusca > Bivalvia > Venerida > Veneridae > Cyclina > Cyclina sinensis. Next base: position 5,550,650 of record JAAONU010000003.1, read on the forward strand.
GTCCCAGTGTATTTATGCTGCTAGGACCTATTATGTCTGGCCATGTCTCAGGGGTCACCTGTTTTCACAGAAGCTATAACGGGGCCCCAGTGTATTTATGCTGCTAGGACCTATTATGTCTGGCCATGTCTCAGGGGTCACCTGTTTTCACAGAAGCTATAACGGGGCCCCAGTGTATTTATGCTGCTAGGACCTATTACGTCTGGCCATGTCTCATGGGTCACCTGTTTTCACAGAAGCTATAACGGGGTCCCAGTGTATTTATGCTGCTAGGACCTATTACGTCTGGCCATGTCTCAGGGGTCACCTGTTTTTACAGAAGCTATAATGGGGTCCCAGTGTATTTATGCTGCTAGGACCTATTACGTCTGGCCATGTCTCAGGGTCACCTGTTTTCACAGAAGCAATGAAGCTATAACGGGGTCCCAGTGTATTTATGCTGCTAGGACCCATTATGTCTGGCCATGTCTCAGGCGTCACCTGTTTTCACAGAAGCTATAACGGGGCCCCAGTGTATTTATGTTGCTAGGACCTATTATGTCTGGCCATGTCTCAGGGGTCACCTGTTTTCACAGAAGCTATAACGGGGCCCCAGTGTATTTATGCTGCTAGGACCTATTAAGTCTGGCCATGCCTCAGGGGTCACCTGTTTTCACAGAAGCTATAATATTAAAACAAGATCGATTCAATGAAACGGGACAATGTATGCCAGCAGAAAGCTATCAACAGTGTAATTACACCTTTTTTACAATTGATAAACACTTATAAACAAGAAACGTTATAAGATGTGGTTTATTTATAGGGGCAATATTATAACAATAAATGTAAATAAGTTCAAAATGTTTATTGTTTACTGGTAAGCTCTTTAGTCATGTTTTGCCTTACTCACAGCCAATCCAGCAGATTTTATGGTCAATGCAGTATGCTTCCAAGGTTCCAAAGTCAACTTTTCTACCAAACAGAAATGGCTAACAGACGGACAGCTGCACAGACTTATGTTACCAGGGTTATAACTTAATATGTCCCTTAGGCATATAAACTTCCCTGCCAAACAGAAAACTTATTTCAATCATTTCAACTGATACAGAGCGGACAAAAACATTCACAAATTATACAAAAAGATGACTATGTGTCTCCTTGAGGCAAACCCGCCAAAACTCTGCACAATGTCTCAGTATGGTTAACCCGCCAAAACTCTGCACAATGTCTTAGTATGGTTAACATTTCTGACAAGTAGTTTCAATTTCCTTCAATCAGTTCAAAAGCTACAGAGCAGACAAGAAATATCACATAATAACTAAGTGTGACCTTGACCTTGATCTGAAGAAGCTGAAACCCATGCTCTGCACATAATCTCATTATGGTTAACATTTGTGCCAAGTAGTTTCAATTCCTTTAAATTGGTTCAAGAGATGCAGAGCAGACAAGAAATCTGACATATAAAGTCATAATGACTTAGCATGACCTTGACTTTGATCTAAGCTAGCTGGAACCTATGCTCTGCACATTGTCTCAGTATGGTTAACATTTCTGCCAAGTAGTTTCAGTTTCCTTAAATCGGTTCAAGAGATGTGTAGCAGACAATAAATCTGACACATAAATCATAATGACTAAGTGTGACATTGACCTTGATCAGAGGAAGCCGAAACCTGGGCTCTGCACATCATCTTATTATGGTTAACATTTCTAACACATAGTTTCCATTTGTTTAGATTAGTTCAAGAGATACAGTGGACACAAAATTTGACACATCAAATCATAATGACCAAGTGTGACCTTGACCTTGATCCAAAGAAGCTGGAACCTGCACTCCGCACATTGTCCATTTCTGGTTAACATTTCTGCCAAGTAGTCTCAATTTAATTAAATTGGTTCAAGAGATACAGATGGAACACAAAACTGCTGCTTACGATTGGATGGACGACCAGGAGCATGACAAATAATACGTCCGTTCAAGCATAAAATAAAAAAGAGATTCATTTAGATCTTGCCTGAAATCAAAGTTCTTCTATTTGATTTTGTTTAAAGATTTGAAGCCATCCAAGCCATACTGAAGTGTTACTTTCTAGTACATTTTAATTACACCTGTACTTGAAGCCTAATTTTGCATTATAAAAATTCTTTATGTAAATACAAAGCACACCAGCCAATCTTCGGTGCACAACATTATTTTTTGTAACTCTACAGATTTCTTATTGAAAAAGACCATTTCACCTTTCAAGTGACAGGTTATTGATCCAGGAGAGAGCATAAAACGGGTACGCGATGACGTAGTATCCTACCATTGTAAAAGACACAGAGAATAATTTGTCTCGATGATAAAAGTTTTCAAACTGGGTCATGCAGAGTTAACTGACATCAGCTAAATAAACTTTTGAACACACTTGAGTTCACAATTTTTACCCAACATTCATTAAACTTGTTGATACATAAGGATTATCTTGATAGTGTGAAAATTTGGTCACTAGACAAGATCAGAGAAAAACCTTGTAAAAATTTTATATGTCGTACCACTTAATCTTCATGAAACTTGGTGAGAACATTGACCTTGGTGATTTTTATGTAAGTTTGAAGCTGAGTCATGTGGCATCATAAATTTTGTCACTATCTGAGACCATTGCAGCGCTTTACATCCCTCTATAATATTCTTGGCTACTTCCAATTTTTTTCTCCGAACTAATGCAGCAAAACAGTACATTCTTTCCCTTCATAAATAATTGAAAATGTTGATGTATGGAATTACATACATAACGTCAAGCCTTACATCGACCAATGAAGATTAAGGTGATTTTTAACTGATCATTGCTATTGGTAACAAGAGGGCCATGATGGCCCTGGGTTGTTGACATGAGTACTTGGCTGTGTGTCTGCTGTTGAGCAAACATCAGAAGCAATGTGGATTCAAAAGTGTAAACAAAGCATTTCTTTGTTTTGACCCTGTAACCTAGTTTCTGAAAAAAATGACCTATATTTAAATCTGACATAAATATCATCAGAACAAACTTTATGGCAACTTTTCATGACATCTGGACAAAAAGTGTGGCCTCTAGTGTCTTAATAAGGTAAATTTATAATTTGACACTGTGACCTAAATTTTGAGCCAAACTGAACCATGTTCGTACATTACCTATATATCATCAAGACAAACATTCTGACAAGTTTTCATGCCGTTTCGACAAAACATGGCCTCTTGAATGTTAACAAAGTAAATCTGTGTTTTGACCTGATGACTTAATTTTTTCACCCAAGATGACATATATTCAAACTGGAACCAGATATCATCAAGACAAACATTCTGACAAATTTTCATGACATTTGGTATGAAAATGTAGCTTCTAGAGCGTTAACAAGGTTTCTCTATGTTTTCACCCCATGAGTTAGTTTTTGATCCCAGATGACCCAAATTCGAACTCTACCTAGATATCATCAAGACAAACATTCTGACAAGTTTTCATGCCATTTGGACCAAAAAAAATGATTAGATTGCAAACAAAGTAAATCTGAGTTTTGACCCCAGATGACAAATATTTGAAAGTGACCTAGATTTCATCAAGGCAAACATTCTGACAAATTTTCATGACATTTGGAATGACAAGAGATGTTTGTAAAACAAATATGCAACCCTGGCACCAAGTTTTGAGGAGCTGGGACCAAGCGTTCTAATTATCTACTGATCATCACAAACCTAAATACTTAGTCTGACGATTCCCTAGCTATTAAGTAGAAACTGTTTTGCTTTTCAAGGTTACTGTGACCTTATTCTTTGACCTAATAACGATTAAAACTTAAAAAACTATAGGGGTCATCTAATTGTGATGACCAACCTACTTATGAAGTTTTGAGGAGCCTGGGTCATAGCATTCTATGGTAATTGATTGGAAACCATTTTGCTATGCAAGGTCACTTTCACCTTGACCTTTGACCTGGTGAACTGAAAAGCTATAGGGGTCATCTACTGGTTGTGTCCAAACTGTATACCAAGTCTGATGAACCTAGGCCCAAGCATTCTATAGCTACTAATTAGAAACCATTTTGCTTTTCAAGGTCACTGTGACCATGGCCTTTGACCTGGTGACCTGAAATACTATAGGGTCATCTTCTAGTCATGACCAACCTACAAACTAAGTTTGAAGAACCTTTGATCAAGGGTTCTACAGTTACTGATCTGAAACCGTTTTGCTCTTCAAGGTCACTGTAACTTTGACCTTAAATTTGACCTGGTGCCCTGAAAAACTATGGGGTAATCTAGCTACTGGTCATGGTCAACCTAACACTAAGTTTGAACAACCTGGGACCAAGAGCTCTACAGTTATTGATCGGAAACCGTTTTGCTATTCAAGGTCACTCTGGCCTTGACGTTTGACCTGGTGATGTGTAAAACTATAGGGATCATCTACTAGTCATGACCAACATACAAACCATGTCTCAGGAAGGTGGGTCCAAGGGTTCTCTAGATATTGATTGGAAACGAAAGTGCCTAATAGCAAAATTATATACCCCCTCATCTTCAATGGGGGACATAAAAATGTAGCTTCTAGAGTGTTAGCAAGGTAGTTTCTATATTTTGACCCTGTGACCTAGTTTTAGATCAAAGATCACCCATATTCGAACTTGACCTAGATATCATCAAGATAAACAATCTACAAAGTTTTCATGTCATTTGAACAAAAAATGTGGCCTCTAGATTGTTAACATGGTTTTCCTTTGATTTGGCCTTGTGACCTAATTTTCAGTCAGAAATGACCCATATTCGAACTTGTCTAAGATCTTATTGAGACAATCATTCTGATCAAGTTTCATGATAATTAGTCTAGAGTGCTAACGAATCAACTGTAGATAACGACCGACGGACACCCATCCTCAGATACCCACGGCCGATCCATTAACATTATTTGATTACATGTAATAATTAACCGTGGATATCTGACAATGACAGACACCGGAGATTCAACAATCCTAAAAGCTCAGCCTGAACTGCGCTCAGGTGAGCTAAAAAGCTGAAGTTAACGGATGTAGAGTGTAGAGCGGTTCTTGCCCCAACTTGCATCTTGTACATTATTTTCACCCAGCCTTTTCACATACTGTGACGTCTAGAGTTCATAACAAACAGGGTTTGCCCATCAAATGGCACTTTAAAAAAATGCTCATTTTCACTTTATGGCTACAACATTTTATTTTGAGCCTCGAGAGGATTAAAAGTGACACACATTTGAATGCTGAATTTCGATTTTACTTCCTCGCAAGGTTTAAAGTATCTTCTAGTATACATGTATCTTCACCTGAAAAGTCGAATCAAGAGTTTTCTTTTTACTATCTCGCCTGTCACACAGCTAGGCGATATTTTACGTGGCCCGAAATGTAACACTGCGTCCCGAAAACGAAAGTAGACAGAAACAATTTTTAACGTCTCTTCGTTCGTTGAGATAATTCATTCCAACTTATCTTTGCATTAAACATCACTGCGCTTTCTTTCTTTTTCTTTTCTTTGTTGTTGTTGTTGCTGTTGTCAAGTACAGTAGATCCATTCGCGTCAAAGAAGGAATGTCGAATTTAAAGACTTTCTCCGAAAATGAAAGTAGAAACTTTTTTTCAGTAAATCTAATTATATATACAATAATAGGTACAAGCTACTGATATAGTATGGTAAGTTTTATCAACTAAAGAAGATGCCTAAACAATAACTTACATGAAAATAACCATGTAGATTCTACCGCTGTCGATAGGGAAGTTATCCAGTCAGAATTCGTTAACTCAGAGACACTATATACCATATCTTATTATATGTATATCTGGTTAACTGCAATATCGGTGTTATTCAGCATATTTACAAATAAACTATACTTCGTCGTAAGTAACTTTACCTTTTGGTGCTGCTCTAACACGTGTTACAAGTCCAGCAAAATTATAAGAGGCGTCGTACGTAACACTGCCTTCGTCGACCAAACTTGACAGTAGGGAGATCGTGAGTTAATCAGAAAAGTCCATTATACCATCGTGGGTATTTCCTGGTCTTCATTAAAAGAGAAAAAATATAAATTGCATAAACTAACAAACATTATGAACAAATAATACGGCATTTGCTTCCCTACTGATGCAGATCTATTTTCTTTTGAATTGTCAATACTATTTAAAGTATTAATTAGTCTTCATTATCTTATTGAGGCCAAACCAGGTACTGCTATATAATCGTTAAGTTCATCGACCCAAAGTTATTTTGTTTATAATAATTAATTTATCATTTTTATTGGCTGTTGCGACAGAAAATTTCATACAGGCCTAATTCTTGACATAAAAAGCAATCTGGCATTGAGATAAACCTCCCCACCCGCTGCTGCACGAGATTAGTGCAGGATATTTTCATAACATAAAAATTCAAAAACGGAGAGCGTTTTCTGTTGTCCCGATATTCACCATTAAAAAACTGATGCAGTCAAGAATTGAAAACCGTTGAAAAACTTTGACAAAAACAGTTATAGGTTCAAATGGTTAACATGACTGTGTATACATATTTCACATGGATTAAAGTTATGTTTTTTAGGCAAACTCGGAGAAGCGGCTAGGTTACATGCAGCATATTTTGCTTTTTTTATACAGAAAAGACGGTTCCTTTAAATGTCTACATTGCCTGACTTAAAGTGTGTACCCGTATCACAAACAATTGTTCGGAATAGAGTTATATTTTTTCCAGATCAAATTTCAATAGTAGACGGAGTTGAGTGAAATTATTTATAAGTAAATCTATTACAGGTGAGAACTTTAGACGGTCAAGGGTCAGAATTGGTGATGCTGTTGCAAAACAATAATATTTATCCATATTTTGGCCCTAATTTAACTTCCTTGGTATTTTAAAGAGGGCGTTAAAATTTGCATAACTGACAATGATAAGCATTATATATATAATTGTACATCTGCATATAGGATGTTTTATTTTATTTCCTGTTGATTACTGGCAAATACAGGTTTGCTTGTAATTCTCAGTACAGATTAAGTTAGTTTTAAAGTATATTTGTGTTAACCACCAGCTTTTGTTATGTTTTTTCATATGCATTATAATACCATAAGTATGACCCTTACTTCAATTTGATGGAGATAACTCAGTATGTTCCTTTTTTATTCTTGACTGATATCAGTTTTATTGTAACTGAAATAATTGAAAATTTGATAAAAACAATACGATTATCTATCCTTTCAGGCAAAGATTAAAAATACCACGTAGGCCTATCACACTTTTCTGAAATTGCCGACTTACAGTTCATACTAAAGACGGGCCTCGGGACCCAATGACGTGTTCTTTCCTGCTGTCTATTTTTAATCAATAACCTCAAAATCAACCAATCAAAATGAAGAGTCAAAGGTTAGTCAATTTTCTTTCACGTTGAGGTATTTTTCGTCGCCGGTTGACAGAAACTTTGCTCGTTAAAAATGGAAAAAATTAAGGGTATGTTTGATTTTGATTGAACTTAATCTGTATTGAATTGATTTGTGTTAATATATTTGCACTTAATTGCCATTGTTTTATGCATTTTAGGAGGTCCCGTCGTGGAAATGCAAGGGGATGAAATGACAAGGTAACGTCACATTATATTGATAGTGATCGGAATTTTATAAATTATGTATTTTACGCTTTTCATCTAGGCTTTCTACTCATATTTTCATATTTCGCATTCTTTAAAAGAATTTATATTACTGGAATCTATGATGTGTTGGCTTTGACGTTAGCGAGTAAAATAATGCGGAAGCTCTGTTGACCTAATTTATGACCCCATGAATGAAAACAGCTGATTTGGCAGGTTTAGCTTCAGATTTTATTTCCCACTGACACGACAACGCATTAAAATTACGGTCCTACAATTTACAACAGTAATAAATTCACTTAGAATATCTCATTTATACACAGATAGTAGATTCCTTTATGTCTAATAATATATCTATCCAGTAATTTTCCATTGCACCAATTCATTTACATTGCTCCTGAGGCATTTTGACTAGCTTGCTTTCTTCAGTGGGATTTCTATGATTGTAAACCATTTGTTTAATTTTTTGTGAACTACATCCTCTTGAGACCTGACTCTTGGTTAGAAGAAGTCTTAAAATTTAAATAATTACCGAATAGTATCCATTAGCTCTATGGGTGGTTAGGTACAAACTGTATTGATCTTTTTCCCTTGTAGTGACACATGCTTTAGCTGGGATTCAAACTTGTGAACTCTCACTGAGTCAAGCACTGTTACCATTTGTCAGCTGAGGCCAATATTATTGTTTTTGAAATGGGTTCCACCTTAGAAAAAGAGCTGATGCTGTCATTGCAAATGAAAAACAAGTTGCATTGCTTTTTAATGAGTAATGTTGTAATGTTGATTTTGGTGTTGCAAGTCCTAAGGTGCTGTTTTCATTCCAGGGTTATATGGGATTTGATTAAGCAGAAGTTGATTCTTCCATTTGTTGATCTTGAACTTCATACATATGACCTTGGCATTGAAAACAGAGATGCAACAGATGACCAAGGTAAGGAATTGAAGCTGACAGAAAGCTTTTATTTTGATGTATCTTTGAAATAGCATGTAGTTGATGGGCGTGCTTGCAATTTTCTGATGTTAGTGAAAATTTCCTGAGTAAGCTGTAAAATAAAGCCTGAGTAACATTGATTCTTGGTAAACATCTTGAATAATTTCTTGGATCACACAAGTACCATTTCATTCATTAGGCTAATACTCGCAATATGTCTTCACTGTAACTAGCTTTTGGGATAGGAGTACTCAATGGTAATGTAATACTGTTATGCAATATAGGTTACAGGGTTACAGTTTGAGTGCAGCCCGCTTCAGTTTATATAAGTTCTATCTCTAACAACTGCATCAGGGATTTGTTTCTTTGGCACAGTAGTCTAAAGCATTGGTCTTTTATACTGTGGTACTCATGACCCAGTGGACATGAGTTTGGCTCACACACTAGGGTGGTCTTTTTCAGATACATTACTTCTTTTCTGTTATGGATAGAAGTTAGTTGGGACAGTATTGATGTGACTTCAGAGATTTTTAGACATTCTGAGTTCAGTAAAAAAGAATTATGTAGTTGTATGTGGAATTGAAAATATTCTAATTTATTCAGTATTTTTCTTTTCTATATTTAAGTCACTGTTGATGCAGCCAATGCAGTTCGAAAATACAATGTTGGTATCAAATGTGCAACCATCACCCCTGATGAGAAGAGAGTGGAAGGTAAGCAAAAATTACAAAAGAATAAACAAAGTTGTCAGTATGTAGGGGTTATAAATTCTTACCATTACATGCAGAAAAGCCATCCAGGTTTGTAGCAGAAGTAAAGCCATCCAGGGTTAAAGCAGCAGTTGAGCCATCCAGAGACATTAAGCCATCAATGGGTGTAGTAGAAGTTTAGTCATCCAGTAGTATAGCAGAATTTAAGCCACTCCAGAGGTGTAGCTGAAGTAAAGCCACTCCAGAGGTGTATCTAAAGTAAAGCCACTCCAGAGGTGTAGCTGAAGTTAAGCCATCCAGAGTCATAGCTGAAGTTGAGCCATCCAGAGTCATAGCTGAAGTTGAGCCATCCAGAGTCATTGCTGAAGATAAGCCATCCAGAGTCATAGCTGAAGTTAAGCCATCCAGAGTCATAGCTGAAGTTAAGCCATCCAGAGCTGTAGCAGGGTTTAAGCCACTCCAGATGTGTAGCTGAAGTTAAGCCATCCAGAGTTGTAGCAGAGGTTAAACCATCTGGAGGCATAGCTTAAGTTAAGCCACCCAAAGATGTAGCAGAGGATAAGCCACTCCAGAGATGTAGCTGAAGTTAAGCTATCCGGGGGTGTAGCAGAAGTAAATCAATCCACAGGTGTAGCAGAAATTAAGCCATCCGGAGGTGTAGCTGAAGTTAAACCACTCCAGAGGTGTAGCAGAAGTTAATGAATACAGGACGGGGAGGGGGGTGAAGTAAAAGTTTTGTCATCCAGGGATGTAGCAGCAGTTGAACCATGCAGGGTGTAGCAGCAGTTATGCCATTCATGGATGTAGCAACAGTTAAACTATCCAGGAGTGTAGCAGCAGTTAAAATATCCAGGAGTGTAGCAGCAGTTTAGCCATACAGGGGTGTAGCAGAAGTTTAGCCATACAGGGGGGTAGCAGCAGTTATGGCATCCAGGGGTGTAGTAGCTGTTAGGCCATTCAGGGGTGTAGGAACAGTTAAGTCATCCAGGGTTGTCACGGCAGCTAAGCCATCAAGGAGTGTAGCAGATGTTAAGCCATCAAGGGGGTAGCAGCAGTTATGTCATCAAGGGGTGTAGTAGCTGTTAGGCCATTCAGGGGTGTAGGAACAGTTAAGTCATCCAGGGTTGTCACAGCAGCTAAGCCATCAATGAGTGTAGCAGATGTTAAGCCATCAAGGGGCGTAGCTGTAGAATACATGCTCATGAAAGGAAGATAGAAGGAAACTATGTTTGACTTGATTGGACAGAAAATTATGTAAACTTCATCACTAATCTCATGTAATGTTCAATTTATATTATGCTTGCCAAGTATGGTAATCCACTCATGACATCCCCATAAAAACTGGTGTAAAGTTTGGTATGTGTTTGTCTTTCTCATGATTAAAGTTACATAAGTATTACTGAAAATTTCGCACACAAAAAGTGGTAAAAACTATGAGAAATAATGAATTCTAAAATTTGTTTTCTGCATAGACTTAATATGTTGGCATTGTATAAGAGACAGTAATGAGGGGAAACAGTACTGTATCTGATTTTGGGTATGACTTTAAACTATCATATCTTGTTATTGTTAAATATACAAATGATTTAATGAAAATTACTATAAGTCTTCCATTTAGGTCACAGTAAGGAAAAAGATAAGTAAATTATAATTCAGTGTATAAAATGTCCACTTTTATTCGTTCTAGAGTTTAAACTGAAGAAGATGTGGAAGTCACCAAATGGTACAATTAGAAACATTCTCAGAGGAACTGTCTTCCGTGAGGCTATTATCTGTAAGAACATTCCACGGCTGGTACCTGGCTGGACTAAGAGTATTATCATAGGCCGTCATGCTTACGGGGACCAGGTATTGTTATTACACATTGTAGTATTGCCTGTTTGAGCTCAGCTGTAAGAAAATCAGCTTTCTGTCCTTGGCAGTTATTGAATTATTAAAATGATATAACACTATTCATCAGTTTATGAGCCAAGTTCTGAAATGTCACTGAAAAGAGCTAACAATGATTAAAGATAATTTTCTGCATATTTGTTATTTAGGTTTCACTTTTGATTATCTGATGAATAAAAAAATAATATTTCTGTTCGGCAAACCAGTAAAGAACTAATTGTTGAAATCTCAGTATTTTAAGGTTTTGTTGGACTGAAAGCTTTTCTGGTCCTTGAGTGCAAAAGGTTTTTTAGCTCACCTGAGCTGGCTCATGGTGAGCTATTAGGATCGATCAACGTCTGTCGTCCGTCCACACTTAGATTGTTAACACTCTAGTGGTCACATTTTTGCCTCAATTGTCATGAAACTTAGTCAGGATGTTTGTCCCATTGATTACTCAGACAAGTTCGAACTCAGGTGATCGATCTAGGGCCATCATGGCCCTCTTGTTTGTTCTACCATATAAATTATTCTTTTGTCTAGCAATCAGTTTTGAATGATGGCTTATTTGTTGCCAATTAATTAAAAATTGTAAAAGAAAGTAGGAAATTCTTGCAGTTTCTGTATCTTACATGTACATGTTTTAAAATCTCAAATAATTTTTCAGAAGATTTTTACAAATCATGGGCAAATGAATACAGAAATGTTTATATGACTTTTTTCCAGTACAAAGCAACCGACTTTGTGGTACCAAGCTCTGGGAAACTAGAGATCAAGTTTACTCCTGAAGATGGTGGGTCACCATTGGAATATACTGTCTTCCAGTTTGAGGGGACAGGTGGGGTTGCCCTGGCCATGTACAACACAGATGAGGTAAGGTCAGTCCCAAAATAGATAAACAGAGGTTAAATTCAGGGGCCCTGGTGATAGGGGTATACGTTTAAAGAGAAAGCCCTTTGAATACATATATGAAGCCATTATTTTCTGTTATGAGAGTATTTACTTTAACCATGTTGCAGCTGATTTTATGGTTGTAGAAATAAAGGTAATTCTTTATGATTGTGTTTTATACAGTATATTAATAGGACCAGTTAAAGAGATGTGTAAGTTTAGAATTAGTCCTTATAGCAGAACCTTATTTGTTCTGTTTGTTTCCAGGTGATTTGAAATAATCTAGGGAGACACTTGTTTTTGACTGTAATAGATAGATAATCTTGCAAACTTTTCCATATTATTTTAATAGTGTTGATTAGGTTGATTGGCCTTGCTCTGAATAAAAGTTTGAACCTGAAGAATTTCTTTTTAATTGGTAGCAAGCATTAATTTGAAACTATAAATGATAGCTGTTACAAACACATCAGTAGTTTAATATAAGCTGTGGTAAGTTGATTTATTGTATAAATATTTTGTTCAAATTATTCTATATTTTTCATCTTTCTGTAGAGTATTAGAGAGTTTGCTTATTGTTCCTTCGAGTATGCCCTGCAGAAGGAGTGGCCTCTCTACCTAAGGTGAATATTGCCGTCTTTGTGACACCTGTCAATCAAATATTTTCATCTGTGTCTTTGTATTGATTGTATCAAAGAATAAAGAAATGATTGTAAAAAGATAAAATACACATAACTGAAAGTTGTTTGGAAATATGGTCAAAATATGATTAAGTCAACAGCAGGCGTGAAAGTTTTGTTTTTTTTGTTAATTGCATTTTTCATTCGATAGCATTATTTTATTTCTAGCAATTTATAATGATAAAACTGAATAACGAAATTTGTTTCACCATAATTTTGTTCAGTCACAGTTTGCTGAATCATGTTTCTACTGTTTATATTTTGACATTATTGTCTGTGAATGCATTAAAACAAAATTCTAGACATTCATACAAAATTGACTCATCTCAGTTCATGAATAAAATTTCAGGCTACTTACTGTTTTTCTCATAAGTTATCTTTGGCGGTCTATCCAAAGATCATACGGCAATAACTTTTGTCAGCAGAATTTAAATTTGACTTGTTATTTTTATCATTTCAGTACAAAAAACACAATCCTTAAGAAGTATGATGGTAGATTCAAGGATATTTTCCAAGAAATCTACGACAAGGAATACAAGACGAAGTTTGAAGACAAGAAGATTTGGTATGAACATCGACTGATTGATGATATGGTAGCGTATGCCATGAAATCAGAGGGCGGGTTTGTGTGGGCGTGTAAGAATTATGACGGAGACGTCCAATCTGATTCTGTTGCTCAAGGTAATAATAGGTCAAGGTCACTGTATGTCAGACTACATTGTTATTACGTACAGTAGTAATGTACATAAATACTGATGTTTAAAACTATTCTCTCTCAGTTTACACTGTTACCGGTATATCAGTTTGTACATTTATTTGTATAAAGTTAATGGTAGTATTGTCAGCCAAGTTCTCGATTGTCACTTTGAGTTCTGTCTAATTTGCTTTGTCATAGCAATTTGCAGTAATTGAGGTTAACAAAAGTGTGTTCAGTTAGAGCTTTTTATGATATTAAGAAAAATGTTAACTTGTGACAAGGAATTGTCTTAATATCATGGTCATTAAAACTACATTTTATAGTGATTTGAGATAAACTTGGTATTTTTCTATTTAGTCTTAATCTGAGATTTATTTCATCTACATGAAAAGAAAGACCTTGAAGAGAGAAGATTTATGTTATCAGGAATGCATTAAAATGGTTTGCTTCAATCCAAAATAGGGTTTGGTTCTCTGGGCATGATGACAAGTGTGTTGGTATGTCCGGATGGTAAAACCATCGAGTCTGAGGCCGCACACGGAACCGTGACCCGTCACTATAGATTCCATCAACAAGGAAAAGAGACTTCCACCAACCCAATAGGTAATGTAGGCAAATACAGGTATAACACAGTGTTTACAGCCTGCTAAACATTTTTTCACAGCAGATTTATCTTTCAATGAATACAATATTAATACGGACTTTTTTCAACATCGAAAGAAAAGTTTGATCAGACCTTTGCATGCCTGATTCTTTCCTAAAAATCCCTGATTGAAAATTAGATAGAAAGATATGAAGTTTCATTGAAGTCATCCAGACTTTCATGCTTATCAGGTATGTTAACACTTGACAGAATTAAATTTACAGACTGTCAGTTTTCTTTAACTTTAAAAATTGGGGGTTTTTTGTTCATTTTTGGAAGAGCTAGAGAAATTTCACCCTTTAATTTAGCTGAAATTTAGATGTGTTCTCTTAAGACAATGTAAATTTTTAATGCTTTTGGCATTATTTAATGGCCTTTTATGCCTTGGGCATACAATGATATTTTTGTGCTGTTGTATTTGTAGTAGGGATGTAAGTGAACGTTCGAACGTTCGAAAGTTCGGATCCGATGCCGAACGTTCGAATGTATTTTTGGCATTCGAATGTTTAGAAAAAAATCTATCATTTTTGTTTTCATGGGAAAATGAAATCATGAAGTGTTGAAGAAGTAAGATAGGCGTTATAATCAGGTGAATTCACACCTATTGTTGCTTTAACACCTCTGTTAACACGTCTGGTCAGACGACCGTAAACTTCCGTCATCTAATGTTTGTGACCTGTGCTTTAAGCAAGTGTCACCTACAATAGCTAAGTCAAAAGGTACTGGTATGTCCGTGTCAGAGTGTCGAGTCTGTGGTCAAACTAGGAAACAGAAGGAAGAAATTAAATACACAGACGTGTCAGTTAGTTACTGGCACTAACCCCGATTTTACTTTATTGTGGCGCGATTTTCGGGGTTATTTTATTCTCTCGCAAATTCTCTAACAGTTCACATCCGTAACGCTAATAATCAGTCAAAATGTCAACCATAACTTGGGCTTCGTCTCAATATCTTTTTCTTTTCGACCTTCTAAGTAAAAATCAAAATCGAAAGGTGATTTACCCATTAAGGATACCGGATACCGAGAAATACACATTGTGACAATGAATTGGAAACACTCGGATCTTATCGAGTTAACCACGTCGAGAAGCAATCTCCTGGTAGTGATCTCCCCTTCACTGTTAAACTTAGCTGGATTTCAGAAATTATTTTTTATTCTTTTTTCTTCAGTTATTATTGGAATTGCATCGATTGAACATGCCTTAAAGTAATGAAATTGAAAAAAAACTTTAACATTTTGTTTATTTACGTTCGACTTTCATCACGTGACATGCCTTTGTACTGAATGGAAAGTAAACGCTGCATGGAGTTTGGCCGAGAAGTTCGTGAAAACACTGTGTAACTATTGAGTACGAGTGATTCGAACGTTCGAACGTTCGAACGCAAAATGATCCGAACATTCGAATGCTAAAATGAACAAATTTTGCCATCCCTAATTTGTAGTAATCATTTTCAGTTAAATTTTTATGAAGGTTTTAATGTTTTCTGTCCCTGTTTTTCAGCTTCTATTTTTGCCTGGACACGAGGTTTACAGCACAGAGCCAAATTGGACAAAAATGACGACCTTGCAAAATTTGCTTCAAACCTTGAAGCTGTGTGTATAGAAACCATCGAAGCCGGAAACATGACCAAAGATTTGGCCATCTGCATTAAAGGAATGGCAAGGTATGACTTTAATCGTAAAGTTTCCTCTTACAGTATTTTTTTACAGTAGGTCTTTTGAAGTCCTTGTGTTCTTTTACACGTCTTCTTTGCTACCACTCATCTTACACTCATCTAACATCCAATGATACACTCCCTTGATAAAGAAAGAAGGGAAGGAAAAATGTATGAAAAGCCTCCGTTGATTGGTGGATGATTTTTTCTCAGTCTTGATGTTAAGTTTGTGGTTTGAAACCCATCTAGAGTACATATCATATTTCCTGTCAAATGTATTTGATGCTACAAGTCTGTCTGTCCAAACGGCTTATCAGCTGAGTGAAGAAAGTTCTGAGATGACTTTTATTTACTGCAGTAAAGATCCAGTTTAATTTACAAATATAAAAGAAATTAAAATATCATGTGTACATAATACACATTCATGTTGAAACTATGCTTCTAACAAGTTTTTCCAATATTCAGACAGTTAAATAGAACCCCAAATCTTCATAACAGCAACATTTTCACTTACTGGAAGATATATCCACTAAATGCAAAGAAGCTGTGGTCACTTGTGTATTCACAAGACCTTTGGCAGATCTAACAAATGTCAGAGGACTTGGCAGATCTAACAAATGTCTGAGGCCTTGGCAGATCTAACAAATGTTTGAGGGCTTGGAAGATCTGACAAATGTCTGAGGGCTTGCCAAATCTAACAAATGTCTGAGGTCTTGGCAGATCTAACAAATGTCTGAGGACTTGGCAGATCTAACAAATGTCTGAGGCCTTGGCAGATCTAACAAATGTTTGAGGACAAGGCAGATCTAACATATGTCTGAGGCCTTGGAAGATCTAACAAATGTTTGAGGCCTTGGCAGATCTAACAAATGTTTGAGGGCTTGGAAGATCTCAAACATTGAGGGCTTGGAAGATCTAACAAATGTTTGAGGGCTTGGCAGATCTAACAGATGTCTGTGGCCTTGGCAGATCTAACAAATATTTGAGGGCTTGGCAGATCTAACAAATGTTTGAGGGCTTGGAAGATCTCAAACATTGAGGGCTTGGAAGATCTAACAAATGTTTGAGGGCTTGGCAGATCTAACAGATGTCTGAGGCCTTGCCAAATCTAACAAATATCTGAGGCCTTGGCAGATCTAACAAATGTTTGAGGGCTTGGAAGATCTAACAGATGTCTGAGGGCTAAATTAAAGACAGAAGAGGCATGAAAAGATTGAATTCTTAGTTTCATCAAATTGTTATATTGGACTGAGTGGAGCATATAAGAAAAAAAAAAACATTCAAATTTATTCTCTTTACATGTGACATGACAGCGTGGTATCACTGTGTTAATTAGAAGGGTGAACTATAATCAGTTGATGATTTTTAAAATGACTCACTCTGTTTAAAAAATATTTGCATTGAATCAATGTATAATAGCTTAAAACGTTTTAAAGAAAATATTAGAAAAATAAAAAGAAGAGCTATGATAAGATACCAAACCTTTCAGTAATATACGATAAGATACCAAACCTTTCATGCAGTAGTATACAATAAGATACCAAACCTTTCATGCAGTAGTATACAATAAGATATCAAACCTTTCATGCAGTAGTATACAATAAGATATCAAACCTTTCATGCAGTAGTATACAATAAGATATCAAACCTTTCATGCAGTAGTATACAATAAGATATCAAACCTTTCATGCAGTAGTATACAATAAGATATCAAACCTTTCATGCAGTAGTATACGATAAGACACCAAACCTTTCATGCAGTAATATACGATAAGATACCAAACCTTTCATGCAGTAGTATACAATAAGATACCAAACCTTTCATGCAGTAGTATACAATAAGATACCAAACCTTTCATGCAGTAGTATACAATAAGATACCAAACCTTTCATGCAGTAGTATACAATAAGATACCAAACCTTTCATGCAGTAGTATACAATAAGATACCAAACCTTTCATGCAGTAGTATACGATAAGATACCAAACCTTTCATGCAGTACTATACGATAAGATATCAAACCTTTCATGCAGTAGTATACAATAAGACACCAAACCTTTCATGCAGTACTATACGATAAGATATCAAACCTTTCATGCAGTTGTATACGATAAGACACCAAACCTTTCATGCAGTAGTATACAATAAGATACCAAACCTTTCATGCAGTAATAAACGATAAGATACCAAACCTTTCATGAAGTAGTATACAATAAGACACCAAACCTTTCATGCAGTAATAAACGAAAAGATATCAAACCTTTCATGCAGTAGTATACGATAAGACACCAAACCTTTCATGCAGTAATATACGATAAGATATCAAACCTTTCATGCAGTACTATACAATAAGACACCAAACCTTTCATGCAGTACTATACGATAAGATATCAAACCTTTCATGCAGTAATATACAATAAGACACCAAACCTTTCATGCAGTAATATACAATAAGACACCAAACCTTTCATGCAGTAATATACGAAAAGATACCAAACCTTTCAGTAATATACGATAAGACACCAAACCTTTCATGCAGTACTATACAATAAGACACCAAACCTTTCATGCAGTAGTATACGATAAGACACCAAACCTTTCATGCAGTAATATACGATAAGACACCAAACCTTTCATGCAGTACTATACGATAAGACACCAAACCTTTCATGCAGTAATATACAATAAGATACCAAACCTTTCATGCAGTACTATACGATAAGATACCAAACCTTTCATGCAGTACTATCATGCAGTAATATACAATAAGATACCAAACCTTTCATGCAGTACTATACGATAAGATACCAAACCTTTATTGAAGTAATATACAATAAGATACCAAACCTTTCATGCAGTACTATACGATAAGATATCAAACCTTTATTGCAGTAATATACAATAAGATACCAAACCTTTCATGCAGTAATATATGTTAAGATATCAAACCTTTCATGCAGTACTATCATGCAGTAATATACAATAAGATACCAAACCTTTCATGCAGTAATATACGATAAGATACCAAACCTTTCATGCAGTACTATCATGCAGTAATATACAATAAGATACCAAACCTTTCATGCAGTACTATACGATAAGATACCAAACCTTTCATGCAGTAATATACGATAAGATACCAAACCTTTCATGCAGTACTATACGATAAGATACCAAACCTTTCATGCAGTACTATCATGCAGTAATATACAATAAGATACCAAACCTTTCATGCAGTAATAAGATTGGATATTTTTGGACCTTTATATGGTAATAATGTTCTGTTACTGCAGACAATGATCAGTACATATATCCATGTAGCCTGATCATGGCTCGCACTGTTTGTTGTTCATCAGTAATTTTTCAGTTAATATTCTTATATATGATGAACAAAACCATCGATGATGGACAAGTCAGATTTAGAAGTTAGCAGAATAATTGTACTCGTACTGTATGAAAAGATGGGTTGTTGAAAATGTGTTGTTGCATATTTCAGCGTCACCCGCGCGGACTACTTGAATACCTTCGACTTCCTAGACAAACTTGCGGAAAATCTTGTGAAGAAAATGGGATCTAGCTGACTAGAAAACACTGCTAGGTTATAAAACACTTGGGACCAAGTCCGATGAGGCACGACTATGGAAGATATTTAGTCTTTAGTGACAGTAATTGATTGATTTTAATATAATCTTGTGATTGTTATAGTGTATTTAAAGTTAAAATTTTTTGCACTTTTTTGGTTATCCTTTCAAATAATCAGCATGTCAAAATAGTTAAAAAGTTTTTCTAGAACGATTTGATTCAAAATTTCTTTCAGTTATCTGAATTATTATTATTCTTACGCAGAATGCAAAGTCTTATCGAGATTTGAAGATTTTTTTGTGTAATCTTACTGCATGTAAATTTTAGTGCAGTTCCTTAAGTACAAGATATGCAGTGGTCAGTATTCAAAGTCATGAAATATATTCTAGAAAGTCTTGGATAGTGGTCATGTGACTGAGCATTTTCAGGTCATATGATTTGCTATTTTTAGTAAGGCGGTCAGAAATCTATTAAAAGGTTCATATTTTACTTACAATATTATTATATTACAAAGTATTTATACATACTGAATTTGTGATAAAAATCAAACATTTTTGTTTTTTACGTCGCTTTGTTTATAGAAATTTGTGAATATTTGATACCTTGTATGCAAAAGAAATATCGTTTAAAAGATTCTACTTTACACCTGACTTCATCAGATTCTGCAGTATTAGTAGTTTTAAACCTAAGCATTTATATGATACTAATATAAGGTATGGTAATGCTTTTTGAAAACAACACAAAAAGCATTAGCATACTGATTGGTAACCATTGATGAATTTTTCCATTATCACTGAAATAGTTCCATTTTGTATCATCATGACAAGTGTTAGATCTCTTTATACACACATGTTTGATTCAAATTTAATCCAAGCAAATGATCTCTCTGTGTATATACCATGTTGTTTTTTGGTAAGATTTTCCTTGTAAATGCAGTGAGATTTAAGTAGTCCCTGATAAAATTTACATCAGTTTAAAATTTCATTCCATGAACTTACTGAACAGGGAACGTTTTACACTATTTCATATGGTCCCTTTAATTGCTTGTCTTTCAATTTCATCTCCAGTGCAGGGCAATCATTAAAAAACATTAAGGGATACATGTATACATTAAGACTTATTCTGGATTGCTTTATTCAGCATGGCAAAATTCCAGTAAAGGCAGACGTATTTAAGATGGCCAAATTCCAGTAAAGGCAGACTTATTTAAGATGGCCATATTCCAGTAAAGGCAGACTTATTTAAGATGGCCATATTCCAGTAAAGGCAGACTTTTTAAGATGGCAAAATTCCAGTAAAGGCAGACTTATTTAAGATGGCCATATTCCAGTAAAGGCAGACTTATTTAAGACGGCAAAATTCCAGTAAAGGCAGACTTATTTAAGATGGCAAAATTCCAGTAAAGGCAGACTTATTTAAGATGGCAAAATTCCAGTAAAGGCAGACTTATTTAAGATGGCCATATTCCAGTAAAGGCAGACTTGTCTAAGTTATTTTTTAAATGCATATCAGTGTGTCAAAATGGCTGTTAAACAATAAAAATCAACAGAAAAGTTGAGAATTTGTGGATATAAGCATTAAAAGTTTAGTTTACTGGTAAGTTTTTTATGGAAATGCATCACATGGATAAAATACAAATAAACAGATAAGTTGAGAATTCATTGTAGACTGCATTAATTTAGTTTCTGGTTAAATGGATGCAATGTGTTTGGAAAAGATGAAAATGTATAAAAAATATTATTTGTGATAAAAATGGAGTCAGTGTTGATAGCCAGTAGAAGATGATAAAAGAAATATAGAAGAACTATTAAGAACTGTTTTGCTATCACATTTGTCTACTTTGCAAATGCATGTGCTTTTGATAACAAAAATAAAGAACAGCAATTTTATATTTTAGCACTTGTGACAATCTTTTACATGTGTCTAGTTATTTGACTAGGATTTCTAGTGGACCAGACAGTCGTGCAAATATATTTATATTAACCAGATTTAAAATTTACTCTGTATGTTATCTTGACACTTTTTTGACACTTCTCTTTGAAGACCTTGTATATTACCGTTACCATTAATTCTAAGTAAACCACCATTAGTTATCATGTACAGCGTAACAAACAGTGATATAACCACAGAAATTGGCAATTTGAACACACTTTCCTGCAATTCTGGACCAATAAAACTCACACACAAATGTTGACACCTTAGTACCAAATATTTAACACCTAAATACTAGCTGTTGGTTTTACTGTACGCCCAGGCCTTAAGGCCCACCTGGCCATCGGGCATTGTGAATCAGTGCAGATCAGTTAAACTAGGAATTTATTTTAACAATATGCTGTAAAGAAGACTTAATCGGCATTTAGATATATCCAAAGTTGTTGTTGTAGATATATTTTTTACTTATGTGTGTTTGAACTGACATTAGTGTTTCAAATCAAGCTCAAACAGTTTGTGCGTCTATTAGATACATTTTTTCATATACATGATGTTAACTTTTTGTCTCTTCAGAAATTTTATATATATTATTATACAGTATGTAATATTTACATGAATATGAGTGTTTCTTGCCAGTCCGGCTAGCTCAATTGATAAAGCATCAGATTGTCAATCTTGATGATCCCGGTTCGATCCCCATCAGAGCCGGCCAAATTTCTCCATGATATTTGATCTCAGACAATGCGTCTTTAGGTCATTTGTCTCTCACCTCTTAACCAAGTGAGGAAGTAGTCAGTCACTTGCAGATAAATTAGTTAGTAAACTGGTTGGATACCCAGAAACACTGGTTAGGTGGATTGACCGCCAGGATATGACTTAAGCTGTTAAAACTGGCATTAAACCCTTATAAAACCAAAACCAAAATGAGTGTTTCTTACACAGCTTTGGCTTACAACTACTGTGATTAATTTACTAATATAACACTTATATGTAGTATGTAATCGGGTATTTTTGGACTTAACCATTTCTTGTTTATCAAATGTTTAACAAGTTGAAAGTAGTGCTAAAACTTCTGAAGTCAGTCTTGTTTATAAAATGAAGCTAGGCAGTGCATTGATTTGGACCCACCGTTACACGATTAATAGTGCTTTATTTTACATCGGCATTCAAGATAAAACATTTTAATCACCAAATCATTAACCAGTAAGAAAAGATTTTATTTTTGAAAATGACATTCCAACTTACTTCTTTGTTAATGAAAAAATTTTTACCAACAACAAAAAAATATATATATTATTTACAAAAATTCTGCATGGAGAGGCAGCAAAGAATCTTTGGAAGAACAGTCTGGTTGATAATTTTGTGTTCATCTTATTTTTCAGTGGTCGTGAGCTGGAGCTCTTCAAAAACATTAAAAAAAAGTTAAATTTAGTGGCATTGTTTGCGGTTATATAAGTATATACTAGGGATAGCAAAATTCATTCATTTTAGCATTTGAATGTTCGTATCATTTTGCATTCAAATGTTTGAATAACTCGTGTCTAAAATATAACAAAACAAACTTTTACAGTGAATTTCTCGACATAGTGTGCATCAATAAGATCCAAGTGTATCCATTTCACGGGACTGTGTATTTCTCAATTTTCTGGTATTGAGTTATTCCCTTTTCGATTTAAATTTATATTTTAGGCATCATGTTCGAACAGTCAATCGTTCACTTACATCCCTAGTATATACGGGTTTTCTGTTTTGGTGCTTGAGACCATGGGCATATTTCACAATATTGTTTAAATATATCAAATGATAAACAACTTTTTCAAGGTTTAACAAAATAAATTTTGGGCAATTTTTCAGTTTTCGTTTTTCTTTTCTAAGTCCACATGCAACACCTATGAAGATACGGATCAGATTTGACATTGAGATGTTTCAAAATGGAATGCTTTTACCAATTGAAATATTTGTATGAAGTAGTTGTTATGCCCCCATAGAAGAAGAGGAATTATATTGTGACGACAAGCTCACAGAAGCCCTCACTTTGATAAGGGATTCTTCAAACTTTTTCATGATGGTTGGGCATAATGAATAGATGAATCCTTTTTGGGTCTTTTTTTTGCTCACAGGGTCAAAGATCAAGCTCACAGGGTCAAAGATCAAGCTCACAGGTTCAAAGGTCAAGCTCACAAGGTCAAAGGTCAAACTCCAAAAAGACCAATGCTTAGAAATTCATTTCTAATTATTAATTCTTAAATAACTGCTTTCTTGACCTTCAAAATCCCTTTTCAGGATGGTTGGGCATGTGTACATAAATGCTATTGTCCTTGTGCTCACTGCACCAAATGTCAGGTTCACAGTGGCCAGTATTTCATAAGTGGTTTTCTATTCTTCAAGAATGAGTGAATCCAGGGATTTTAAACATAGTTCAGTCTTAAAAAGTAGATAATTCTGCATCCAGTCAATTTAGGCTCACCATGCCGAGTTGACATTTTTAGCTCACCTGAGCATGCAGTGCTCATGTGAGCTTTTAGGATAAGTGATTGTCTGGTGGCAGTGTTCATCGTCGTCTGTCATCCACAATTACTTCAAAGGACATCTCCTCTGAAACCAGCAGGCCAAATTTGATAAAACTTGCCAGGAATGTTCCTTGCAAGAAGATCTATCAGAATTGTTCAAAAGGTTCTGATCCATTGCAGATCTAGGCCACAGGAGCTAAAAATAAATTTAAAACGTGAAAATTGTAAAAATCTTCTCTGAAACAGCAAGGTCTAGAGCTGAGATATTTGGTATGTAGCATTGTCTAATGGTTCTCTACCAAGTTTGTTCAAATTATGGCCCCAGGGTCAAAAATAACCCTGCCCCAGGGGCCACATGATTTTACAAAGGCTTATTTAGGGAAAACATCTAAAATCTTCTTGTCTGAAACCACAAGGTCTAGAGCTAAGATATTTGGTATGTAGCATTGTCTAAGGGACCTCTACCAAGTTTGTTCAAATCATGGCCCTAGGGTCAAAACTGACCCCCCCCCCCCCATCACTCTAGGGCCACATTATTTTACATAGGCTTAATTAGAGAACTTCAAACATCTCCTTGTCTGAAACCCAAAAGCTTTGGGCTAAGATATTTGGTATGTAACATTGTCTAGTAGTCCTCTGCCAAGTTTGTTCAAATCATGGACTGGGGGAGGGGGTGGGGGGGGGGTCAAAATTTTACATAGGCTTATATAGGGAAAAATTCTAAAATCTTCTCTTCTGAAACCACAAGGCCTAGAGCTAAAGATATTTGGTTTGTAGTATTGTCTAGTGGACCTTTACCAAGTTTTTTTTAAATCATGGCCATATCAATGTCAAAATTGACCCTGCCCCAGGGACCACATTATTCTGTCTTACATTTCTACTTATGGAGCTTTCATTAATTGACTGATATCTTTGATATCGTATCATGCATGGACTGCAACCACTGGGTGGGGTTTGAGGTTACTGGGTTCAAGGTAAAGGTCACAGAAGTTAAAAAAAAGTCTCTACTTTACGTCATAGGGTTTTGCTCGCAACTGATTCAAATTCAACCAAATTTTCACAAAAGAATCTACTTTCTTTTCCCGAACCGACCTGATCCCATTAAATGTTTCAGAGGTATTGGGCCAGAATAGGCTTCTTTTGTCATGTCTGCATGGTTTTGCTTGAATCTTTATTTATTGACATATATCTTAGATATTTGGTATGTATGTATCATAAGCATCTGCTCTTGGGTTGGATTTTAGGTCACTAAGGTCAAGCTCACCAAGGCTAAAAAATCAAAATTGGCCCCAATCCAGGGGTCACTTGGTTTTATATGGACTGACATAGGTAAAACTTAAAAAATCTTCTTGTCAGAAACCAAAAGGCCTGGATTTTAGATATTTGGTATGTGAAGAAAGTAGTTGCAGTTGTTTTCAGGTGAGCCATAAAAGGGCCATCATGGCGCTCTTGTTTACTGATCTTTTTGAAAGGTCAGCATCAGTATCATTTTGACAGTTCTAAGTCTTACAGTACAAAATATATCTGCAGGAAGTACATTCACATTTCCTGTCAAAGCCATGATTTTAGCAAGTAAATGAAGTACAGCTCTTTGCCCTTTGATATTTTTCAGTACTGTGTAAGGCTATTGCAGACATTTTGCTATTTTATGTATAACACCATTCATTATGCTCCCCTTTGAATCAGTGGGGGGTATAACACATAGGAACAGATTCTAGAGATTTGGTAGGTTCTTGGGCATCTTGAGTAGATGAACCGTTTTGTTTTTTTCCCTCTAGGTCAAAGATCAATCTCATGTAAAAATGTTTTCTGATAAATGACTGAAAAGGAACTGCTCCCAGGATCAACAAATTTTACGCAACGGTTGGGCATGGGTAGATAAATCCTATTGTTTTAGAGCCCGTATTCAAGCTCACAGGGGCCCATACTTTAAAAACAGGATGTTCAAACTTTACAGGATGTTTGGGCTTGACGAGGTGATCCTTTATATTTTTGGGTCAAGAGTAAAGCTATCATCGGCCTGCAGTGTGAAAATGGTTTTTGATCAGTAACTCTAAACTGCTCCTAGAACCTTCAAACTCCCCAAGAATGGTAAAGCTTGATAAGTATATTACCTGCACTGATTTGGGGCCCAACAGCTTACAGGTGCTTGCAGTGTGAAAATAGTTTCTTATCTAAATCTAGTAAAGAATACTGTACATGTAAATCCTGGCAATTGTGTGCCCCCCTGCATCAAACTTCAAGTTCACAGGGGCCTGGCCTTTTTTAATGGGCTTCGATCAATTATTCAAGAACTAGTGAATCAAGGAATTTTACACACTATTCAGCTTCATGAATAGTTAACGATCCTGTTGTTTTAGGCTCATTGTGTAGTCGACATTCTTAATTGATCTTGTGGGGGGGGGGGGTTCTGATGAGTGTAGTTGGGGGGTGGGAGGGCGGCCCTGAGGGTGCGTATCTGCATCATCCATTGTTAACTACTGCATATATCAGCCACTGATGCAAAACCATCCTCGACCGAAGGATTTGTTATAAGTGAATCAAACTTTTATCACTGAGTAACTGTGTTTCTAACATTCCCAAAATCTCTTCATGTGTAATAGTACAATGGCCTAAACACACAAAATCATGGATGTCAGTATAACACACCTTAGTGATTACGATTGGTATTTGTGGGAAGTTTTTTCCACAAACACTTTTACATGAGAAACTTGGGGCACAAACACTGAACTGACACAAAAGAACATTCCTTGTGATAAACAACTAAGTAATCCCTGCTCAGCTCTCATGATACTTTGGTTTAGCAGAGGTTAACACTTTCAGTTAAAATCATTCTAGGCAGGCAGTTTCCCTTACAACGGTTCCTTGGAAGGACCAGGGCTAGACTTCCATACTCAGTAAGAAACTGTCCACTTTCTCATGTAAATGATCACTGTTGGTACCAGAGCTTGAACCCATGACCTCTTATCGGTGAGAAATTAAGTAATATACAGTCACAGGTGACATAAATCACCTTTAATTTGTAACTAGGTTGCATATAAGATAAGAAGGCAATAGTGCTTTAGTTTAGTTGTTCACAGGTCTGTCATTTATTTCCAGTCTGAATGTATCATGGTATTTTGCAGAAAGACAAAATACGGAAAAATTCACCTTTTTATTTGTTTTCAGCTCAAGATGATCTTTACATAACGTAACTATGAAACAACACTAACACATCTAGAAAAAAACATCACATCCAAAATAAGTCTTATTCACGTAAATTACATGCATAGTCTGAAATGTAAGTCTATCAGTTAAACATTTGTAAAAAAGTTTCACACTTTGCAGTGAAGTAGCACATTTACTCTGATATCTGTAGTTTAGTTAAAATAAAAGGCCATTTGTTATTTACAAAATATTGGTGACAGTTGCATAAACTAGTATTCTGGCTTCTGGAGTTCCATCATATCCAATAAGTTTTTGTAAGGTTTGGCCAAACAGAACTAATCCAGTTCAAAATATCACATAAATCAAATAAACTATAAATCAATAAACAGTTCACTTTTTAGCAGTTTTAGATATTCAAAACAACATGAAAATAGTCTTAATACAGTGTGCTAGTCAAATGTTTCTACATGACAGCAAACATAATACATAAGAGAGCAATTCTGCACTGCTGATAATTCCGCCTATTCCGCAACAACCTGTTTGGTATAAAACTTGTCTTAAATTTATTCACAACTGACCAATTCAATGTGTCACTTATTACTACCATATATTACAGATAGTCAGATACCCTACGGTTTCTGGATACTATGACAGAATACAGAAAGAATCAATATATTACATAATTATGTACCACTAGTAACCAATCAAATTTTGTACAGTTAAACGTGAAGTGTTAACCAGATATGAATTATGTTGCCATTAATTGTCCATTTAGTCAATCAATCTATCAATCGACCAGTCAGTCAGCCACCTAATCAAATAACCAATCAATCAATCCATCCATCATTTCCCTCACTCACCCATTACTTTGTTTCTTAAGACTTCCGAAGAAAACTTGTGCATTTTACATGAACCTCTCTCTCAATGGACACCCTCTGGATTTCTGTCCAGTATGTGTTACAACATGTGTAATGTAAAAGCTACTTACAAACTATAAATCTATTATTATACATGTACACTGATGATAAAAAAAACAAGGATCATGATTATATTCATGCTAAAGGATGCAAAAACATTGCTGCTGCTGTTTTTAATGATGAAAATAAAGATGTGAACAATAATTACAACAGTAGACAATGTGTAAAAAAACAATGGAAAATTTTCTGAACTGACTCAAGATGACAAATATTCATGATTTAAAAAAAAAGTCAAATTTGGTTACAAGTATACAGTTTGCACATTTGGCTACAATCAAACAGGTCGCACATTTGGCTACAATCATACAGTTCACACATCTGGCTACAATCGTACAGTTCACACATTTGCTCTAAAGCTATGGATTCAAATGAAATCATCCCTCTTTTGCAAACTTATAATATAACTCATGTGAATGTCACATGAAATTTCCAAGTCTTCATAAAAAAACTAAATATACCATTATGATCATAACATACAAATGTTTATAAAACTTTAGGAACGTACTAACCCTAAATGCGAAACGTTATAACACCAAACAAAAACTTTCTTAGAACGGGACAGAGGCATAAAGTATCTTTGCACTAGACCATTTTACACGGGCATTTCTATTATACACAACTACAACAATATTAACAACAGTAGTATTTTGGGTCAAACAATCGAACATCAACATTCATAGTTCTATTTGAAATAACACAATTTATGTTATTTACATATCACAATGGATGTGTTTGTTTTATTCACCTACATATCCATTTTATAAACAGAATGGCATAAAGTCAACACAAATGAATATAAAGTAATTTTTTTTTGCCGCATCAAATCCAAAATACTTGAAATGAACTTTCTTTGCATAACTTGCATATTCTGGACGTAAGCCATTAAACTGTATAAAAGGAAATAAATGTGTTACCTGAACATGTTATGAAACAAGAAATATTCTATTTTAACCAATAATAAAACATATATATATAAGCTCTACTGACCCACATAATTGACACCTTAACCCTTACACTGTCAGTTCTCTAAAATTGGCTTGTCTATAATTGAAAATGCTTGGACATTTGTCATTTAGAGGGGTAATGGCTGAAAACTTCAAAACTGAAAAGCAAGCTGGGAATGGTCACAAAGGTGAAAACAATTTCAGGCAGCAAAGGTTAAAAGCAGCTCACAACTTACAAAATTCGACCAAGTTTATCTAAGATCTCTATATTTGTCAGCCTTGATATTTCTTGAAAATCCTGAACAGATTTTTTTGTAATTCTATAAAATTACAAAAAATTCCATCAAAAACAGAAGAAAACACATACATTTGTAAATCAGCAATTATTGACAATGAAAGAAGCTATAAAACAATTCACATATTCAAAGAACTATTTTTGTCTTCATCTACTAGTAAATATTTACAGTACTTTCTTAAAAACATTAATTGTTCAAAACAGTGGAACGTTTCTGTTATCTAAAAAAGGTCATTAAACATTAACAATAAATCCTGTCCCAGCCATTTTACCTTCCAAAAGTTTTGTCTGAGCAGACAATTTCAATCCTATAACTTTGGGCCAACCATTAACCATTCTTCTGTTCATATCTAAACAGACAATTTCAATCGTCTTTGGGCCAACATTTGTTCATATCTGAGCAGGCAATTCTTTTGCCGTTTTCATCTACCTTAGTTTTTATTATTATTTTTTCATTTCATGTGTATAATTGATAGCTTATTTGTTTAAAACCAGTTTCTGAAAAATAAATGAATTATTGAGAGATGTTTTAATGTTATCATCAAAAGGCTATTCTTATGGGCTGCCTCTGTATCTTTGGAAGCACTTTGTATCTAGCACTATTCCCCACAACTTAAAATAAATAGATTTTTCAACAGGAGTTGGTCATACAAGAGTTTGGTTATTGGTGACAGACATACTCACAGTCAGATAGTCACTGCTTACTGTAAATACCACTTCTAAAACTGCAACCAAGAAACTCATTCAAATACTTTGACAGTCATACAAACTAGGGTTTCACAACATTTCAAATTCACGTTTATTCTTTACAACTAGTTTTTCTTAATTCCTCATTTAGGAATCAAATCAAGTATTTCACAATCATGACCAAACATTTAATCCATTCTTATGTTACCTAGAGAGGCTATCACCGCTATATGTATACTCGATCAAGTATTCAGGATATGCCTGTGTACTGTCAAAAATAACGAATATCTTCGGATCAGCTTCATTGTCCACACACGAGTCGTAACACTTACCATACTGGTCTGTATCAGGAAAAAGGGGAGGTGGTTTCCGTAACTTTGGATTTCCCACGGTGTATTTTCCGACCAACACACGCGCAAGAAATACTTTTGCTTTCGGTCTTTCCTCTTCTTGCTGGCTCTCAGAGTTTACATTTACGTAAGTAACTGTTTGACTTCCATGAAACCTCACAGCAATTGGCTGATGCAATGATTTCTTTGACCATAAATGTGCATTTCTATGTTTCCGTCTTGCCAGTAAATCATTCTTCATGCTTCCCATTGCTCTAGAACCAAACTGAGAAGAACTAGGCTGGGCTCCAGAACTGAACTGAGAAGAACTAGGCTGGACTCCAGAACTGAACTGAGAAGAACTAGACACGGTATTATTATTTGTTTTAAGAGATGGGCCCACCTTTAATGTTTGACTGCCTTGAGCAATGCACGCTCCATTTTTCTGACTTGCTGTTGCATTGTGGGAAAGATTCACTGGTCTAAATTGAGTAGCCTGTATCACTGATATACCAACAGGGGTTGTTACTGGGTGTAGAGGCTGACCAAAGTTCACATTCATGGGTGGAAACATGAATGCTGTAGGTGTCATTTGTGGCGGCGGGCCAAATGAAATTGCCCTTCCTGCACCATGTGCCCGTCGCAGATCAGTGTACTGATGAGAATATGAAGCATGTTTTGCAAAGTACGAGCCTGTAAAAGACATATTACACTTTGACAATCAATTCTGACAAGAAAAAAGCTTTGCAATGATATAATCCCCTAAAATAATAGTCTAGACTACCAGTTCTAGGGATGTAGCTAAGATCCCTTATGCTTGTTCACAATTTATAGCTTGCATGGATACTTATATGAATGAGTCCTCTTTAGAAGCCATGAAGTATCTCTCCTTGGAAAAAGGTTGTGAGTTTTAGTCCATTTTTCGCTATTGGTCTATGCTTATTACTACCAGTGTATTGGTCTATGCTTCATTACTACCAGTATATTGGTCTATGCTTCATTACTACCAGTATAACCTGTGGCCTGAATGTATTTACTATACCATTAAACTGAATAAGTAAGCTGATACGTTATTTTATAACTAGCAACAGACTAGGCAATTTCTTTTTGTAGAATCACATTTTTTACTTGTATTGCAGAAATATTGACAAAACAAAACAGAATTCAAGGTAACCCTACCACACTTGGATAGGATGTCAATAATTTATACAGCCTGTAACTTCCTCACTATAATATTCAATAAAATTCTTCTCCATGTTCCAAAAAAAGTATCATTCAGTTATCATTAGTATACTGTAACATTTTTACAGATATACTTAACTAGAGCTATCACTAAATGTGATTAATACCCCTGCAAGACTGCTTCGGAGCTGAGGAAGTTATTAGTAACAGAATACTTTGTAAAAGAATTGAAATAGAGTTATGTTTGTGGGCAATTAAATATAGTTGTTGTACAATGCATTCCTCTCATTGTACTTGACCACTGTATGAAGTTACATTGAATTCCAACCATAAGTTTTCAAGTTATGCTCCAGACAAGGAAAAACAACAAAGGGCAATAACTCTGCAAATGGTAAAGAAAGAGTTATAGCTCTTGTACAATGCACTTCCTGTCACTGTGCGTGATCATTGTATAAAGTTGCATTGAATTCCAACTATTAGTTTTCAAGTTATGCTCCAGACAAGGAAAACCAACAAAGGGCAATAACTCTGCAAATGGTAAAGAAAGAGTTATAGCTCTTGTACAATGCACTTCCTGTCTTTGTGCGTGATCATTGTATAAAGTTGCATTTTATTCCAACCAATAGTTTTCAAGTTATGCTCCCGACAAGGAAATTGCAACAGACCGCCAAACCGCCCGACCAACCACTGGTTGACTCCTATATACCCTCCCAAACTTTGTTTAGTGGGTATAACAATCATAACACTCTTAAATTTCATGGATTTGTCTAGAGGTATCTTTTAGATTCTTTTTAATGAAGTTCCA
Source organism: Cyclina sinensis (assembly GCA_012932295.1). Lineage (NCBI taxonomy): Eukaryota > Metazoa > Mollusca > Bivalvia > Venerida > Veneridae > Cyclina > Cyclina sinensis. The sequence goes on from JAAONU010000003.1 coordinate 5,582,688, forward strand.
AATATCTCAATTTTCAATTTTTACAAAAAACAGATGCAAAAATAAAGTTTCTGCCTATAATTCCTTCAACAAGAATGAAACACAAGGGAGAAATGAAATGTTTTCTTCATGTACTTCTTAAGATCAGAACACTATTTGAAAAAAGCTAGTCAAATACTACATACCTTGGCCATACAGGGTTCCATGTTTTCCACAAACCCGCCAGTCAAAGCCCTTTCGACAGATGGCTTCAACTGATGATGATGTTGTTCCATGGAACAGCTGACTCTCTACAACACTATAAAATCCACCACTGTCTCTCAACATCTCAGATTTCTTCCTATAATTTAAACAGCTGATTTAGTACTGTACAACCCTTTATTAACCTTTTTTGTTAAACAAACTGCAAATTTATTGTTTTCATGTCTTACTTTTCCCTTTTTTTGCATGCAGGGGCTGGGGCTGGGGGATTTTTTCCCCTAAAGAAATTAATTTATTATGTTCTGTATAATATTATACATACATTTTACTAAACTACAATCTAATACATTATTTGTCACAGACTGCTACACTTCCTTTACAAATTTTTGCCAAGTCTAAGCCCAATACATGTACATCTGCGATCTCTTATACAATATACATGTATACATCTAAAGCCTTTTAAAGCAACATCATCTTCAGTTCTTGACTTCCACACTCACTTCCATGGCAGTTATTTATTTCTAAGACATTTGGTTGCTATTGCTTTTATTCCTTTCAAAGAAAATTGTAAAAAATTTGTTTGAATTAATTTTACATCAACTGGGAAACAAAGTTCTTGTAACTACTATTAATCCTGTTCAAACCACTGCACTGAAACAGTGAAATGTGGCAAGTCCTTGGAGACTCTCAGCCCTGCTGGTTTCAAACCAGTGACCTCTGAATCGAGAGTCAGGCATTCTACTGAAACAATTGTTTTTTTTACGACTGGTGAAAGTTGTGTTCCCATTCAAGCCTCAGTTGTCAATATCATAATGTATTATCTAACTTTAACGCAACATTATCATTAATTAAACACTGTGATCTTTCATCACTGAATGAAATACTATCCTATTATTCAAAGTAAATAGTTTTCAAAAACATTGCAATCACATTTTTTGTCTACAACTTACCAATAACACATGATTATTAATCTTGTGATAAAATCTACATTGAGGTTTTGTTGTAACTTGTTATCATTATACTTCCTTCGCATATAAATAAAGTCATCTACATGAATTATGTTATCATTACTTATACAAATGAAATAAAACAAGGCTGCATGTGTGAAAAATCCAATGCCACCACATTGTATAGAACTAAATAATAGTAGGAACAAAATTAGTTTATCATTTGCTTGTATACATCACCTAACCATGATCAATGTCAAATAGAACTCAATGTAAATATTTCATCATGTGAAACAAAACACAATTATCATATGTATCTAATGTTAAAATAGAAAGGCCATTGCATAAACAAATGATAAGTTATGAAGACTTGAAAAATTAACCCTTGACCTTAATGGTCAATACTGAATATGGGTCAGTGTCATATGAAGCATGTCAAATGAATAACAGAAGTGTGTACATCATTTCCAAATATGAAGGCCATAGCTTAAACAATAATGAAGTAATAAAGGTTTAAAAATTTGACCTTTGACCTTAACAGTCAAAGATGTCAAATATCAGCATGTCAAATGATAAACAATGTTCAGATCATTCATATGCCCTGACCTCCAGGGCTGGGCCAATTTGAACCAAGGGGTTAAGCTTAGAACAAACTTGGTAAAGGTCCACTAGGGAATGCTTTATGCAAAAATATCAAAGTTCTAGGCCATTTGGCTCTGGAGACGGAGATTGTTAAGTTTTTTCCTATCATTTCTTTTGGTTGCCATGTCAACCATATCTCTGCACGGAATCAAATTCTTTGAACAACTTTTATACCGGTACCTCTATATAAAACTGTGCCCTTAGGCCAGGGCCAATTTGACCCCAGGGGTCAAGATTTGAACAAACTTGGTACAGGTCCACTAGGTTATGCTTCATGCAAAATATCAAAGGTCTAGGTCTTGCAGTTCTGAAGAAGATTTTTTTTATGTTTTCCCTGTATATCTCTGTTTAAAAATAAGTGCCCCTAAGGTGGGGCCAATTTTACCCCAGGTGTCATGATTTGAACAAACTTGGTAGAGGTCCATTAGGTAATGCCTCATGCAAAATATCAAAGCTCTAGGCCTTGCAGTTTTGTGGAAGAAGATTTTTTAAGTTTTCCCTAAATATCTCCATATAAAACTATATTCTCCTGGAGCAAGATCCATTTGACCCCATGGGCCATGATTTGAACAAACTTGTTAGAGGTCCACTAGGTAATGCCTCATGCAAAATATCAAAGCTCCAGGCCTTGTGGGTCTTGAGAAAAATACTTGTTATTTATTTTTCTATTATTTCTTTTGGCTGACATGGCAACCAGATTTTTACACAGAATCAAATTCTTTGAACAAAAGTCCTTTATCGAAGGAACAATCCTGCTAGGTTTGGCTGAAATCCACTTGTGGTTTTAGAGAAGAAGAATTTTGAAGTTCACTATATAATCTATATAACACAGACACGCACACACCCACGCACACACACACACATGCACACACAAGTCAATCGCTATATGCCACTGTATTGCAGATGCTGCGGTGGCATAAAAATATACAAATGTATACAGTCAAAAAAGGAAACACTAAATCACTGAGGAACCTGATGGTATTTCCAAGAACTATTCAGAATCACACTGTTTGTTCTTCCATGCATAAAGTAATGTCAGATGGGAATGAATTAATTTTTCACAGGACACCATAATTTCTTAATACCTCGTTTTACTCCTGTTTCATCTGTATATACATTCATCTGCAGCAAACACAAGTATTTTCCTTGCAAATTCTATACCTAAAGTAAAGTTCTGCTAATTACACTGTGAATCAAAATTTAGGAGTACTGAACGACTGATTAGTTCTGAATATGCGCCGACTTGTAAACTGGTCGTATGGTGCTAATCTATCTAAAATTCTTTTTAAAAAAAACTTAGTTATATAAACAATCAAACTGTAAAAATCGGCTGAGTATTCACAGCTTACAATACTTTTATCTACATCTTTAACTGAGCAAGAACCAAAACAAACTACAACTTTTTCTGTATATTATTTTCAGATAATTAATTTGTAACCCCTTGAGCTCCCACAATCGATGGAGCAGTAGTGTAAGGCAGTATTATATCACAGTAATTTTTTAACAAGACCAGGTCATGACCTGAAATATTATGCATCAGCTATATAGCAGCCAATAAATTCCTGAAGAAAGCAAAATGTGAACTATTGCGTAGCCTCTATTGAACACAAATAGATTTTTCTGTGGTAAGCACAGCCCTTTTGCCTCATGGTTTGTGTACCACTACCAGGTAACATTAAAAGGATGGTCTTTGTAGAATTGGTCTAGCAGACTCTTTTTTGTTCTAAGTTTTAGCGTTTGTTTCTTTAAAACTGCTGAAGATTTTGAAATAATATTAGAGGTCTTAGATGCTACACTTTACTTCATGAAATATAATTATTTATACAAGCGATTTACTTACACCATATAATATTTCCACTGTATTGGATTCTGTACTCTGTACACTGCTGTGACTTCCACATTGTGATCAACCATGGAATCAAAAAATTGTAACACAACATCCTGATAATCTTTGGTCTCCGTTTCAACGGGTACCAGCACATACCCCTGGAAAAACAAGAATTCAAAATTTAATTGTAAATAATATTTCTAAAGATAAAAATCAGTGTAATTCAATAATCACGACCCTGAAATTAGGTTTAAATTACCTTAAAATAACTGAATTTGACAGGTAAAAGAAAGAAATAAGAGAAAGTCCCACAATGGAGACAAACCTGCAGTTTCTGAGAATTTACACAGTTGTATAATTGTTGTATGCCATACCTTCAGATCTATCAAAACATAGAAAGTGTTGTATGTTCAGTTGTATGTCCAAGTTTCTGATTTAATTTTGAATGGAAAAAAACTGAAGAAAGGGGACACTTAAACCAATACCCAATCACATTTTTAACTTACTCAGACCCTTTTCATTGTGACAAAAAAATCAAAGTTTCACCTACATCGCTGTTAACATTTCTTTCATCCATTGTTTCCCAGTTTCCAGGACAATCCTCATATTTCTTAAGGAACCGTCCATCTTCTGTCTGATCAAGGTCACCAGATGCACTTTCCTGATCTATCTCTTCAGATGCTTTCTTCATGATCATATCAGAGATAAAATCAACATAATCCTGGTCCAACTTGTCTTCTAGAATTTCTACAACCATGGCTGGGAGAGAGTGTCTCAGTTCACCTGGAAAATAAGTGAAAACTCAGGAATTTATACAAATTGCATCTAAAAATAAAATGGTTTGACTCTTTCATTCTCTCTTCAGACAGCAAGTTACTTGGAGTTAGTTATCCAGTGTTAAAGCATTGAAATGGTAATCTAAGGGTCATGAGCAACACCAGTCTGATCCCGTGCTCCTAACACTAACACCACTTATTGTCTTTTGAACAAGACTTTTAATGGAGGTGCCATGTTTAAATGCTTCACACTGACTGAGCAAGTAAAAGAACCAGGAATGGGCTGCTTAATGTACTATTCCTCACGACCTCAAATAAGTGCACTCTTCTAGGGGGCATCCGTCATATGTGAAAATGGTACCATCAATAAATAAACTTATATAGCTGAACTGAGAAAGGTGTGATAAACCTCATGTACTAACTGGGAACAAAAACAAGTTAATGAAAAGTCTGCAATTAATTTTCAAAAACTAGATGGTGAATCACTGTGACCTCAAATGAAATGTCAAATATAAATTTTACTGGTTCTACCATATTTTCCACAGTTGCTACTATTTACCTGGATATAAGTGATATATTTTGAAATAATAAAATCTACTCGAGAATTATTGCATTGATTCATTAGAAAGTACACACTGATTTGACTACTATATAATATTAACATACAAATTGATACAATATCACCGAAAACTGCATGACTAATTTGGCCTATATATATTCTGGACCCACTTTGGCCAAAACAGAAATCCACTTTGGCCAAGACCAAATTAGAATTCCTATTTTGACTACAGGGCCTCTGGATCTGCCTGAATTCTAATCTGACCTATGCATATTCACAATTTCCATATTTAGTACCAATGCTTACTTCATGCACTATTATCATGAATATAGTACAATGTATGACAGTGTAATTAAGTATTTTGTAACTTGACAATAATAACCACTGGGCCTTGATTTTGTGTTTAATTATTAGCATGCATTATATAGTCCCATACACTCTAGATAAAGAATTATTCCTTACTATCATGGTACAGTGGAAATTTAACAATTGTCACTTTTGTTCTTGGAACCATTCTTTCTCTCTGTTTAAATCACTGTCATATTTATTTTGTCTCACAGGAAATGTCAGGTGTCAAATTTCAGTACAACTGGTGTAAAACAGGAGATTGAATATTAAAGGAAACTTATTTTAACATAGTAGATAGTAGTTTTGGTGAATACATGTAGTGCAAGACACAGAAAGCATCCCATTCCAGAGACACCTCTGTTTCTTTTGCATGCCCAGTGTACAGCACTGATACATGGGACTTCAGTATAAGGTTTCATCCAAAAGACCATTAGTAATGTTAGTGGAGGAGCAGGGTATTGATCTCATGACCCCTGGGTTACCAGTTCAGGGCATTACCACTGGACCACTGATAGCTCCTTATAAAAATTACTAAAACAAAATGACTTATCTACAAGACTAGTTCTATAATTATATGTTACAACTAAGTTTCTAATGAACATCACTCAAACAGCTTAATATAACTCAATATCTACTGTTTGTTTTCATCTATATGTCAACATTTCAAGAAAATAAAAAACAAGACGGCAATGATGAGATTATATAACACACACGAGTACCACTGCTCTTAACAGCAAATGTCAAATGAAAGACATTCAACTTAACCAGAGCATACACAGACATCAAAATTTATGTTCACTCATTGACAAGTTCCTTAAGTTTAAATGTGCACACAGTATCATGCAAGTTCTTCAAATTTTAATGCTGAAGCTTAGGAAAGAAGGCAGAGGGTCAAGGTCAAGTTGAAGTTAAATTCTGTACAGCTGACTAAAATCTGCCGTGATTCCCCAAGCAAGTTCATTTCTGACTACATACCAAAGGTCTAGATTCTGAGCCTTTTCATTTTTCAAGGAAACATACATTTGTGTAAAAAAGAAATCCTTTATTATACCAGGGCCAGGTCACTTCTGATCCTGGGGTCATGATTTAAAACACTTTGGTACAAAGCCACTTTATGGTGCTAGTCCCCAATATATAAACTCTTGGCCTTATGGTTTGAGAGAAGACTTAAAAATCATATACAATGTATAAGGCAAATTTCTGATCTGCAGGGGAAGCTTTTGATCCAGGGCTCATGATTTGAACAATATTTGTGGTAGAAAAGCACCATGCCATACACTATAATTATTCTGTATGGTCCAGTAAACACTGGCCTATAACTGTATAAATACAACCTCTGACCACTGTTTCAGGGTACTGATTCTTTGGCTCAGTGGTTAGAATGTTGGTCTTCAATGTGGGAGGACTGGAGTTCAAATCCCGCTTTTGGTGGTCCCTTTCAATATGCATTGCATCTTTCTGTTACAAACTTACAATGATATACCAAACGTCTGGTTTTTTCCGTTTAAAAGAAGATTTTTAAAGTTCTAATTGTCTATGTAAAATGACCCCTAGGGCAGGGCCAATAGTGACACTAGGGATTTAATTTTGAACAATCTTGGTGGTAATCTACAAGCCAATCCTACATACTACATACCTACACTCCAGAAGTATACTAAGCAATGCTACACACCAAATTTTAAAACTCTGAGGCCTGTCGATTTACTTTTCATTTAAGTTGCCATAGCAATCAACTCTGGCCAAGTGGTTCAGAAATCATGTTTAAAGCAAGTGGTGGACACCATATAGAATGGTATGACAACAGCTTGTCCTGAGGTCTGAGCATTAGCCCAGGTGAGCCAAAAACTAACGTTTTAGAAAAGACAGTATTTACAAGTCATACCATTATTTTACAAGAACCTAAAAAGATCAAGAATGCATTACTTAATGACTGTCATTCAATATTCATAATACCTTCATTCAATGAAACATTACACCTTAAACACAATACATGCTCTTGTTTTTTATTTTGGTTTTGAGAAGGTATGTCAATTTAACCACTGAAAAAAAAAAATCCACTAGTCCCAAAGCGGCTTCAAACTGGGAAAATTTTCTGATTTTTTACTGATTTTTTCTTTCCCATAAATCCTGCCATGTCATATAGATTTTCATATTCATAGATTTCCTTTCCAAAAGATTGGTTCTTGTTTTCAGTTAAACTGTGGGACTCATTTCACATATGAATGTATGCAAACTGGTATTATTAGAAACAGCTGTCAACAAATATTGAATATCATTATTGAACATTACTGTCTTAATTCATTTCAACATGCAATAACACAATCTAAGATTAGATAATGGTTTGAGGGTGATTAACTTCTACCCTGCAAGTGGGTTATGCATTTGTTTGTTTTTTGCCAGTACAGACCTGATAATGATGAAACCTTTATCTGCACTGTTCCTCTAATCAGTCAGAGAGTTTTTCTGGGCGCAATAAGAGTACTAATATTTGACATATCAGTGACAAATCCATAGGTATTTACTAAAAAAACAGGCTACTTATAAGATAAACGGAATTGTGAAAATTAAGTAACATACAAGTACATTCAAGAAATTAAGCAGGGTAATGATAAAGCTAAGATTAAGTTCTAGAATTCTTTTCTTTTGTTACCAATTTTGGGCACTATTTTAAAACAACAGGGCCCAAATGACCCACTCTTGAAAATGACCTAGTATATATCAAGACAATTATCCTTAACCCTGGTCAGATTGCACGGATATGCAGGCTGGCCTGGCTCTATACTGGTGGCAAAGGCTAATCACTTTCTGTTTCAGCAGGTTAAGGGTTAAAATTTCAAAAATGATCAGGTAGAAAATATGGCTTCTGCCTAGGTAACAGGGTTTCCGCTGCAATTCGCCAATTTCGCAAATGGCGAAAAAATATTTGGAAGTGGCGAAAAAAAGCATAAAAAAATTATTTTTCCGATGTATATTTTAAAAAATGGCCTAATTGATTGCTGATTGATAAATCCAGATGAAAGTTGTGAAAAGTGTTACTGCCAGTGGCGATTACATGTCAATTTGACCTTATTGTCGACGGTCACGTTGGGAGAATTACTCGCCGAAATTGCAAATTTTGAAATTTGTTTTAGGCTGCTTGATTACATCGCCAGTGGAAAGCAATGTTAAAATAATTAAAAAGTATTAACTCCCACACAATTTAATATAGAACAACCAAAATTATGTATATTTCTGCAGAAAACAGAACATTTTTCAATTGTCACATATTTTCGCGACTCCGATTTTTTTTATAATTATTTAAAACGAAAAGAATCAATGTTCTGTTTAAAGATCTTTAGTACAAAAAAAAAAAAAAAATACATTGGTGATGATGCCATAATTCAGTAAGTGATTCAGAAAAAGGGCTGCATTCTGTTAATGTCTGCAAGTTTAATTTCTATACGCTAATTAAAGCCATGGTTTTATGTAGATCTAAGAAAACAGTGGAGGTATCAATATATCTGAACTTTTGGCTATCATTTTGTTAAATTAAGAATATTGGCTATTATTTTTTTAAGCCAGTGTGAGCCCTGATAATGATAAATCAATTGTAATTTGTTGATATGATGTATGTAGATTTTAGAAAATTAAAGTCAGAAAAATATTAGATTTATCATTTTAAAATGCTTTAATGCCATAAAATATTCAAAACAGTTGAAGCTCTAGATATGTTGTAAATTAAGTCTTTAAAAATGAGAAATTGAAAAGTTTTCGACGGCCGGGAGCTCCCTCCCGGAACCCTCCCAATTGGCGGAAAAATAAAATTGGCCAGTGGAAACCCTGCTAGGTAAACTACTTTTTTAAACCAACATGACCCACTTTGGACCATGACCTAGAAATCATCAAGACAAATATTCTAACAAGTTTTATATGAAGATCTGGTTGAAAAGATGGCCACTGGCCAAGTGACCTACTTTTATGACCCACATAACCCACTTTTGAACATGACCTAGATATTATCAAGACAATCATTTTGACAAATTTTCATGATAATCAAGTTGAAAATATGGCAATAAGGATGATGACCTACTTTTACGAACCAATGTGACCCACTTTAAAACATGATCTACATGTAGATATCATCAAGACAATTCCTTAGAGAAGTTTTCATGATGACATGGTGGAAAATATGGCCTCTTTACTGGTGACCTATATTTTGATTCCAAATGACCCACTTAAGAAAATGACTGAGATACCATTAAGACAATCACTTCATTTTATGAGGATCACGCTGAAAATATGGCCTCGGGACACATATTCGAACATGAATTACAAATCATTAATACAAATATTTTTACCAAAAATCTTGAAATCAACATGTGGTCTCTTGGGCGTAACAAGGTTTTCATTTTAATGTTACTGCAGTTTATGACCCATACTCAAAACTTGACCTAGAAATCATCAAGATAAACACCTTTACAAACTTCAAGCTGATTGGAAGCAAACTGTATTTTCTAGAGGGTAACCAAGCTAAGTATGGAAAGATGCCACAGAAACATGGACATCAAGCAATCACAATACCTCACTGTGAGCACTTCCTGTCTTTATTTGACACTAATATGTAATAAATTATATTTGTTAGCATATAAGCTTTTTATGGCACTCAAAGATCACACTCACATCATTTTATTTATATTTTCAGCATTTTACCTGAAACATGTACCGGTAATTTCAAACTCATATTCATCAAGTGAATACGTTGTATTCTGTTCACTTTGACATTCTCCTAAGTTGAATAGTAAAACACTTACTGATTGGATAATAGCTGTCACATGAGTTGTTCAAACACTTCACTGACTCCTGTAAAAGAAATATCACAAGTTTTGTGGTTTTCAATTTTCCATATTCTGACTGATTAATATTCATGCATAAAACATTGGATCTGTAAGACACCTGGTAACTTGTTATGGTCCAGTGCGTACTGGCCTAAAATTATATAAATGAAACCTCTTACAACTGCATCAGGGAATGTATTCTTTGGCTCATGATCATGCCAAACATTCAAAAGACCAAAACAATGGAAAACTGTTGAAATGTTGTTGTTTTTTTGCAGCTACATTTATGCCATGATGATTTCATGACTCATGAATCAAAACTTGATCAAACATACATACATATGTAAACTGAAAGAACAATTAATATATCTTAAAGTATATAAAAATCTCATTCAAGTATTGAAAATTATTTTTCCTGGTTTATAAAACCGACTCAGGTAACAGAAATTCACATCCTTCTTTCACATACCTTCAATAAAAAGTTTTGTGGAATTTCCACCATTTTGATTCAAACAGGAAAGGATAAGGCTGTGTCAGAACTTTCTAAACAAGAGGGCCATGATGGCCCTGTATCGCTCACCTGAGTATGACTGCTTTTTACAAAAGTGGCTATGGACCTGGTTAACTGACCCCAGATGACCCATATTCGAACTTGACCTAGAAATTATTGAAACAATCTTTCTGACAAATTCAAGGTTGTCTGACTGAAAATGTTACCACTAGAGTGTTAACAAGGTTTTTCCATATTTGGGCTCTGTGACCTAGTTTTTGAACCCAGATGACCCATATTTGAACTTGACTTAAAAATCATCAAAGCAACCTTTTCTGACAAATTTCCAAGATAACTGGACTAAAAATGTAACCTATGGAGTGTTAATAAGATTTTTCTATTTTTGGGCTCTGTGACCTAGTTTTTGAACCAGATAACCCATATCCGAACTTGAGCTAGAAATCATCGAAGTAACCTTTCTGACAAATTTCCAGATTATTTGGGCTGAAAATGTTACCTCTAGATTGTTAAAAAACTTTTTCAATATTTTGGCTCTGTGACCTAGTTTTTTACCCTTGATGACCCATATTCGAACATGAGCTAGAAATCATTGATACAACCTTTCTGACAAATTTCCAGGATATTTGGACTGAAAATGTAGCCTCTAGAGTGTTAACAAGGTTTTTCTATATTTGGGCTCTGTGACCTAGTTTTCAACCCAGATAACCCATGTTTGAACTCGTCCGAGAAATCATCGGGACAAACATCCTGACCAAGTTTCAAGACAATTGAGGCAAAAATGTGACCGCTAGAGTGTTAACGAACTAAGTGTGGACGGACGATGGACATTGAGGGATCCTTATAGCTCATCATGAGCCTACGGCTGAGGTGAGCTAAAAATATGTGTTATCCAGTATTTCAGCATCAGGACCACTTTCCTATTGATTTTCATTGTTTTATTCTGCCACTCCTTATAGTTTCGATATCCACTAATTAATAGACAATAATAGACAATAAAATATATATACATGCATAAAATGCCCATCATTTTTTACTACAATGGATGCTTGCTGACTTCATTTGCTATTTGAATCCAGCACTCCTTTTAAATATTGGCCTGTGGGCAGATATGACAATAATGAACTCTACAACAATGTATTAGATAACAGCTAGCAACAATTTTACATAAACCCAGCAGCTATAATGTAAATCATTATGTAACAGTATACAAGTCCTTGTTGCTAACCACAGTAACACAGGTCAGCTTGTTATGTCGATGCTGTCTCTAGTAAGCTTCTGAGTTCAGCTGTTGTTTTCTAATTCAGTTGTCTAAGAAAGGTTTACTGTGAAAACTTGAGATGTTAATAGGGTCTATTTTTCATTTAACAGTATAATGCAAGCATTCATAACTAAGGAGTAACCAAGCAGCCACTGACTGAAAAAGTCTTTCAAAAATAGCACAGCCAGTTTGTTCTAAATTTAGACTTTGGGTACTTAAAACTGCTGATTATCAAGTGATTTTGAAATATTTACAGTACATGACACTGTGTAAAATGGACAAAATACCCATTATTGTCATCCAAGATTATTTACCCAGTAATGCAAAAACACTCACTCTTTACAGTGGAACGGTTTGATAATTATGAATTTCCGGCAAAGCTTTTAAGTCAAACTAATGAACTTATCATTCTTTTGCCCCACCAAGGCAACTGGCAAACCCAGGGGGTTAAAATATAGTGCAGATCTTGTTAACTAATACATGTACCCCTGAAGCAAAATGTTCTATCTGAAATTATCTAATGGGATTCCCAGGGAATCAAATTTCTTTTAGAAAATAACATCCATTTTCTGGGTGACCGTTTTCTCAAGCCTATAAAAGATCTGCCTTGCTGGAATCTCCTGAGATCTAAACTTGCCACCAACATCCCTCTCCTCTCAAGCGAAACATTAATAGACACATACCACAAGGATAAAAATATATGCCTTCAAGTAAACACACAATTTATAGGAAAAACTAATTTAAAAGATATTTACCTTTGCTCTTCCTGTCAACACAAGTTTCACTCTCTCTTCCAAACATTTGGTACATGTTGCATGGCCATTTGGACACCGTGAAAACTTTTGTCCTGTCAGATATGCCCCACAATTTGTGCAGTTTAAGTCTTGTAAAACATCATTGTAATATCTTTTCTGTTTCTTTGGTGGGAGATGTTGTGAGTTCTGTGGTGAGGGGCTCCGAGGGGATTGTGTTGACATATCTGTGGCGTTGGTAGAATCTTCGCTTTTATATGAAACCAAGGAACCTGAAGACACTGAATGTCTGTACAACTTACTCTGCTGTGAAAGTGGCAATGTCAGAGAATTGTAATACGTTGTAGAGCTGTCTATCATTGACAATGATCGCTTGAAAAAACCTGAAGTTGGTGAAGTCGTATTATGTATGGAAGTACTTGATGACGGACTCAAGGTTGGCTGAATACACTGAATGGATCCCCCTAAAAGACCATTGCTAAAATTAGCCGATGGTCCAAGATTGAGAGAATCTCTAGTCGAACAGACAGACTGTGTTCTGTTGATAGACAAGGACTGATCTGTTTGACTTATGGAACCAGTCTGTGACTGAGTGCTAGAGTTCAAAGTCATATCTAAAGAGGATAATAAGGCATGACTTGCCTGGAATGGATCAGACAAGTCCATAGAAGTTCCTTGTACATCTATTGTTGCAGATCTTCGATTATTCACATGGAGATTAGGAGGGTTTGTGTCTGTATCACAAACCTTTGTGTTTCTTAAAATCTGCTTAGTGGTATTAAGCTGTGTTGTGATGACAGACTGATTACTAGCCTCTCTAACTTTCTGTTGACAAGTCTGGTTTGATGCAGCAGGAATTCCATGCCCCGTATTTACTATCACAGAGTTACAAGTATTTACAATACAACCTAATGTAGAAACATTTGTGTAAGGATCACTGGAATTAGTATCTGTATGCTGATTGGTTGAGGTAGTTCTTTTGGAAGGTGAAAGGTTAAATGCTGACCAATCAGCATCTGCTGAACCAGTACTGCTCACAGCATTATCACATAACATAGTACTCAGCCTAACACTAGTTTGATCATTGGATAGTGAATTATCGTTATTTAGCCCACAACTAGCACCTACAGCACTCCTGGAATCACTTACGCCAACGGCATCACTATCTACCGGCAGAGACGGAGGATTTGATGAGTTTTCCAGTTTAACTTTTAGGCTATTATCACTTGCAGTTTGTAATACAGGCCCTTCACTAGAGAGTAACATCATGAATGAAGAATCTGAACTAGCTCCATCCCCTCCATTCTGTATGTTACTACTGGTATTGCCTTGGATTGCATTATCAGACCCCTTTTCACTGGAATCAGTTGATTTTGAAGACAAATCAAGAGGCCCTATGGACGATGTGGCTGCTTTCGCCAAAATGTTGGCAAGAATGTCAGTATCATCAGAGTCATCAAGTGACAGTTGCCCTGTACCAGATGTAAGACTTACGGTACTAGACAGGGAGCACTTTGACTCAGATGGGGTCAGTTCAGTCTGCTTTGGTGACTCAGAAGTCTCAACATCAGATCTGGGTGTGGCTTTAGTTTCGGAGAGAAAGATGACATCATCACAGTCGACTTCTATCTCCTCTTTGATGAGAACAACATCATCATTGTCAGATTCATCTACAAAATACATAAACACTTTTCAGTTCCCTAACGAAAAAGTTTACTTGGTCTTGAATTTAGATTAAAAAATCCAGTTGTTTTAAAGTTACAAAGAAATAACAGTTCAGTACAGGTATTTTCAAATAACCTTGATAACACAAAGGAAAATATATCAGCTACTAGTAGACCATTTCTATGCCTGTAACTGTTGTAATGAAGTTTGATAATAACACTTGTCATCAGTTTTCTAAGAATCACCTAACATTACAGCATCTTGAGTCATGAGTTTGCGAGTTCATACATTTCTACTTAAGTGGTAGCAAGTATTAAGCTGGTTAAGTGGTTGAGGGATGGAGTGCTGGACTTGAATCTGAGAGTTCCTGGTTCAAATGTTAAAAAACTGTATTCATTAAATACATCAATTGCGAAACAAAGTCTTGCAAATAATTTTAATCCCGTTGATGGCTGCTTCCTGGTTTCAACTGTTACTCACAGATTACACAGGTGAGAAGGACTTGAGAGTCTGCAGCGACTTTCTGCTTTTTACACACTTCATGAGAGTACTGAAACCAGGAAGCAATTATTCACAGGGATTTACCTCAGATGCAAGAATTTGTTTCCTAATCATTGGTTAAAACCCATGAGGCAGTCACTCAGGAAAATTAATAAATAAATTTTAACAATTTGTTTTGTTATCAGTGTTAATTCAATAAGTTTAAACTAAACTAAAGTAAACTAAACAAGAATACCAGTAATTAAGTCATAGTGACAAAAGGCCTGTTGAAGGAACACTAAAAAAAATATCTGAATCTGTTATTTTCCTGAAACGATATCAATTTAAACAAAGGCTGTAGATAAAAATCTGAATTTCTGGGACTCAGGGACGAGAACCAGAGATTCTGTTCTACATGTTAATGTACAGGAATACTGTAAGTTAAGAAATACAATGTATGCAGTACCTACGAGAACCCTCAGTGCCACAAGTGAGGAGCTCTCAAGTGCGTAATGAAACAATAACCTTATAATGCCTTGGTCAAAATAAGTCAAAATACAGTATATCAATACAATTCATTGAATTAACTTATGAGACAATCTAAAGATATTTCAAACACTGTTCATTTGAAGATCAATGCTATTTCTTTCAAGATTAATTTTATCTTTGTTTTATAGAGAAAAACGAACGCTAGATGATGTACTTCTCAATGCAAGAAGTTGTGTAGACAGCCTTATTACTGTCTAAACAGAGATGTTCTCAAGCCTGATTTCCAAACTGAACCTTTAAACACAAAAAGATAGTGTTCAGAACCACATCTGGCATCACATCCTAGTGCAAGGAACTGGAACAGTTAAACTGTCAGTAATCATCACATGAAATTTGTCTGATCAGTGAGAAATTTTGTTTCAATTAAAAATATTATAACAATGTCTCATAGAGTTATTGATGGGTTGGGTTGTAATCAAGGTGGAGTTCTGTCTTAATCAACTGAAATCAGCTGACTCATCCCATGTAAATGAAAATGAAAAATTCTATTTAAACTGATTTCAATTTACTGGCCCTGCTATCTGTTTTATAAAAATGTAAATTATTACAAAACCTTACAACGTAAAAGAATAAATTTCGTCTAAATATACTACCAATATACTGAGAAATTTTCCAAAAATGTCAACAAACATTGTCTTACCGTCTGAGCAAATTATGATGGGTTCCGACTGGTCTGTCGCCATTTTCTTCAAGCAGAAGACAGTCTACCCTCTTCCTGGTATATTCATCTGGCTGACTGGTACATGTTTCGAGAAAAATAGGAGTTTATTGAACTTCCGAGAAAACTGGGTTTGCTGGATCTAATTGCGGAAATTAGTGTCACGTGACTATTTTTTATTTTCATGTCAGAGTGGTTTCCCTTTGATGAAACCGAAAGTAAAACGAAAACAAAACATGTAAACAAAGTGAAAGTACGCACGTCCACCATAAAGTAAATTTCAACTGCATTTATGAATTACTTGTTAAACCGAAAAAAAAACTGATACGATACGTGTTACTAACATCTCCTTTTAAAAATCGTTTTATCAGTGAGATAATTAGATGCTACAAAGTGCTGGGAAGCCAGTCCTAAAGTTTAATATTTTCTACGTGTTTCGATATACTTCTGCGCATGGCCTTTTAAGAGTCCCCTTAGATATGATATAATTGCTTGAAACTTTTGACTCACTGCACTTTGACTCTTTCCCGACTAATCCTTTTCTTGTAGGCCTACACGAAACGTAATTTTTAAATCATCACGCAAGGACACTTATCTAAGTATTTATTTATCATTGTGTAGGGCTGGTTTTCCACATCATATAAACCATAAAAATGAAGAAAAGTCTTTCACTTTTTAACTGTGTATCAGTAAGATGTATTTAATACAGAACAATCAAGAACACCCCCACAACCACAAGTTTATAATCTGGCTTGAAATGGTACCAGGTCATATGTCCTTTTTATATTGATAAAACAATTAATGATTTTTATGTTGATAATAACAGCAGATCCATGCCTTATTTGGGTACACATTTTTCAATTAATTTCGTGTGCGTACTCGTTGCGTTTTTCAATAATGTTGTTTATAGAACTTTCTTATCCCTTAATCCCTAGGTAAAGATAAAGACACATTGGCGATAATTCTAAATCGGGAACCTTTAACTTGTTAAGTCCTTTTCATATTACTAGTATTTCTGTATATATGCGTTTTGACTTTTTTCATAACATTTTCGGATTTAACTAACAGGTAAGTTTGTTTTGCCAATAGATTTTTACTTTGATACTTAGACCATTTCTGTTATGGTAAGAAGAAGTTAAAACGCTATCAATAACATTATTTTTTTTCTTTTTTTAATATACATGTATACATGTATATATATTTTTGAGTATTTACTCTCACAAGCAAAGACAGAAACGTTGAAAGGCAGTTTTCGCCAAGGTGGAGAAATTTTCCCTCACCTCCCACCCCCACCCCCCGCGAATAATCGTTTTTGTTGTTGTTGTTTGAGTAATTTGCTTGAAAGAGTCTTTCGTAAATGGCATTCCAATACAGCCGTATAAACACGAACTGTCTGGTATAGGACCAGTATGGTGAGGCTTAAAGTGGATCTACCAGTCGTTACTGAACAGCTGGCGATTTTTGATAGCTTTTTTAATAGTATTAAACAACTTTAGCCGGCAAGTAACGTACATGTATTTCCGGTACAATACTGTTGTCTGGCGAAATAAATGTATATTCTATAATATCTTCAAAGAATGTTCTTGTTTTTGTTCTAGAATCCCCATTTAGTAATAATCTATATTTTATTTTGCGAAACGTAAGAAGACCCAGTAAAATCCCACTAAATAGACTATTTTAAAATCATTCGGAAATTAGCGACTTAAGATAACAAGAGGATAAAGTTGAGACAGTTGAGTTAGTACAATATTAAGACAAATTCACTTAATACACTTAATATAACCACTTTTTGACCGCCTTTTAACTTTAGTTTTGTTGTTTCGACAAATAAACGTCACAATAAATAAAGAATGAAGTTAATCGTAAACAATGTCCACATAGTACTAGAGTGTGTTATATTGTTACAGAACCTGTTTATTTTTGTAGTCAATAGTCAGTCCTGACGGCAGTTTTGTCTTTTGTGAATCCGTGTGTTTATTTTCATTCATATTTTATTTGTTGCTGAAAAGGCGGCGGTGGACATGTCTCAGTCTGTCTACCCACCCGTCTATCTGTTCGATTTTTTTTTGTACAGAGCACGACTCTCAAAATCTTTCAAAGTATTGAAACCCTGAGGGTAGTGAAATTACATGTAGGAAAAGTGCAAACCGTATACATTGGCTGTTTGCTGTGTTATTGCCCTTTATTAACATTTCTAGATAACATTTTGTCCAAATTATAACTCTGTGACCGTGAAGCCTTTACGATGTTACATAGCATTAAGGAGCAGTGCAGTGCAAAAGGCCTATGACTTTGATATGTTGTTTTTTTCAAGAGTTTTTGTCCTTTCTTAAAATTTTGTCTGAAACATGCCTCTGTAACCCTAATGTATCGACTTGACACTTTAAGGATATTAATTGGCACTGAACAGAGGTGAAGCTAAAAATGTCTATAGTTCTAACATTGGTTTCTATAGAGTAGTTTTCCATTACTAAAACTACTAATAAAGATTTTGTCTGCAGTGTACCTTTGTTACCATTCGATGTATGGACTTGGAAATTTATGGAAAGAATTATTGAGAAGAAGTGCAGAACAGAATAATTATTACTTTACTTTTCTGTTTGCACACTAAATACTTATTGATGTTTTTTTTTTCGTCTTAATTTTTAATTTCAACATTGTATTTTGCATTTAGGCTTTGCTCAGATCTTTTATTCAGTGAATAGATCAAGGCTAACTAATGATCCTGTAAGTCACATTGATGCCCTCCTTGTCAAACAAAAAACCTTTTTGTCATACGTGATAGTTATGCTCAAGAACCAGAGATAACCATTGTTCTTTTACATGTTACATGTGTCGGACTGATACATGGCCTGTGTTCTTATCACTAGCACTGGGGCTGCGAGGGATCAAGACTGCCTCCTCGTGGCTTATAAAACTTGCACTTATAAAGTCAAGTCTCCAAATGTGTATAAACTGGTCAGTCACCGAAACAGGGGTTAAGCCCTTGTTTTTTGGTTATAATGCTTCAGAAGCTGTTAGATAGAATGGAAGAAACAGTATCATGTTATGCTTACATTTTCAGGCAAATAGTTTTAAATAATGAATTTACTAGATGGACATGACACAAAATTATGAAAAATCATTTTGTAAACAACAGCTATGGCGAAGGGTTTCTCTGTAAAACTTTTTTATTCCGTTACTTTCGAATTTCAAATAAATATCCGAGGAAAGCTTTTAACGATAGATCCGAAAGGAAGTAGAAAGTAATCATTTGGTGTAAGTATTCAAGTTAAACTGCTTACCAAGTGAAAAATTCCTCAAATATTGTCGGAAAGGTCCCCATTATAAGTTTATATAATATATAAGAATTATATGTTTGGAAATCAAGTTACAATAACCTCTTTTAAAGGTAGTTGGGCACACTTTGCGTTTCCAGGCCCCCACCCCAACGCCGGAAGTATATAATGACAAGTATGACCCACCCTCCCTCTGAATTAGTTGCAAAAACTTTGCTTATATATAGGATTAGAAATCCTTATCAAATGGCTGGCGTTAAGGATACAATTTTGTTATAAAAGTAAGTCGCCATTAGTAAATATTGGCAGCAAATACTGTGTAGGTTTGTTCTGTGGAATGTCTCCTGAGTTAAAATGTTCAACATTGTTAGGTGTCCTATCTTTTACCTAACTATACTATAAAAAATAAACGAAAATGGTTTTGTGGGAAACTATGTCGCTAAAGTATGGTGGCTGATTTCGGACATTTCGTTGTTTCGTTCTGACGCGCGCGCCAGTACGAAACAACGACATTTTAAAGTTTCGAAGTTTCGTTTTGGCGCGCGCGACACAACGATACAACGATAAACCGCGCGCGCGACACAACGAAACAACGACACTATGAACGCGACAAAACGATACTCAGAATCTCGTCTTGTCGTGCGCGCGGTTTCAGCTTAATGTCGTCTTTTCGTTCTGTCGTGTGCGCCAATACGAAAAATCGAAACATTTTAATTGTCGTTGTTTCGTTCTTTCGCGCGCGCCAAAACGAAACTTCCAATCTTTAAAATGGCGTTATTTCGTTCTGTCGCAATTTTAAAAATTGGAAGTTTCGTAATGGCGCGCGCGACAGAACGAAATAACGCCATTTTAAAGATTGGAAGTTTCGTTTTGGCGCGCGCGAAAGAACGAAACAACGACAATTAAAATGTTTCGATTTTTCGTATTGGCGCGCGCGACAGAACGAAAAGACGACATTAAACTGAAACCGCGCGCACGACAAGACGAGATTCTGAGTATCGTTTTGTTGCGTTCATAGTGTCGTTGTTTCGTTGTGTCGCGCGCGCGGTTTATCGTTGTATCGTTGTGTCGCGCGCGGCAAAACGAAACTTCGAAACTTTAAAATGTCGTTGTTTCGTATTGGCGCGCGCGACAGAACGAAGCAACGAAATTTCCGAAATCAGCCACCATACTAAAGCACTTATGTACGATGACATTTGTTTTTAGACAATACGGGAAATACATGTACATGGGTCTAAAAATAGATTGAATAAATTTAACTTTACGCTTGATTCTCGATGTAATATTCTCTTAATATAATAGATGATAAAGTTTCACTGGTAAAGTTCCACAACCGGTGAACAGTGAGGTTCCGTTGGAACCCACATACCTTCCCCCAGTCAAACACAACCACTCAGATACGCTAAAATGTGCCAAAAGTCAGTAGGAGTAATGAAAACTGACACAATGAGTCATCAATATTTTGGGAAGCCATTGAAAAAAACGCTGCATATAATTTCCTGTAAAGTCACGTGGAAAACTTCTGGAACCGTCTCTTTCCCAGAAATAAGGAAGCAATACTTCAAACTGGACATGTTTAAACCCAGGGATCTGTTTGAAAAGACTTGGGTTCCTTCGATATCTTTTCATCTCGTCATTCGTTTTCACCCGAGAGACAATGTTCGGAAGGAAGTCAAATTAACAGAACATTATTCACTTCTGTGTTGTTACAATCAAACATGTCATGCGAACACTCGCCCTACGCCACCGCTCCTCCCCTCCTCCCCGCCGCTGATTCATGGGTAACCCTGTCTCATAATTATTACTCTTACGCCGCGCTTGCGCGGGTCACCATGTAGTATACAGTCTAACCTTACTTAAGCAGCCAGCCAAGGGAAACGGTAATTTTGGCTGTTTAAGCAAGGTGACCGCCTAGATTAGAGGTAATGTGGCCCGCTTCCTTTAGCACTAGTAGACATGTGGTTAGAACACAGAATTATAACACTTCATCAATAGCTGTATGAAAATGTACCTTTATTAACTTTTTAATACAATAATTCAAGGTCAAAATACAATACAGATGTTATCTTACTATAATTTAAATGTGTATAAAACGTTGCTGCAAAATATGTATTTTAGCATGCGATCATATGTATAAAAGGCTCAAAGTCTTACAGATTTACATGTCAGCTGCAAACTGTAATTACATAAATTTTCTCTATTGTCAGCCTTGACAACCAGGTTATATAACAAGATAATTTGAGTGATTAGAAACAAATCTTTAATTATACTGTACAAACACACGTTAGACAAGACGATTAATATTGTCACTTCAAAGTCAAAAAGAAAATAAGTCACGCACCAAAACACAATGGTAAAATAAGGAGTCTGTTTGTATTTGTAGCTCACCTGAGCACGAAATGCTCAAGGTAAGGAATTGTGACCAGACTTTGTCCGTCCTGCGTTCGTTCGTCCGAGCGTTCGTCAACTTTTCAGCTAAACAAGATCTCTCCTTAACCGCTGGATGGAAGTTGGCGGATGTTCTTGCAAAGATGTTGGACCAAAGCTGTTTATAAAATTGAATCTATGTAGAACTCTGGTTTCTATGGCAACGTAAGAGAAAACTTAAGAAATCTTCTTGTCCAGAACCGGAAGTCACTGACCTTAGATATTTAATATGTAGCATTGTCTAGTAAACCTCTATGTACCAAAGATGTTCAAATTATGCCCCTGGGGTTTAAGTGGCTTCGCCCCAGGGATCACATGTTTTACACAGACTTATATTGGAAAAACTTCGAAAACCTTGTCTTAAATTACAAGGCCTAGAGTTGATATATTTTGCGTGGAGCATCAATTAGAGATCGCTTTATCAGGACTGACCAAATTATGCCGATGTGTCATTAATTGACGGGGGGGGGGGGGGGGGGGGGAGGGTCACGTGAAAATCTTTTTCTCTGAAACCTCAAGGCATAGGGCTGTTCTATATTTTGCATGGACCATCATCTAGTCTAGAGGATTTCTACCAAGACTATTCAAATTTTGCCCCTGGGATCAAAATTGACCCCGCCCAGGTGCAAAATATAAAATCTTTGAAAATCTTCTTGTCAGAAATTATAAGCTGTAAACTTTTGATATTTGGTATATAGCATTGTTAAGCCTACCTCTACAAAGGTTGTTAAAATAGTGTCTCTAGGGTCAAAATTGGCCCTGTCTGGGGACCGTTGACTTGATTACTATTTAGTTGTAGGAAAAACTTTAACAATCTTCTCTAAAACCACTAGGCCCAGAGCTTAAAGATTTGTTAGATAGCAATTTCTAGTGAACCACTTCCAAAGTTGTTCAAATTTTGACCCTGGGGTTGCTTGATTAACGTCGAGTTAGATGGGGGAGGGGGCGGGGAGGTAATCAAAACTCTTCTCTAAAACTGTCTTGCCAAGAGTCTAGAAATTTGGTGTGTTGCATTGCGTACTAGTAGTTGACCTCTACGAAGATTATTCAAATTATTTCCATGGGATCAAAATTGGTCACGTCCCGGGGGTCTTATATGTGTAAAATAAAAAATCTTTGAAAATCTTCTTTTCAGAAACGATACGCTTTAACCCTTAGATAACTGGTATGTAGCATTGTATAACTGACCTTTACAAAATTTACTTAGATTATTTTTCTTTAGTCAAAACTGACCCTGTCTGAGGGGAGTGAGGTTTAAGCTTACCTTACTATACACTGTTCAAATCACTTGCATACATAAACGTTACATTTTATGCCGTATGAAATTACGACGTCTGATGTGGGGCGCTACACGATGAACAGAAACAAGCTATTTCATTGAATATAGCATTCACAACCTGGACAGACTTGCTCGGGTATTTCATTCCAAACATTTATAGGTAAGTAAAAGATAACCTAACGTACCCGTCTACGTGGATTGAACTCTCATGATAAATGTAGAAAACCTTCAGTTTTGTGAAAGAAAACATCGATTTTGTGTGTCAGAAGGTCAAATTTCATTGAAATTTTAACTATTTTTTGGGATACAATTGCAATTGAATAGTTATTTATGGATCAAGTGTCCAATTAAGCGGTGTCGTATTACTTTGATTGTCCTAGCATTAAGAGCTTATCAAGTTTATAGCATATGGCCATAAAATGAAAAATACACATTTTATTGTACAACACTGATATAGCTAGCAACAAAACAAATTACGATATACAATATACAAAGAACCTAACGCCACAGCTTACGTTTCTTTTCATTAACCACGACTCTAGGCCATTGTGGTTTCAGAATTATCTGAATTCAGCTTAAAATAACACCCAATTTTCGGTTTTGCCATCGAACATTAAGCTTACAATGAAATAAGCGTTCTATAAGATACGAATGGAAAATTAACACAGATGAGTGACATGTGTAGAAAAGGATTTTTATCAAAACGATTTTATTTCGAAGGCAGGTGATATATTTTTACTTGTTAATTATCCGCATATTTGTCCCTCTTTTCATTATTTGTTCGTCCATGCGTCCGTCCGTTTTTTCTTTTGGGAATCATACATGTAGTTCTTTAATTTTATCGAAAGTGTATCTCTAAGCATTCATTCTTTCTTTCTTATGTATGTTTACTATTTGTTTCATTCTTAATGTATGTGCATAGACAAGTTTGTTTCCAAATGGAAAGCAACTCCACTTTGACAAGAAAAAGAAATGACGTAATTTTTATCCGGAAATCTCGGTTTCTGTTTGATTGGTTTTGATTTCATCAATGCAGTAGTTTGATACTTAGCGAACACGAAAGTTTTAAATTCGTAAAAAAGAGACGTTACTTTAAAAATTGACCAAGAAGGAAAAAAGATATTTTCGCTTGAAATGATTGACTTTGAGAAAATTGTAAAGTTGAAAGGAACGTAAAGATAAAGCAGAAACGAATAATTTCAAAACAGAGAAATAAACTGTTTTAGTGGAATGTAGTGTTCGTTATTACATAAAATATGATTTCAAAGTATACGTTAGTTTAAAGAAAATATAATCATGAAATCCGTAAGTTTATATAAACATAATTGCGTGGAATATATACGTGAGAATAAAAGGGATATTAAAATATTGCAGTGTCACAATTAAACATTAGCAATATGGAAGAAATGTAGGCAAACGACCAACAGATCAAAGGTAACATGTAATCTATATAAAAAGGCAGAACAAAAGGAAAAGAATGATAGTGAAAGAGAAAGACAGGAAGGTAGAGTAAGGGTGGGACGACATGAAGAAAGGAAAGACGAAAGAAGGAAAGGTAGGACGAGAGGAAGGAAGGGAGAACGAGAGGTAGAAAGGAGGGCGAAAGAAAGGAAGGGAGAACGAGAGGGAGAAAGGATGGCGAGAGGAAGAAAAGAAGGATGAGAGGAAGAAAGGCAGGACGAGAGGAAAAAAAGGAAGGATAAAAAGAAGGACGAGAAGAAGAAAGGATGCGCAATAGGAAGGAAAGAAAAACGAGAGGAAGAAAGGAGAAACGAGAGGAAGAAAGGAGAAACGAGAGGAAGGAAGGACGAGAGGAAGGAAGGACGCGAGGAAGGAAGGATGGACGAGAGGAAGGAAGGACGAGAGGAAGAAAGGAAGGACGGGAGGAAGGACGAGAGGACGGAAGAAAGGAAGAAACGAGAGGAAGAAAGAAAGGACGAGAGGAAGAAAGGAAGGACGAGAGGAAGAAAGGAACCACGAGTGGGCAGAAGGAAGGAAGGACGAGAGAAAGGAAGGACGAGAGGACGAAAGAAAGGAGGAACGAGAGGATTGAACCTGAGGGAGAAAGTAAGGACGAGAGGAAGGAAGGACGAAAGGAAGAAAGGAGGGATGAGAGGAAGAAAGGAAGGACGAGAGAAAGGAAGGACGAGAGGAAGAAAGGAAGTACGAGAGAAAGGAAGGACGAGAGGACGGAAGAAAGGAGGAACGAGAAGAAGAAAGGAAGGACGAGAGAAAAAGAAGAAGGAAGAAAGGAGGAATGAGAGGAAGAAAGAAAGGACGAGAGGAAGAAAGGAACCACAAGTGGGCAGAAGGAAGGAAGGAGGAGAGAAAAAAAGAAGGAAGAAAGGAGGGACGAGAGGAAGAAAGGAAGGACGAGTCGGCGGAAGTAAGGTAGGGACGAGAAGGAGGGAGGAAGGGAGAAGCAAGAGGAAGAAAGGAATGGAGTACGAGAGGAAGAAAGGAAGATAGGGATGAGGAGTAGCAGGAAGGAAGAACGGATTTGATTTTTAAAGGACGTAGTAAATATCTTTAGACTTTTGGGACGGTAAAAGATTGTTTTACTGTTTAAAATACTAATTAAAAACACATAAATGTACTTGATTAATGTCGTGTCAGGTAATAAGAAACAAAAGTCGCTTTTATCAAAAGACCGAATATATCATTATGGTAGGAATGCTTTTCTCATAATGGATATCAAACTGTCTTCAAAAGGTTCAAAAGTGATTTTTATCATAAGATCTTTTTTTTTTTAATTTACTTTAATTTAAGCAAGACAAAAACTTCTGACTTGTAAGTCTCAAATTACATAATTGACAGAGTGCAGTAATCAATTTCTAAAGGTATGGTTCAATGCAAGAACATTTTCTCCGGTGCCTTCGTAATATTTGTCAGTTTATGAAAGAAACGTGACTACAATTGTCCTTTTGTGCATTTCTCATTTATTTTTCAACGCGAAGACAGTTATCTTTAAAACTGTCTCATACTATTTCACAAAAATATAACAAATGGTAGGTGCGTAACCTCTGAAATTGATTATGAAAATTGAGTCAGTGTTATTTGTGTGGCTGCAATATTTCCCGAGGTAAAATATACGAAGACACTGTGAAAGAAAAAATTAGATTATTTCCCTCATAGAGGTAGGATATATTTTATAATATTGCCCTGCTAACAAGCCTTTAAGAGTTACTTATTTCTATTGCAGTTTTAAGATACGTTACATATTTGTGGCATGATGCAATACATGACGTCATAAGAGTTGGTAGTACTTTTTTCTCTTATACAAACTATACTAGTACATGTATATGATATATTATTGTAACAAACTCAGACTTGAACATAGATAAAAGTTACTCAGTAATACATTTATACATGTATTAAGAAACACACAGCAGTTGACTTATGCGTTTTTGGTATCTCTATCTGTAATATAAATTACCTATATGTTTTTTTCTCTTGATAATTTAAATAAACACTACGTATTACCAAATCTATCTAACTACACAAAACTTTAAATATAATATGGGTATGTATTTTCAGGAAACAAAAATTACCAATCGTAAAGATGGCCATGGTAAAAATCTTCTATAACTTGTATATTTGCATTTTCAGACAAACTTAATGTAGATGAATAAATACATGCTTATTTCCAGTATACTTTAAAAAGTTTAAAGCATTCGAATTTATATATATTTTTTAACCTTCAGTTTGAATGCTTAAAGCCTTTGTAACACTTTAAACACACATTTGATTTTAGTTTATATTTAACTATTTTATATCTTCTTGCAACGTATATTAGTCCCTCTGGATGACTGCTTCCTGGATTCAAACCAGTACTCGAGCCGAAAGTGAGCGATGCGGAAGGTCACTGTACACTCTTACCGTTGGTGCGATTCGAACAAGCGACCTCCGGATTTGGGAGTCCGGCACTCTAACCCCTCGACCACTGCTCCTCTTCAAATTTGATAGTCTTTGCTCTTAAAATTTGCCGATTACTTAAAGGAAATAGAACTAAGGAGGTTTCGTAGATTTTTCTCTAGACATTCTTTAGAAATATATTGGTGGAAATTAGCTCCACACAGAGTTACTTCCAGTGCTGTATCGGTAACCACTGCCTACATTAAGGGCTGAAATTCAGCAGAAGTAAAAAAAATACGTTTAGAACAGCTAATGTGAGCTTTTAGGATCGCTGGCTGTCCGATGTCCGTCCAGTAGTTGTCTACAATTGTTTCAAATGACATTTCCTCTGAAATCAGAAGGCTACATTTAAAATAACTTGCTTCTTGCATGAAGCTCTAGTGGTTGAGGTTCATTGCAGATCTGAGTCACATGCAGGAGCTGAAAATAGATTTTAAAATAGAAAATAAAAAAAAATATTCTTCTCCGAAACAGCCTTGAGCTGAGATATTTAGCATGTAACATCGTGTAATGGTCTTCTACCAAGTTTGTTCAACTCATGACCCTAGGGTCTAAACTGGCCCGCCACAGCTGCAACACGATTTTAACATAGTCTTATATAGAGGGGAAAACCTTCAAAAATCTTCTTCTCTGAAACCATCAGGCCTCGGGCTAAAATATTTGGTATACAGCATTGTCTATGAGACGTCTTCCATGTTACATAGGCTTATATGGGAGAAAAACTTAAAAAATCTTCTAGTCTGAAACTACTATGCATTAGGGTTTAATATTTAATATTAGAGTTCCTCTACAAAGATTGTTCAAATTATGCCCTTGGGTTCATTAATGGCTCCACCACGGAGGTCATTTGATATTTTTAAAGACTTGCGTAGGAATTTTTTTTTAATCTTCTTGTCAGTAACCACTAGGCCTAGGTATCTGATGTGTAATATGGCCCAGTAGACCTCTACCAAGTTTGTTCAAATCTTGGTCCTTGGGCCACCAAGGCTTAAAAATGACTTTTCAACTTTTTGTCATAGAACCTTCATTTATTGACAGATAAGGTAAAGATCACCGAGGTTGAGGATAGACCTTTGTCCCCCCACCCAATAGAGTTTTTATTTATCGACCAATCACTTGAATATGTTATGTGTAGGTAACTTGCAAGGACCTCTACCCTTGGGTGGGTTTTGAGGTCACTTGGGTCAGTGTCAACGTCACTAAGTCTAAAAATAGATCTTTTTACTTGTTGTCTTAGAGCCTTTATTTATTGACTGACATTTTGGATATTTTGTTTATAGACACCTTTCATGAACCTGTACCATTAACTGGGGTAAAGGTCACCGAAGCTAAAACAGATTTTTCTACTTTACCTCATAGAGCCTTCATTAATTGATCTATATCTATTTGATCGACCTTTGATGGGGTTTTAGATCACAAGGTCAAGGTTAATGTCATCGAGACTTATAATAGATTTTCTTCTTTCTGTCATAGAGCCTTTATTTATTGACTGATAATATAAATATTTTGTCACCTTCCATGAACCGTTACCATTCACTGCGGTCAAGGTCAAATACACCTAGGTTAAAAATATATTTTTCTACTTTTGGTTATGGAGCCTTCATTTATCGACCAATATCATAGATATTTGGTATGTAGGTACCTTACATTGACCTCTACCACTGGGTCCATGTCAAGGTCAAAGAGGTCAAAATAGATTTTGTCTAACTTGCATCAAAATGTTATACTACCATTCGATTCAATTTGAACCAAACTTTCACAAAACATTTATAAACAATAAATCTCCTTTTTTTTCCTGGGCCAACCTGATTCCATCATGGGTTCCAGAGGTATGGGAGTCAAAAGAGTCTTCATTCATTGATCAATATCTTAGCTATTTGGTATGTATACACCATGGACATTTGCCCTTGAGTTGGATTTTAGATCACTAGGGTCAAGGTTACCGAGGCTAAAAATCAAAATTGACCCCACCTAGGGGTCGCTTGGTTTTATTTAGACTGACATGGGTAAAAACTATAAAACTTCTTGTCAGAAACCACAAGGCCTTGTGTTTAGATATTTGGTATGTGAATGAAAGCATGCGCAGTTGCAGTTGTCTTTACGTGGGCGATAAAAAGGCCATCATGGCTCTCTCGTTC
This sequence comes from Cyclina sinensis, assembly GCA_012932295.1. NCBI lineage: Eukaryota > Metazoa > Mollusca > Bivalvia > Venerida > Veneridae > Cyclina > Cyclina sinensis. Next base: position 5,611,692 of record JAAONU010000003.1, read on the forward strand.
TTTATTCATTCATTCATATGATTGTTTTGATCGATTGTTTTTATTTTATGATTCCCCCCCCCCCGCCTTTTCTTTTTTGCAACCATTATCACGCGACATGCGTCGGGTAGCAATGTACGTAACAATGAGGAGGTTGTATAGATTTAATCTGTTTGTTTGCAGTGCACTTTTCGCCACAGAAATAAAGGAACTTGCAATTTAAATTGTTGCATTTTAATGAATATGCATTTTAATATCAATTGACGCATGTGAATAAGTAATTACACGAAATTGCTCAACACAAAAGCTTGGAAAACTTCAAATGCAGAGGAGCTATTGAAATTTTAGGAAATTATTTCAGATTGAAAGGTTTTATTGTTGTCAAAACTGAAAAGTCCTGAAGTCTCGGTTTACTTCTGAGTCCGCTCATCTTGCATCTAATAGTGTCGACAAAATAGAAATATTTTGCGCTAAGTATAATACATAAATCGTTTGACGCTACCCAAAAGCAAAATATGAAAGGAGTTGCGGAAAATCTTACAGCAGTGTAAGACTGGATATGGTTTAAAATATTGGACAATTTCTTAGATTTAGATAAGTGCCGTGACGTAACTTGGTTTAGCTCCTCTTTAGCTAACTTGTGCCTGGAACCATTCCAGAAGTAACTAGTAACGGTACCTTGTGTGTGCACGCGGCGGATACATGTCACATCTGTTCCGAACTTGGTTGTGCCACATAATGCTTATGGAAACTTTTTTTTTCAAGTTAAACTTTAGCAATATTTTTTTTTTGACAAATGTTACTTTATTTGTCATTTTCATGTTGGACTTAAAAGTGGCACAGTACTTTTAATACAAAAGTGAAACGTGTTAATGAAATCACAAGAAACTGGCATTTCATTGATTTTTAAAGCCTTTTTCATTGATTTTAAGGATAAGTCGAACCAAAAGCATTTTGTTGAGTGTTAATATTTTATAAAGATGATCGCCGTGTACAGTCATCTATTTCGCTCTAAAACTCTCGTAATTGCATTTCTAGGTTGTTTTGAACACAGAACCATCGACCAACTGAAGATAGGAACTTTGAAGGGTACACAAACGGCGACCCGGTTGCAGATTTCAACATGGTAAAACTGTTAAACTTAATACTGTAAACTTAGGAACTTCCACGGATACTATATTTTGCGTTTTCCATACTGTAGACAAACATTGAAGAACACCAAACAACGCAGTGCCATCAAAAACGTATATAAAATTCTGCGATGGAGACAAGGGAACTGGAAATGAAAATAATTCAAGGATCTAGATTTCAGATCCTGAGTGTTAATGTCTAGTTGCATGGCTTCCCTTCGTGCTAAAAAAAGAAACGATATGAAAGGATATGTTGGAAAAACAGAAAAATTACATGCACTTCGTGACCTATCACGTGACCCGACAAATCTGTCACGCGAGCGTTCTTACTTGTCACAGAGAGAGTTGACATTCTTCAATCTGCGAGAACCGACATTATTGGTGAGTTACCTCAGACTGTTTATAATATTATGTTTTCCAGAGTTTTTATGCACGGTAAACCCTTATTTTCACTTAAGGGGCTACCAATGTACTCTTTTACATCAATGAAGGTGGGGTATATGGTTATTAAATATTTGCATGACAAAATGAATGTGTATGCTGACGAGCTCTAGAAAGTTAGAGTAACATGTGTGGAACATGAATAAAACAAAACTGCATAACATTTATGTGGTAAGAGTTGCAGAAGGTAAAAAAACAACCAAAGCAGTCACCTTATCAACAGCTTTGTCCTTGTGACAGTCGACTACATGTGTTTGAAGTTTTTGTTAAAGACATCGACACTGCAGTAGAAATGCAGGTCACTAAATGATTAACATGGTCTTAGAGTTAATTATCTTACAGAAAACAACAAATGTATCTAAACTGACAATTTCAGTAACATTAGTAAGTAAATTTTACAGTGATCAGGGACATACTAATTTGGGCTGAAATTGCTAATTCCGCCGAATATCGTCAGAAACTTTTAAGACTTTGTTGTCATAGGTGCAAATGATAATCGTTTTGATTTTCTTTCATTCATATACTATTTTTTCTGAAGTTTGGCACATAACATTTTACCTATTGTTTTACTGTGGTTTCGTTAATGAAATAGCTAAAAATACACAATATTTTGACGAATGAAAGCAGACATCTCTCTTACTTCTACACTTTTGAATATAGCTTAAAAATATATTTGATGTCGGCATATTTCTCTGTACACACTTTACAACCAATTGAAACAGCATGCCACCTTGAAAAAATTAAATGGAATCTTTCTAAAAAGTTATTGAAAGTTTTCTATTGTTCTTATGTATGCCTTTGAACTAAGTTATAGCACACTGTAGAATGAAACTATTTGATGCGATCTTACAAAATACCGAGCTTATTTGATGAATGGAAATATCTCCTATTCCATATTTTTGCTTTTTTTATTCTACTTTCATTGTTCGATGAGGAACAATATTTCTGTGCGTGTTCTTTGAAACCTGCCTGAGTGACTAAAAAATATAAAATTCAACAATTCAGATTTCTTATGTTTTCTGTCAAAGTGTTATGAAAACCGGATACGGCTTTCCGGTTGCCGTGGATTATTATTCCAATATGGTAGTATTACGGCTCGGCGTAACGCTTGCCCGGACAACTCATTAAGTTCTCGTCAGTACGAAGTACAATAGACGCCGGGTTCATTTCAGCAGAGTTTCTTAATTGGCCATATTATTTCCGGGAGATTTATGAGAAATATTCTCTAATTAGTGTCAGACATAACAATCGTTAATATCTATCAAAGGATATGGTTTTACTGTCTTATTCAAGTTTTAACATTCGAGCAATTTTATTTCTGGGTGATTAATCTTCTTTCCTGTTTCTAAAAAAATGCAAATGTAATTACAATGTACATTAACTCGTAATTAAAGAACGCAACAGAATAAGCAAATAAATCTTTGCCAAAAGCTCAAAAAGTATATAAGAAAAAGTATATATGAGAATATAAAAAAACACTAGGCATTGCCATCATGAAACAAACATCTTTTCTTCTCTATGCACCTATAGATCCTCCAACTTCTTATCTAAAATCACTCATTCAAAGTTAAAAGTCAAGTTTAGCGGGGATGTTCCTTGCATGAAGCTCTACCAAAGTTGTTTAAAACATTCTATCTAATGCAGACCGCTGGTTGCTAAGGTTACAAGACTTAATAACTTCTTGTATAAAATCAACTGGCCCAGAGCTCTGAAGTTTAGAGTTTGGCATTGACTACTGGACCTATACCAAGATTGCTCTAATTATGGGGTCACTATTGACAACGCCCGAGGAGTCGCATGTTTAACATAGACATATAAAAACCTTTGAAATTCTTCTTGTATTAAACCACAAGGTATATAGTTCTGCAGCTTTCATACTGAACATTTTGCCTCTGTGGTCATTGTTGTCCCCATCCTGAAAGTCATAAAAATACTTTGCAAATACTGTAGTCAAACCTGTTTAAAAAATCTCCTGGTCAAAATCCATACGGCTGAGACTTTTGAAATTTGTAATATAGTACTGTTTTGCAAACATCTATCAAGAATGTTCCAGTCCTGTGTCATCCCCATGAAAATATAAGGAAATTATAAGGAAATATATAGTAGGAAAAAAATTATAACTTTTTTCTCATAATCCTATTTTATTAAGTCTGATAATTTCGTTGTACTACACTTGTCGGTTTGAGCAGTTACCACGACCCTCTTTTTGTATGTTTCACTATCCCCCAAACCTAAAATAATCTAACTCTTAAATGGGCGTTATCTGGGCCACATGTTGTTTAAACAACTAAATCGAATGTTCCCGTTTTACATAGTGACATCAAGTCTTAACCTCCTTTTAGTAGCTTCAGAAAATTTCCCGGTACACGTTCTCGAGGGAGACCACGCCTTCTCGAGGGAGACCACGCCTTCTCTAGGGAGACCACGCCTTCTCGAGGGAGACCACGCCTTCTAGAGGGAGACCACGCCATTCACTTCGGTATTTTTACAGTGTAGCTGTTTCAGATAAAATTATCCAAGGAATGTCCAGCACACTTAAGATTGTTTTCAAAATGTTGTTTAGTATATGTATTTCTCTGTGTAAACATTTTTTTCAGAATATCCGTCACATTTTAAATCAGACAGACGTACAGTTCTGTCATCTTATAGCCCATCCCAAACCCTAGACAGAACTGACAGGTTTCCAATAATTCTGATTTGGTTGTGTACAACCAGGTACCGACGCCAAAAAACTTTAATAGATAGACAGTGGTGTTATTTCGTACCTTATTCCCGAGAATGTATCTTATTCTATAGAATGATCCAATTTAATATCTTACTCATTCAAGTGGTGTTATTTCATACCTTATTTCTGAGATTGTATCTTATTCTATAGAATTATCTTGTTTAGAGTCGAATTTGTTCAAGTGGTGTTATTTCGTACCTTATTCCCGAGAATGTCTCTTATTCTATAGATTGATCCTATTTAATATCTTATTCATTCAAGTGGTGTTTTTTCATACATTATTCCTGAGAATTGTCTTATTCTATAGAATTATCTTGTTTAGTGTCTTATAGTATCTTATTCTTGAAAATGTATCCTATTCTATAGAACGATTCTGTTTAGTGTCTTATTAGATAAAGTGGTGTTATTTAGTTTTTTATTTTTTAGAGTGGTCTGATGTAGCATCCACAGAAGTTGCCTGGAATATCATTCAGACAATAATTTTGATTTGACAGATAAAATCAATTATATGAAGCAAAGATATTCATCAAATCTGTACCGTGAAATAAAACTAGAAAACGTTTTAGAAAACATATAATGTGTACATACATGCATATTTTTTCAAAATGAAGAATTGCCTTGCTCTTAAATATATACTTTTTAAGTTGCTTTAGCTTAATCGCATTTTCAGATTTGATGAACAATTGCAATTTCAAAACTTTCCTTTTCTACGTTTAGGGATATGTCAGGCTCATAGTTACAGCTACCCATCAGGTAGATTTCCTTTAGGTGACATTTCTTTTTCGAGAAGTATAACAATGTTTATTTTGGAGAAGTTTTACCTGTGGATACTTTCCTGTGCAGCTTGAAGCATTTATTTGATATCATACTGCTGTCTTATAAGTTACACAAATATAAGAAGAATGAATTATTTAAATCAAATATGTAGATATTTAGAAGTTTCTTACATATTTCAATTTATTTTGCTATACCAAATATAACACCTTGATGCCTGTCATAAAATGTCATTTATTTTAAATGCTTGATATATTGTTAGCAACATATCTTCGGAGTCAAAATAAATGTAATTTTATTAGTTTTCGACAAATACCTTTTTAAAGAAGGTACAGCTATGAACTTAATGCTCATTGTTGTGCCCTTGAATTAATTTAAATTTTGTGGGTACCTGGTAAAGACATGTTTTGTCAGCTAGAATTCGCATCCATTCAAATGTTTGTAGGACACTATACCATTTATTACATCAAATGTCTTTAATTTATTTTCTAAATTTATAAATGTTATATGTTTATTGCTCAGTGGAATATGAACCGTCACGTAAATCAAAGTAAAAGAAGGTTTAAAGCTATTTCATAACTATAACTCGGGTTAAACTGATGTTAAACAGTTAAATAGTGAAATTCAACCCTATTTCAAATTTTATGAAAAGTTTTAATGCGTTTAAATTAAGGCAATATCGAATGGTGTTGTATTGTTAATCATTTAGCAATTATGAATTTGATCATTCTTATTTCAATGCAACTGTCGATCCTGTTTGCCTATCACAACATGAGGTCAATATTTCGTTTGAAAATCTAAAGTACTTGAGAATTTTGTTTATGGAAACAATAGATAAAGAAATTCATATAGTTTAAAATGAGTGTTAAAAACTTTGTGTCTCGAAGAAAATCTATATTTACTGGAATAAAACTAATCATCACCGAATGAAAAAATTCTGTTTCCGGAATATTTCAACACTTCCGGTGAAATTAAACTTCTCAAAAAAATAATAATCAATGTAGTGTACGAACACAACATATTTTAAAAGCTTTGGGGGTAAAACATTAAGTGTTGGAATATGAAAGATAAACAAACGCTCACAATCCATATCATTGTTTGAATTCGTATGTAACACTTAAAACACTGTTTATTGAAGATTGCTCATGACTTATCAAAGCCAGATAGATTTTTCTTGATTGTAATCTACCACGGGGACATCTGATCGCATAATTTACCACGAAACATGGTGTTTTATGGATTATCGGCGGTATTGATATCATAAGGACAGACAAAGGACTTTTTTTTTCTAATGATATTGTATGTTATATCAGTGGAGTTATAGTTTTGACGTCGGAAACATTTTGACACCATGGACGATTTTCCGTGGTACGTCAAGGCAAGGGGTAAAATATACTTGACTACTTATGTCCTGAAACAGACGTCGAAGTCAGACGCATGGGAGGATAATGGGAAAACTGTAAGTTATTTATTCATTAATATTTTTATATTATCCTCACTTTTCGCCACTGTCACATTCCATGAGCAATTTCTTTTTAAGGAAATTTAGTGTATAATATTTATAGAGTATTAATACCGCTGGGTCATACTGTAGCAATCACCTATTTCGAGGGAAGCCGGGAGATGTAAAACTTCGCATGGAGATTGAAGCATGTATCATAAAGAAAACCTGCAGATGTTATAAGTAAGGATTGGATAAAACATAGTTTATACCTGTATTATCATCTTAAAATATCTGTCTCTATTTTAAATAATATTGTTCCAGAATGACTTGGTTCTAAAAGCTACAAATGGTAACGTTGTTGCTAGGGGGTTATCAGTTTGGTAGAGTCATTCTAAGTACAAGTATATAGAAGGATTCGTTTATTCATACTGTATTATGTACATGTCCAATGTCCAATATAAGACAAAAAAAGGAATGTTTATATGTATGAAATTCATTGTTCTGCCTCATAAAAAGAGCGACACAGGTCTTGCCTTACTTTGATAAAAACCAACTTGACTGGCGTAATTTGGTGATAATCCTTCTCTTCAAACTACTTCACATTGTATCGAAGATATACCCAAGTACAAGTTAAAGATAATAAAAACTTTTACGCCTATTTCACGAAATGACGTGTTAGACTGTCGTAATTCAAATAATAAACAGATGTCATATATTTTAGACAGTTCAAAAACAGTCGCGTAAATAAGTTACTTTAAGAAAAGTCCCTTCCATCTTATTTTGATTTCTATGGCAACAGCATAATGTTCTGAGTTAAATGTAAAGTTAGTAATTTGACCTTATCCTTATAAAATAGGTATGACAACGATTATCGATTTTAAAACTCAAGTACTCGGTCATTCTTCCAAACGAGTATTTTGGAAATGAAAAAAAGTAGTATTGTTTTAAAAAAATACCGAGTACTCGTGTATGAAATTCAGTAGCCGATACTCGGTCGTTCGATCTAGTACTCGGTTTACCGGTTACTTTAAATCATTCCTGTTATAAAGTAAACGCAATAAACTGATCGGTGGCTTTTCATCAGTTCTTGTTTTGCTAACTCACCCCCACACTCTCTCACAAAAAACATCAGTTGTCTAAAGTGAACTATTTGAGTTTGAATTTTCCATAATATGACATATAGTTCTTTATTTGTGAATGACCCTGAAGGTTTGACTTTGTGACGGGATAAAAATACGTTTGGCCCGTTGTTGTTTAGATGTCCATATTTATAAACTTAAATATTTACCTAGGCAATGATTGTATGTTTGAAAGCTTATAATGTTTGCGAAATGAATATATAATTAGCATTTCTATGTTAGATTAAAATGAAGTGATATTTCAAATAAAGTTGCACAAGTATTGTAAGCATTATAAACAGAGAACCCTATATATTTAGTGTTTCTTAAACAAACCATATCTGGCCTTTGAATCTCTGTTGTTATTGCAAGAAACATTAGACAAAAAAATCAAACAATTAAACAACCGTTCCCATATTATCATATGGTAATGATTAATCTAATTCATTCGGTTTTATTTGTGTAAAATATATTGTTTGTTGATCAGTTAAACATACTTAATGTAATGATGCTCTTACATTGTTCTTCATTTCTTTCTTTGTTTTTTAAGAAAAAGAACAAACAAGCTCTTACCCCTGTTAACCGAATCATTTACATAGAATTTGGAATATAGAGGGTTACAAAATTGATGAACATTTAGCACTCTGTATCTTTTATATGAAATTCTGTCTTTGTACTTAAAAAAAAGAATCTTTCTTTAATGACAGAAATGAAAACAAAATACATGTACAAGTTTGGTGATAGAACCTTTGTTAATTGGGTTGAAACCTCTGAAATGCATTCTACATTTGTCTTTTCTGTCAATTTTGATTTAAATATTCAACAAGTTTACTGGCTTCCTTCGAAAATGAACAATGAAAGGTAAAGTTAATGGAGAAGAAAGACAGGGAGTGCATGTTGGAGACATGATGGTCAGTCATTTTGTCTGATTTGTAAACTTAGGATGTAAAAGAGAAACAATTTTAAGACCAACAACAAACAGGCGGTAAGTTGAAAAGTCTGGGCACACACTTTGACCAAGACGACAAACAAATTTTCCCCCCTTGGTCCGCAATATGTTGGTTAAGCCATATATTATACCACTTAATATTCAATAGATAGTGGTAACTAAATATTATATTTGTAAAAAGTCAAGAACTGGCTTAGTTAAGTCAATGGTTAAGTAGTTTTTCAAACAGTCGAGCAGACCTACCTAAGCAAATATTAACTTAGCATCATTTTTTACCACTGTCCTGCATACCAAGATGATTTGGCGCCGAAAAAGACACGATGAGTTGAGAAATTCACTCCATAGTGTAAACAGCCAAGTGATGAGGGATATTTAAATTGATTTAATACGGTATATATGTCATTTTTCTAATGGATTTACAAAAGGCGACTTTTGTGAAATAACAAATACAAAAGAACGTAGTTTTAATCATCGGAAGAAGATCTGTGGATTTTTTTCTTTCTAAAAATCGGATACGAAATTACTTTGTGGGAATGTTTCAGTGATATCTTTAAATGACTAATCTAGCTTCTAGGTGAGCTAAACTGTAGGACATTTTTCACTCGACAATATGAGATAACAAAATGAACTTTTAAAAGCACTTGAAGAGTTAATCTAGTGTCTTTGTTATACTTATCATACAAAAGGCTTATCAGCGACGTATTGATGACAATGTAAATAAATGCATGTCCATTAACAAGCCAAGGAGTTGACAATTTAATTGAAGAGAAGTTTTATTGTGGGTATCTCCTATTGATGGAAGGAATTTCTTGACCTAAATTATTACTAAAAGATGAAAAGTGGTACTTTGACTTTATGTATACATCGGTAATACATAAATGGACCTTTATCTTGGACAGTGCGAAATATCTGTGTCGACGACCAAGGGTTTTTTGGCTCTTGTATGGGACACATGACGGCAAGGTTATATTGGCCACCATTTGAAAACTTGAACAGCGCGAAATGCTTTTGAAAGTACATGTAGATGCATTTTTGTTAGTCGGAGTGAAAAAAAAACAATTAAGTATAAGGTCACTGACTTTTCGTTATTTTCTGTTTTTTTGTCTAAAATCTAGCCTGGACCATCTTTCCACTTTATGAACTGAATTAAAATTATAATATTGACGAGTAATTGCATTTCCTCTAGTTATTTTTGATACGAGATTGCATTTTCTTGGAAAACATGTAAGGGGTGTGACTTCCTGTCATTGTGTGAAGTAGTTTAAGAAAACGACCAGCTGACTGTAGGAAATTCTCATAGATATAGTCACTGACCAGATTTTTAGTACGACTTGAATTCGACATAAAAAGTTCGTAATTTTAACTTTAAAACAGGTGTAAAAAGCAAATACTTTAAGAGGCATTTTACAAGATAAATGTTAAAACTTCACTGAGGTGTGGTCTAGTACAAATTGCGATGTTCGCTTCCGATTTGTGAAGTATTTATTTGTTATAGGAGTAAAACAAAGAAAGTAAACATTTTAAAACCATTTTAAAGTAGATAACACTCTCCAGGATATGGTCTGAAACGAAATTCATATCCTTTTGAAATTTCACGTATTCCGGACTTTGCTTTAATAACTTTGATAAACTGATTCAACGCTTTGGCACACTGTAGAACTGAGTTGATAAGGGGAGTAACTCTGTACGGAAAGGTTTACAATTCTCGCAGAACTGGACATTGACTCTCGTCATATATACAGGGTAGTGTTTCTTATGACGTGGACATGAATAAACAAGGTACCTTGTCTGGCTTGTCGGAACAAGAACGGGAGAGCTGGGTTCGGCTCATCACCCAGCCGTGCCCCAAGGTGAACATGTGCAGCCCTTTGGTGCTGATGAAAATGGTAGGTGTTTACTTGCCTGACTTATAAGATTGAATTAATCGTTTTTATTCTTTTTTTTATTTTATCTTTTTTTCTGCAAAACGTGATACATGTATTAAGCAAAATTTTGATAAAAATCCAAACTAGAATTTTACATTTTACGCTAACTTGATTTTTTTTCATTGAAATGTAACTTTATGCTACGAATAATGATTTAGTGCTTTTCTGAAACTTGAATTCACATTATCTTCTCTTCCGTTTATGTTTCTATGATTCATGAATATAATGCACATAGATTTAATTCCCTCAAACTTTTTTTATTTATATTTAGTAATTTATCACTGGCATATTATAATTCAGGTCTCATTACGTGACTGAATGAATCTCAGTGAAACAGTGATTTTTTTAATAAAGACTTTGATAAGACAAGATACTATTACACGAGGTCGTAAAAGAACCAGACTGTTTATACATTATTCTACAGCCGACCTCATCTGAAACCAGCCAGAATAGTGCATGAATACAAATTTAAAACTTGCGTATGAAATATTACATTTCATGTGTTATATTTACTCTTTCATAGACAGTAAAAGATACATACGCTTTGTGTCTGCGTGTTGTCGAGAATGATTGATTTGAAATTTGCAGAAACGAATGTTTGACTTACTTATATTTTGACATTTCTTTCATAATAAATTGTGTTTCTTTCAACGGCCTTTGCGAAATATACTTACTTCCAGATCAAGTCGCGTATACATTTTAAAAGCAATAATTCAAGATGTGTTTTATATGAATAGCAGACGACAGGGTTTGATTGGACTCCATTTGAAGAGTGAAATGGCGCGAAATGCTTTCAAAACTGAAAATACGTGCCGGATCATTGACCCATGCACTTCAGCCCAAATATCCATCTTTCAAGTAACTTTGATTGAATATATGATAAGATTAATATGTTTTTGTATTTTGATAGATTTCGTAGAAATGTGTCGAAAAGAAATGTTGCTATCATTGCCAGACGTTATATCTTTCATTATGTTATAAAAAAAACAGTGGTGCGACTGAAGTTGTTTCAATGTGTAAAAAGAAGTGTAGAGGAAAAATGGAATTTTTGACCTAGTTTCAGGAATTTGAGAGACGCAGGAATTGTTTCTTAAAAAAAATAAAACCGTATATTATTAATATTTTGGAGCATACATAGAGGAATTTATGATGACGCAATCTTTCTAAACACCCATGGTTTAAATTTATTTCATTTATAAACAAACTGAAAAATTCCATCCCGCGATGCCAGTAAATATGGAATGATCTCCCTATTCACTACGAAGCAGTTCGGTGGCGTCTCTTTGCATTTATATGTGAATACCTTTTTCTGTAAATCATTTGGAGACCTTTCTCAGTATTGACTTTATTGGGAAAAAGTTGAGTGTGGACGCTGTGAACCATAGAACTTTAACAAGGTCAAATCTTTTTTAGAAATAACATCGCTATTTAGGATAACAGTATGTGTAGTTTTCGGGAGCCATTGATGTAATTGCGTTGTATGAATTGTACTTGTATTAAAAAAAATGACAACATTTTTAAATGGTAAACTACACATCGGGAAATAGATACTAGATAAGATCATGGAATTGAATTTTGATGTAAAGTGACTTGTTTGTGAAAATTTTAAGTGAATGTGTTAGTGGAAAAAAGAGAGATTTTGTTTTGCTACAAACATTCTAGCATATCAGCATCAGTAAAATGTTTGAATTGGTATACAAATATACACGTACCTAATTATTCTTTACAACATGATTCACTTGTTCATCAAGACACGAAGTAGGATTTATGTTATTTTAGATAGTGGAGATTGGCGGGTAATAAAAACGCTCGAGTCACGTGACTTTAGTTGTCTAAATATTTGAATAAGTAATTAGTCTCAAGGAGGGAGAAGGGAGGCAAGAATTTAAATGACTAGAAAGCAAAGGTACTAAACTACAGTATCTTATTAACAAAAGAGGACCTCCAAGTCGTCTGTTAACATGGAATTGCGATGGATAATTTTGTAATATTTTACGCTTGATCAATGTGTAAAGAGATAAGGGCGTAAGAAAACGAAGGGCTGTTTGAAATGTCCTTGTACGAAAACGAATTACGTATAAGAATATTATAATTGAATGAAAGACCTATAATTTAAGTTATGAAATAGAAATTGATATTGTAACGTCAAGGTCACATTAAACAAATCAATGTCTCGATCGCGATTAGATTATGGCAGTATGTGTGAAATTAATATCATTATTAAATATTCAAGGATACAGCGCTTATGTGTCACTGGAAACAAATATAGCAAGAATTTGAAATATTATGCTATAATGATAGTTGGTAAGAGTTTGTATACATGTGTTGGCTTTGGGATTATATTTTTAGTAGTTTTGTTTATGTTTCAACAGGACTAATCTTACAGTTGTGACGTTGTGTGATGCTTACGTCACTTTTACTACCTTTTTTTTTTAAATCAAAGTTTAGGCACATAAAACACGGATCCTCTTGGAAGTTATTTCCGATGTTCCTTTTGAAACACTCAATGGTTAAGACATTATGTTTTTAAGCTGGAACCACAGTGTTAATAAGATTATATAACAATGGAACTTAAGCCAGGGGTGCTTGTAGGTTTGACTGAAGAGGAAAAGTCAGACTGGATTCAACTGATAACATCTACACCCGTGAACTTCCACGGTACAACATTTTCTTGTTTACAGGTATTGTATACGAGTGTATTTTTGCTTAAAAACTAGGTTCGACCTATGTGTACAGATGGTGCATCAAAAGATGGTTTTGTTTTGAATATCTATTTTTATGTTTAAAAAAACAACAGCAACATATATAAGACATTCCTATAGAATAATTCCCGTTGACAGGACCTTAATTTTTTTCAAAAACAACTTGTTCATCCTGCTGTTGTAAAATTTTCTGTTTCATGAAAGATGTTTAATTTCTATGAAAATTACGCCGGTGTGCAGGCAATGAGGTAAAAATCGTTTTTAAAATTAGTTATTTTGTTTCCATGACAACGATATGTACCTGAATATGAACCCAATTAAACAATTTTTTTTTGCTAGTTAACCCGCATTAAGCACCCACCTGCGTTAGCTGGGCTTAACTGAATCTGCAGACAATTTAATGATTCGTGTCGCTAGCTGAGTATAAGAAGAATTTGAATGGTTGAAAGGTTACGGTCGTGAAACGTGTTGGATCCGTGTTTTCAAATATTTTTGTAAAATGTTTGTTCATGCAATTACGGAACGAAAATACAGCCACGTAAAGTGGAATAAGTCCATTAGCTAATTGCTAATTACTGTCGTTTATCAGTGTGTTGATTTCCGTTGTATAGGGATTTGTATGTGTATGTCCATTAGAGGTTGTTTAGTCTCAGGTTTGTATATCATATAATTGGCCAGTCGACCATTTAGATTTAATTTTTGTAGACACCTCCTTTTAAAAGTATCACAATGAAAACTTTGTGTAAGCTTAAAGGTAAGGACTGAAATTAATAACGATGGAAAGCATGTAAAACAGATTTTCGTCTGCTTTAACAGTTTCACTTCCGGTTATGCTTGAAATGCATGTGTATCTGAAGTAAATAAAAATAAATAGATAAAAAAGTAAAAACCTTGCATTATGACGTAAAAATTTAATTTTTTTCATTTCAGATTTTTTTCTCCCTCTTTTTTTTTATCATTGTAAATGGAAGGAAAAAAATATCACTCGTTGCAAATCATTTTTTTTCTTCACAGATACACTGTGCATTCAAAAACATTTGGCAAACGTCATTTAAAAGGTTGGGTGTCTATGATTTTATTTGAAAAAGATCGCGTTTATTTAGTAGAAATAGTTGATTTCACCCTTGCTCCCTATAATTTACATCATGTACCATAAAATTAATTACATACAGCTGTATTGAATATCAACAAATACACAAATATGGAAATATGAACTTAATTATACCTTTGAAAACTAGAATTCAAAATTGAAAGAAAAGTAAACATTGAAAAAATATGATTAATATCTTTCCATTCAAATATGATATTAGGTTAAGATATATCTACTATAAATTAAATGAAACATTTAAGTTTCAGTTTACAATGTGTCTGGGGTAAAAGCTCTTATATTGTTAGGCAATAAACAGTAGAGGAGGAAAAGTCAGGTATGTTTACATAATCTAAAGAAAGCGTGTCACAGATTTTACTAAGCAGACATTACTTCACATTACTTCACGTAATGGTTAATTTATAATTGCAAAATAGGGGGTAGGAGAAAATCGACTGCTTTTGAAGACTTTTTTTCCTTTTTAAACGGGACTTTGAATAACCAAAACAATTTAGATAGTAATACAGTGGAGCCTACGCTTGTTTCTTCGTTGGGAACTGTTCGGATATTCGAATGTAAAAAACATGATATAAGTAGAAGGAAAATACAACTGGTTGTCAAACCTGTAAACAAACAACACCATTCCAGTGTGCACATTTTTTTCCATAATTTGGCTAAGATTTTGTGGAATTAAGTCACCTGGTTGTTGCGGTCGATTTTGGTATATCTTTTAACCTCTTGGTTATAAATACACTCTATGGTATTATTCCAGAAAATCCCCCAATAAATACACTCTATGGTATTATTCCAGAAAATCCCCCAAAAACCAGAAAGCAAGTAACTGTTCTTATAATTAGCATCTCAGCATGACTTGTAATTTTACCCTGACTATGACCCCTATTATGTTTATGGTGTTTTATCTTCTATACAATCTTTGCTAAGTCTGGTTAGTTGCAGGTTATCAGTAGTATTTCTCCTGTACCACAATGAACAATATTTTACCTTGCCAGTGTTCTTAAATTTTTTTTAAGTTAGATTATTTAACCAAGTAACTTACCATTATTAATTAAACTAATCATCTAAACAATTGTATTAAATAATCCTGTAAAATGTTAAAACATTATCTATAGAATGAGAAGGTATCAAAATCAATTATATGAATTTATAATGATGCTGCAGCAAAATAAAAAAAAATGTTCAATGATTTAGTTTTAATTTCTTAAATATGGTAGCAGTTACAGATAAGGCAATAATAAGCAATAAAAAAAACATATCAAGAACAAAAAAATACGATCGAACCAAAATGAAAACAAAGACTGATCCTGTACTCTTATACCCAGTGAGCAGTTTGCTTGAATTTCCTTTCTGAAATAATATGAATTTCTTAATATTAATGTTCAAGAACGTGTACACCACTGCATTAATTTTTTTCAATTTTCAGAGTCTCAGGGTTGTTTTTTCTTAATGATAATTTGCTGATTAAGTTTTCTAGTAAAATTTGAGTCTCAACAAGTAATTCTAAGTACCCACTGTCAATACTAAAACTGTTAACTTGAAAGTGGTTTACTTAAACTGCTGCTTAAACATGCTTCACATTGATCACTTTCCTTTTTTTTGTTTGAACTGTAGCACCCACAAGGGTGCCTCATGTCAAATCTTTGCCACAGTCTGCAACCTTTTTGCTTTCCTTTTTCCTTTTCAATGGTCCCATCCACAAATGTGCCTGCATGCCAGATCTTTTCCACAATCTGCAGCCGATTGGTCTCAATAGCGTCAGGCAAAAAGAACCTATATATTGTCATTCGTCAATGTAATCTTAAAGTCTTTCAGTGCTCACCAGAAGTATGGTTTCAAAATAGATTTAAATGTTTTCTTTTTATGCCATAAAACATTCTTAGACATAGATCCTCAAATCTGCCGGTACGTCGTTGCTGTAGCATAGCACAATACTTAACGCATTTGGATCACAATGCTGCGTAATGTTAAAGCAAATAGTCTGTTGAGTGGATCTAGCAAAAAAGGTATTTATTAATGACTTTATTACTTCAATAGTGGGTGCAATATGTATTTGTCCAGCAGAGATCTTCACCTGAATCTCCTTTTCTGCAGCAAGGTAGTGAGCTTTCTTGTGTCGGATTATGAAAGGTCACCTAAAAGATTCTGGTCTTCGGAAAAGTCATTCTCAAACCAACAGATGTTAAAACTGGTTTCTTCTCTTGTATCATTGTTGGTATTTTTTCTTCATCAAATTCAACTAAGTGAAAAAAATATCTGAATGTTGGTGGAAATTTGTTTTTGCAGTAAGTTTGTTGTGCAGTCATGAGGATTTTACGACTGTAGTGCAGTCTTCCTGAAGTATTTCACTAACCATGTTTTTTTAACAAGAGTTTAGCATGATTTTTAATTAGCATTTACAAACTGATACTTCAACAAGGAAAAAACTGTCACGCTTTTTTCGTATTTTTCCTTTTAGCCTCTTTGGAAATTTTGCAAAGGTCTTTCAAATTGTGTTTATTTAATTTTTATCATATGTTCACACAACTGAAAAAAATGGAACAAGTATAAAGTTAATTATATTCATCACTTTTATGTATGTCAAACACTGCCTCAGACTTCATAGCCTTATACAGTATATATGTTCTGAAAGAGAAAAATGTGAAAATTCATAATCTTTGGGTATTTTTTGTTCAAGTTTCTTTTGCAACTAAAAAAGTAAGACAACTAAAAACACCTTTGAAAAGTTTATTTTGAATCCTAACTGGGCAAACTTTTCCCTTCAGAAGAAATAATACCCTTCAGTAAAGTGCTTATAAAGGTATTTGAACTAATTGCCACTTATTCCAATGAACATTGTAGTCATAGTCCCATTTGTCAGTATGCATTCTTAAAAATGTCACTGTATTTTAAACAGCAAAAGCCAAACAGATTGTATTAGGAATTTACACAAACCACTAAATAGTAAATAATGATCTGACTAAATTAATACCTGTTACGATTAGCAACTTACCTTGTATTAAATTCTATTAATATGGCAATAACCGATGACATAAAAGTAAAAGTAATATTTTTAAATTCCCATGGCACCATCTAGGACTTTTAAATACAGTAATAGTAATTTTGTATTATGTGTTTTGTTTATTTTTAGATATCAGCTATCGGCTGCTTTAAGTGTCTGAATGAAATAATTCTGTAGGGGGTACTCTTTACAACAGACGTGCTGTCAAGCGTCTGCAAACACTGAGCACAAGCGCTCGCTTACGATGATGAAAAAATGAAATTGAAAAAAAGCTTTTAAGTTTATAGATAAAAACAACAACAAAAAAACCCACCTTTTTACGGTTTTATGGCCAGCATTCATATAATGACGAGAAATACGGCGTACTGTATAGAACATACAGTTGGACTATTTACCGTGATTTTAAAAAGGTTCAATCACTATTGACATGATTAATCATGGATTACATACTCTGAAAATGATGCAGATACAATATTGAAATTATTGAAATTACAACTGGAATCCGAGTTTTTTTCTCCATGTGTGAGAGCACAATATGACATGGATTTTAACGATCTTTTTTCAAAATAACAAAAGCATTAACTATGTTGAGCAAACACTTATGTTATATAAGCTACACAGTGGTTCTTGTCATGTTAATGACCAGTTAAAATATATTTGTTTAAGTCTAAATAATTGATAAAATCTGGATTTTCGTTTGAAAACTTGTGTTTCCAGTGTATAAAAATGCATATTTGTTTTATCAAAATATTTTCGCTGTGATTTTTCATTTATATGTCTTTGAAAATCTGAAATTGAAAACGGATTAAAAGTGTGTAGAATAGATGGTGATATTTGCTTTAAGAACGAGGGGCAAGCTTCAGTGAAATGACTTTTGTTTTGTTTGTTGTTGTTGTTTTTTTTGTGGTTGTGTACATTCAAATATTTATAACATTCTGACAAAATCTCTGCAGGGTATCCTTATATCTCATATTAATAATCGGTTACGAAATATGCAAATAAACTTGTAAATTTCAATGACAAAATAAATCAAATTCGTAATGGGAAGTAAGCGTTTTTGTACTAATAGGTCAGACGTTAATAAAATTCTCATTTTATTACAACGATAAATATGAATATTTTGCATTTGTTAAGTTAGATTTTCATATAAAGTGATTTGAATTCAGGCAGGTGATACAAATTGTTGTATTGCATGGAAATAATGTTTGATGACACAAATGGTGGTATATTTTTCCCGCCAAAAATGTCATACTCTTTCAATAACATCGACGCCACAAACTTTGGAATACCAACATTGTTGCAACCCTTAATACGGAACATAGCTGGTAAAACTGACAAAAAATAGTGCAATGTAAAACAACAGTTACAAATAATTTGTTAAAGTGGAAAGTGTTTTTAAAACTAGTAGCAAAAGATAAGTTACCGCTAAGTTTACAATGGAATTAAAAAACGATGTACTGGCGGGACTGACCGATGATGAGAAACACAAATGGTTGAATCTGATCACATCTAATCCAGTTGAGTTTCACCGCACCAAGTTTTCTTCTTTGAAGGTAATCTAAAATATTTGAACCATTCTGTATAAAGTTTTCTTCTCATTTAATGGGATCTTGATTAACGCTAAAAGTGTGATATTGCTCAAATAAACTTAAATGCATATATTTGAGTAATTTGCTCGGCAAACCTTTCTTGTAGTTTTTCTTCTGCATGAATGTGATTTCTCTTGCAAGGCATGTGTTATATTTTCTATTTAAATATCCAAGTTCGAACACTTGTAATTGTACAAGCAAAAATAATGATTGATTTATCTCCCTTATCGAATATAGACATACCGATTTTTGCCACCTTTTCACTATAAAACCAAGTCCAGAGATAGAAGCCACTTGAATACATTTAACAGAAATCAAGTATGGTGTAAAAGAAGTCTTAATTTAGCACTCAGTGAAATAAAATTGAAAGAAATTTCAGATAAACGTGAATTATAAATGTTCATTGTTTAATATGGCAGATTTAAGAAAATAACCTGTTCACAAAAATATATTTTGAGATTAAAACAAACAACAACAAAAAACACAACAAAACAACAACAAAACAACAACAACAACAAACACTAAAATAAAAACGGTGTGTCATTGCATAAATTTTACTTTGAAAGAAATATAGTGCGCACTAAGCATAAATTTGTCAATGGACAAAATATGTGTAGAAAGAAGCATTAATTGTGTAGTAAACAAGTACATGGTGGGCAAGATGCGTGATTTGTACAGTAAGCAAAGTATGTGTACATGAAGCAACTAGTGAAAAAGTATTGTGTGCAAGATGTCAGAATTGAGCAGTGAACAAAATATTTGTCCATTTAGCATTAATTGTGCAGTAATCAAGTACATGGTGTGCAAGATATTTTGTATTTTATCAGTGAACAAAATATTTGTCCATGAAACATGAATTGTGCAGTAAACAAGTACATGGTGTGCAAGATATTTTGTATTTTATCAGTGAACAAAATATGTGCCCATAAAGCATAAACTATGTAGTTGACAAGTACATGGTGTGCAAGATATTTTGTATTTTATCAGTGAACAAAATATGTGCCCATAAAGCATAAACTATGTAGTTGACAAGTACATGGTGTGCAAGATATTTTGTATTTTATCAGTGAACAAAATATGTGCCCATAAAGCATAAACTATGTAGTTGACAAGTACATGGTGTGCAAGATATTTGAAGTGTGCAGTGGATAAAATATGTAATAAAAAAGCATAAATTGTGTAGTAAAGGATTTCATTACGTGCAAGATACATGAATCGTGCAGGGGACAAAATATTTGTCAGGAAGCATTAATTGTGTAGTCAACAAGTATCGTGTGCAAAAATGCATGAATTGTGCAGTGAACGAAATATTATTGAAACCATTGTAGTGAAGGGAAAATGGTATGCTACAAGCATGAGTTGTGCAGGGAGCGAATATGGTCTGTAAAAAGAACGGTTTTTTCAGTTAACGAATTTAACAGGACACTGCACATAGCCTAGCATATGCAACTGACTATATGAGTTTGAAACATGCAAATGATTAAAGAAATATATTCTTTGTTTCCAAGGGAGCAAACAATGTAAAGACACGAGATAATTAGTAACATTAAATAAGTTACGACATTATAACTTCTACCGTATAATATGTCAAAACAAAACAAAGAAAAAAGAAAAAATACATTTAAAAATATTTTGTGATTGTGGACAATGTAAGATTAGCTTAAGTACAAGAACAAATACTGGGAATTAGTACTCTATTCCATGCAATATTTATCTTATTTACTACAAACGAAAAATAACTTGTTTTGAATTACATGTGTTTATATTAGTGACTGTAACTTTGACTTCCATTAATCCGATACACAAAGAAGCTTTTAGTGGCCTCTGTTCCTTTCATCGGGATTTTAGTTGTTCAAACAAATGTACATGTATCTCTGTACTGTCACACCTTTCAATATATTTCTAGTTTAAATTACATTTGTTTCATTCGTTTTGGACGAATTTGATTGAGTTTTTTGTTAGTTGAATGACAGAACAAAATACTTTTCTAGGACTGGTCTGGTGTTCCACGTGCGGATAAATGTTCTCTTACAACTTCGTCAGGGAATCGGTTCTTGAACCCAGTGGTCTAAAACGTTTGTTTTTCATTACTGGTTTTCGTATAATTAAGCTCTAATGACGTAGAGACAGAGATTTTTGTTCGAATGCAGTGCATCCTTCTGTTACAGACTGATGTTCATAAGATCTGTTTCAGACTCTTTGGGTCTGTTTATTTTAGTTATTGACTTTTCTGAACTGCTCTGTTTCATTCTGTCCATTTTCTATTACGACCTATTTTCTTCTGGTCAAATATAGTAAAGTCTATTCTGTTTCTGTCCATTTTTTTATATTCTCTGGTATTTTCTGTTCGGTTTTATTCTGCCCGTCCTGAAATTAGCAGAATGCTATTATAGACGAAATCTCTGACATTTCCATACGGAGAAACACTCATTAGGAAAAAAAAGTGACCATGTGGTGAAATTGCTGATTTCCTTGTAAATTGTTCCGGGATGTAATTATCCTATCTGCATGCTTTGCTAACCAACTCAATGATTACAACACCGATAATCAGAGATTTATCCACGTAATTATAAAGGCAGAAAGCCATTAGATGATTTCTATTACAGTCCTAGCCTTTATTTGTGTCTTGCTTTGATAACGTCATCACATTAAGGTGTCAGTTACTATCATAAATTTTTAAATATTTATACAAGGTGCTTTTACACATCGTGCAATCACTCGTATTCTTTGTGAATAAATAGAGGAATATATATTTTTCAACGAGATATACAAATCCATTTTCACTTTATAATGAAAAAGAAAAACCGATTCATTTCTTTCATCAATATTTGAATATATAATCTATTATTGTAAGGTTTAATGTGCGGCTTTAGGAAATAACGTTTTGGATTAAGCGTCAAATTCACATGTTCCGCTTGAAGATGAAAAACATGAGAATTTAATGTCTTAGCTTTTGTGATGTTATTTACAAAACTTATTAACCTTTTAGCGAGAGTTAAAGCATATTTTAAACGGCTTTTCAGTTGCCATTGGGTGTTACCCATGGCGTCGCTTTATAATATAACACCATCTTAACACGCGAGGCGCTTTCACCTACTTGAATTTTCTCTTTTAAATCAAGAATTGTTGAAAACTCATTGCATTTGACTTTGATTGATTTGCGATCAATACAAGTGATTTTCAATCATTCTAAATCATTTTAAATCATTTTTCACCGAAACTGGTTGCACAATAAGTAAAGTGAACGATAATATTTGAAGCAGTTTTTGAAGTATATTTTGTATAGTATTTAAGTGGTTAAGATCATATTTGACTTTTAAGTGAAGCGTGGTGAATGGAAGGCATCCGGTGTTGGTAGCAACTAATGAATTGTTCTATTTAAATGAAATATGGAAAAGAAATTGCGACAAAAATGTGTATTAGTGCTCGATTAAAATGGAAGTACTTCTTGTGATTTAGAATTTTAAAAAAAAGTATCAGAAATTGAGTTTTTATGAGTAATTTGGATTAATTCCTACTATTGAAGTGTAGATTTTAGTCGGATATCAATTATAACTTTCACTGGATCAGTTTAGACATGATGGAAATGTGAAATTATGTTGAACAATATCCATAAGAATGTTTAATAAAAATGTCTGTTCTTGCTATGAGTATGTCCACTAAAGACAGCGTTTTAGGCATATCCGGTCACCGACTGCACGTGCAGGGAGCGCCTGTTAGACAAACTGTTAAACTGAAACCGGTCCCCGAAACACCGGCAAGGAAAAAGAGATTGAAAAGACTACAGAAAACAAATTCTTCGGAGACTAATTCCAGGATTTTGACTTTATTGAAGGTATTTTGTCTTTGTTTGCTTGTATGTTCGTTTGTTTGTTTGTTTGTCACAAAACTTTAACCTCTTTTAGACCCCGTCGGGCATGGCGTTCATTCGAACGTAGCGCTTGTTTTTTTCGACTTTTGGAGGCGTGTTTGGTTCGGGCTTTAAAAGATATGGGTCCAGGAAGATACCTGTTTGATTTAAGTTTTATTAAAATGCAGTAAAAAAGCATTATATCAACAATGCTTCATAAGTTTAAAGGAAGAAAAAAAGATTTTTATGTTCGGAGGTTTCGAACAGGTCAAAAAATACTGTGTGTGTAGCTTCTCAACACTGAGTGTTTTGTAAATTCTAACATTTCAATGATGTGTTTAATCAAAGTTGTATCAAAGTTGTATCTCATTTGAAAAGAGATTGTAACGATTGTGATGGAAAGATTTATTGTTAAAAGTAAAATATAGCCAGCTATTACTCAAAATCAGAAATCTACAGTGTTTTTGTATTTATAGTGCTTTTTTGAAAGTACACGATAAGACAATGTAAATTAAAACCTGTTTGAAAACGAAGATACATAAATGAGACCAAAGTTTTGTAATCAAAATGGCCGAATTTTAACCAAAATTTATTCTCGCTCTATCTTAAACGAAAAAGTCATATTTTGTATAGATACCAGTACTAATTCGGCTAGACATTTTGCCAGTATATTCAGTGAAAACGATACAGAGTTGATTGTATTAATTATTAAGGTATAAATCATCGCTGATTATGGAGGCCTTTATGGCAGTTTAATAGCTTATGAAATGCTGTTAAGCCGTGAATGATACATTTCTATAAGTTTTGTAGACATCAATAATACATAAGTGTTCTAATTTCACTAAAAATCGATCACCACTTTTAAAGAGAAACGTGAACATACTCGAACTTAAAGCCTTAAAGTTTGAAAAAATCCATCCATCTGTGTAATATATCAGAAATTGTTTTTAGCTTACTGTACCGATATTTCAAAACTACGCACAAACAGATGCAGTTAACTTTACATAGAAACAACATTTCTCTTTGATACGGCAACCTTTGGGAGGGTGAGAAACAAATTTTCTTCCTTGATACGGCATACGTTGGTAAGGTTTGTTACGGCATAGTGTAAGAAAGTCAGAATTGCAGTTTGGAGTTTCTATGAGCAATGTGAGAATGCTAAATGCTTCAATGTTGTAATTGCTTCCAGAATTGTTTCAGATTTACTGATTGTTAGATTAAACTGAGAATCTTTACTATGAAACATTTATCAGAGATTACATTTTGAAAGTACAAACTCAAACACAAGTTTGATTGCCAAAGCATCTTTGCTTTTCTATTGAACAATTTGTCTTCAGGAAAGATTAAAGTTGACGATATCACTAAGCAATTTTGAAAAATTGTACACCTTTGAGTAAAAGTACTTACTGTTTGGCTGAAACTTGACAACATGATCATTATACAGAGGAACGCTAAATGCTGTTTCATTGAACTTGGCGCCATTTTTGTTATTAGAATTAAAGTCATTTGGAAGCACAGTAGGTATTGCTTGCACGTGTTTCTTCCATTTTTGGTAGTTTTGTCCAACATTATTAGGTAAATAAAATCATATACATGTAGAATTTTCGATCTGAGTCCGAGTATGTAGAAAGACAACAGTGTCACAAAGTGGGCGCATATGAAGTTCAAGTGACATGTTTGTAGAAAATATCCGTCTATGTTATATCGATAAACATTACATGAAAATTTCATTAATATTTGAATACGGACTGTGTAAAATATGATAGGTATTTCATGACAGAGATATGGATAAAAGATAGTCGTCTAACATGAAAACATGCCATTAGAAGATCGAAAAGTGAGTAAAAAATGAGGAATTGTTTGACATAACACGCATTGAAAAAAATAAATAAAAAGGAAAGATGTTTTTTTTTAGTTGCATGAGATAATATTAAATGTTCATTTAACAGATTAGTTTTGAATTCTAGAGAGAACCACTTTCAATTTGACAGGGATGTATCTTTCTCCTTTAAGAGGAAGGCTAGTGGTTAATATTGTTTCACGTAGCAAATAATTCTAGTAGGCATAAAAAACAAAAACAAAACTTGTTTTTGTTGTTTTTATACTGCTGTTTTTACGGTTGACTTTAAGCAATGAACTGGTTTCATTAGTCTCACTACATTTGAACAAAAGAATGAGATCCCTCCCTTAGTTTAATTCGTGCGGTGGTTCCTATCCAGAGGTGGCCTTTCAAATAATTTAGGCAAGCTTGTCTGTAAATTCTAAACTGAAAGTGTTAATAGGTCACTTTTCATACCTCAAGGTCCCAGGTACTGATTTAAGTTCAGATATAATTGGTACTTGATCTCTAGTCAGAAAATTAAATATAACGAGAGAAAACAAATATTGAATTCAGGTTTGAATTGCTAATGGATCAAGTGCTAAGGTTTGCAAACAAAATCTTTCTCCCGAGATATTTATTCATTTTTTTGCAGTTAACGTGACTTTTAAATTTCACCGAGCACTGTATAAATTATTAATTGGCTCATTTAACTCATTGGTGGGTATTTAGTCTGTAAGGGTTGAAGGTCCGAAGCTGAATCTAATTCAGTTTCTGAGACCGCCGTTTAGCGAATCGTAAGCTGTAATAACTAAAATTTTACCGAATTTTCATTCTGCGGACGTCTTTCATGGACGTCCTGCGCCGTCTTTTGATATGAAATTCTTAGTGCAGGGATATTAAATCGTACAGTGTGTCTCTCAATTCGTGAAAACACTTCAATATTAAACAGAATACTCCCTTATTGTAGTTTCAGATTATAGTGGAGACATATTCCCATTTTAACTGCAAGCCCATGTGTTACTTTGTTGTTTTCACGTCGCCCTGTGTAGTTACGCCGCGTCTTTGAATGCAGTTAATTTTTTCTTAATTAAAATTATCGAAAATCTATTAAGAATAGATTGCTTCATTGTGAAATTTGATGCGGTGCGTACCTTCTGCGTTGATGCGTTTATCAAATTTCAGAAGCAATATTTCTTTTCTAAGTAGACTGAATTAATGAGAATACATAAACATGTATTTGTGCATGCCTGAATATGCGTGTAATGGAAAAAGAGACACCTTAAATATGCAACGTAGATAAGCAGTATTTTCGCGTCGATTAACTTTTTTTTTTATTGATGTCAGCGAATTTAGAAAAGGGTAATCGGATGTTCAGTATGGGAACCGAGCGAATCTTCGGATATTTGGTAAAATAAATATTAATAAGCAAGCCTAGAAGTTCCGTTTTAGGTACAATTGTTCGACGAAATTTAATGTTTGGGACGAAAACTCGAACAAAACATTGATATTCCTGGTAACAATCTTTCAGAAAAGGAGCGTGTGTGATGCTGCGAAATTAACACTGTCATTATGACAAAAATGTCATACTTATTGGAACGGACACTTGAATAAGCCGAAGAAAAACTTGCGAGGTTTTCCGAGTGAAATGTCAATCACCGGAGCATAAATCAACATCACATCTCATACCAAGTTAATGCTTTGCATGGTTAGAATAAGGAAAAAAAAGTATCGTAGTCTGTCAGATGCTTGATATATTTCCCAGTAAATTGACAGAAGTTCCACAAAGTAAACTTACCCGCAATGTATTTCACCTGTACGGTAATTTATAGGCATTTTACCATAATTGTAAAATGTATTGCTATTGTAACAAAGCTTAGCATAGAAAGATCGCTTACTATAGCTTGCTGACAGTTGAAAAGCTGCGATCAATTTGAATATATTACGCTTTTTTCACTTAAAAAATCACATGTCAGTTTAATTACTTATTTGCCCTGTGGTATGTTTAAACAGTTAATTGAAATATTTGGTTTAGGCGGAATACGATCATAGAAAAATTAATCTGTAATAAGATACTGTCAGGAAAATTCTAAAATTCAGATATAAATACAGCCATTCTGAATAGAATTTTAAATATCTAATTTTAAATATCTCTTACAAAACTATTAATTGTGCGTACATTTGCCAAGCTTAGATGTCGTAATATACCAAGGAGCTATCATTATGTAGGTGGAGGAATTTGCACTGTTGTACTGTACTTGTATTATATCTAGCCAGCAAGTACCTGTGTATGTAATTCTGTTGCCAACAACCCATTGTACAAATGTTTTTTCTCTTAAAATTACTTAAACGGTGTTTGGACCAAAGCGTAACATCTTTGTTGACTTAAAGGGAAAGGCAATGCCGAGAAATACTGATAATATTAGAGAAAGCACATACGGTTAATAATAAGTTCGCGTAGATACGTCGCAAAAAAGAATGGCATTTAAAACTTTATAACAAAAAATAAATTGCTGATTTTTCGATATTGATAAAGTGCGTGAGCGCCACCATTTTGTAAATTTACTGATTGAATGCAGGTGCGCGTGACGTCAGTTACGCACTTCCGGTGGGAAAATTCACCAGAAATTATAGTAGAGTTCTGATAATTGATTTGACAAAAATGGAGAAAAATGAATCTGTTGGACTTCTTGCGTATGAATTTTTTTTCATTACAAATGAACGTCTATTTCAGCATCAAGAATTATTTAAAATAGAGAAAAATGGGTAAAATAACGTATAGGCCTAATATGAAACAATATAAAAAAAACACTGAAACTCAGTCTAAAAAAACAGAACATAAACAGAAATACTGTTTTAGAAATGTTTTTTAATCATATCAAAAGGTACAGTGATTTTTTCACATCGTAAACATAAAATTAATTTTTGGTATGTAACTGCATGGAAATTTATTACTTAAATAAAGATAACTTCTAAAAGCCAGTCATTTACGTAACGTTTTAACAAAAGTTACAGATCAAAAGTAATTCAGTCAATTTGTAATAACACTAAAGCTTATATACCAGATTCAATAACTCTAGCTTGTAAGTAGTATTCATATAAATCAAGTTTATATATTATGACCTGACCACAAACCTTAATTTACTTATAAAAATCGAATAGTAACTGCGTTATTTTTTAATTTACAATCTGTAAACAATTTTAAAATTAACACGTGTGCTTTTTGTGTTTCTTGCACTTGCGGTCTATAATTTTTTTCCTTTAAAAACTGATTTCAAACTGATCTACTACCGGAAGTGCGTAACTGACGTCACAGCCTCAGTCTCGCATCTCTCGCGAGATTAAAAATTGCAATACCGCCTGCGCCCTGGTTTCTTCGACTGTGTAATAAATTTTAATGCATAAATTTCCGTTTCTCTTTAAGACAGATTTCAATGTAAATTTTGTCATAATGGTACTATTTGAGGGATGTTTAATGAATTGAAACTGCTTACGTACTTTCCATTTCTATCCCTTTAAATATCACAGTCTTTATATGTTTGATACGGCCTGTAGTACCATCTGTCTGTCCGACAAATCAAAGGCCAAACACCTGCGTATTTTAATAAATAAATCTGTAATGATAAAACCTTGATTTTTACCAATGTATATAAATAGCCGAAAATGTAAGACTTCAGTTCTAATGCTTCGATCTTAGAAAGAAATTTTATTTAGAAATTAAGGTCTGAAGTTTTATTATACATTTTTCATTTTAAGGAATATATCAAAGCTCATGATACAAAAAGGCTGACATAAATTGAATGTCACTACTGCCAAAAGAAAAAGCAAAAAAGGTTTCACAAACCATTACATTTGAACATGCATAAAATTACATTCCATTCTAACAATATGTCAGCTCTTTTAATATGTGCTAAAATTTACTACAAATATTTTAATTTTCTATATGGTCCCTTTCTTAATATCAAAACAGTTATTTGACACCGTCTAATTTATTTATAAGTTTGCTCTTTTAGGCTACATTTGGAAAAAAAAACTGTCACAGCTGAGAAAAAAAAATACTAAAATGATTTGTTCATTCCATGTCAAACCTCTTCCCCCTTATTGCAAACATAATATCCTATCTTGAAATCTTTTATTACAAAAGTGATGGATAGTGAATCGAGTGTTTTACATTAATGTCTTTTAGAAAATGAATAACAAATATCAATAACTAAGAGGCATTTAAAAGACGATTAAAAGAAAATCTAGGAAGATTTACAACCAAAGTGCAATAAAAGGTCTTTATTTATTTATTATTTCTCGAAATGCATTGTGGGACCGTCATTTTCAGTCATAACTTGCGAGATTTTTTGGGGTATTGCTACCCATTTACGTTGAATGGTTCAGTGGGTGTCAGAACTTGTTGTGTTCTCTCGACCTCAAAAGTTTCTGAAAAAAAATGTGTCATGTCGAGTGATTCAAAACATGAAACTGTATTCCAAATTATCATGACCAATTAAATACAGAGATATACCAAATTTAGTATTTTACTGTCTGTGACTAGTGAAGACATTCCCGAACCCTGAACCAATGCACTTTTAGTTGTCTAAATGTATATCAAAATTGTGTTCTTTTCAGGTTTTTATTTACGAGAAGTGTGAACTGTAAGACAAATCCCAAAAATAATCTACATTTTAAACTTAAGACGGAAATTAAACAGTATTTGATGCTATATTGACGACAGAAAGAGCTATCTATCTATTTAAGCTTATTTATCGTCGGTACAGTTGCCCATATGACCGACGCCCCCTGAAGAGATCAGTTATTTTATGCTGTAAGGGTAGTGCAAGATACAGAAAGCATCCCATTCCAGAGACACCCCTGTTTCTTTTGCATGCTCAGTGTACAGCACTGATACATGTGACCTCGGTTTAACGTCTTACCCGAAAGACAATTAGTAATGTTAATGGAAGAGCGGGGGATCGATCTCGGGACCCCTGGGTTACCAGTCCAGCGCGTTACCATTGGACCACTGATCCGCTCCAGAAAGAGCTATGTGTGAACTGTAACATTAATATAACCCAACGATGTGCTCGATATTTGGAAAAAAATTAAATGTCAAATTCCTTCTGTATATTTCAGGCGGCAGAGGATGGAAGGAAACGAGCGTCTACCCTACCACCTCTCGAGAGGGAACCGACATTCCAGAGGAAACCGAAACATTTCAACCCCTATGATGGAACACATGACGATGTACGTTTTCTCCTCGAAAATGTTATACAGTTATTTAACTAGCTTATGACATTTCGTCAAAATGAACAGCAAGTTTTAAATAGAATCCTAGATTTCGTTGTAATAGGGAGATATCTATAACCGATGCCATTTTGACTTTTTTAAAAGTAAATTGTAACAAGTTAGGAAAAAAAACATGCAGATACTTGTATATAAATTCATCTGTGTCACTTTATAATAGATAGATATTGATAATATGAAATAACTACATTTTGAATTGAAGTTACTTTCTGTTACATTTTCAGGCTGCTGAGAGTCACTGGAAGAAACAGTATGAAAAAGTCAGTATTGAAGTGGACAACAAGGTCAAAAATCATCTCAAGGTGAGTTTAAACTAGCCACAGACTACAAGGCTGATTTGTAGAAACAAGAATCATCTCAAGGTGAATTTAAAACTAGCCACTTACTACAAGGCTGATTTGTAGGAACAGGAATCATATCAAGGTGAGTTTTAACTAGCCACTTACTACAAGGCTGATTTGTAGGAATAAGAATCATATTAAGTTGTGTTTAAAACTAGCCACTTACTACAAGGCTGATTTGTAGAAACAAGAATCATCTTAAGGTGAGTTTAAAACTAGCCACTTACTACAAGGCTGATTTGTAGGAACAGGAATCATATCAAGGTAAGTTTTAACAAGCCACAAACTACAAGGCTGTTTTGTAGGAACAAGAATCATCTCAAGGTGAGTTTAAAACTAGCCACTTACTACAAGGCTGATTTGTAGGAATAAGAATCATCCTAAGGTGAGTTTAAACTAGCCACTTAATACAAGACTGATTTGTAGAAACAAGAATCATCTTAAGGTAAGTTTCAACTAGCCACTTACTACAAGGCTGATTTGTAGGAATAAGAATCATATTAAGTTGTGTTTAAAACTAGCCACTTACTACAAGGCTGATTTGTAGAAACAAGAATCATCTTAAGGTGAGTTTAAAACTAGCCACTTACTACAAGACTGTTTCGTAGGAACAAGAATCATCTCAAGGTGAGTTTAAACTAACCACAAACTACAAGGCTGATTTGTAGGAACAGGAATCATCTCAATGTGAGTTTAAACTAGCCACAAACTACAAGTCTGTTTTGTATAAACAAGAATCATCTCAATGTGAGTTTAAACTAGACACAAACTACAAAGCTGATTTGTAGGAACAAGAATCATCTTAAGGTGAGTTTAAACTAGCCACTTACTACAAGGCTGATTTGTAGGAACAAGAATCATCTCAAGGTGAGTTTAAACTAGCCACAAACTACAAGGCTGATTTGTAGGAACAAGATTCATCTTAAGTTGAGTTTTAACTAGCCACTTACTATAAGGCTGATTTGTAGGAACAAAAATCATCTAAAGGTGAATTTAAACTAGCCGCTTACTACAAGGCTGATTTATAGGAACAAAAATCATCTTAAGGTGAGTTTAAACTAGCCACTTACTACAAGGCTGATTTGTAGGAACAAAAATCATCTTAAGGTGAATTTAAACTAGCCGCTTACTACAAGGCTGATTTATAGGAACAAAAATCATCTCAAGGTGAGTTTAAACTAGCCACTTACTACAAGGCTGATTTGTAGGAACAAAAATCATCTTAAGGTGAATTTAATCTAGCCATTTACTAGAAGGCTGATTTGTAGGAACAAGAATCATAAACTAGCAATAGAATACAAGGCTGATTTCTAGGAACGCACTTAGGTATGCGATTTCAAAGCAGAGTTGGGTTCAACGCCAAAGTGCACTAGAATGCACGTGAAGAAATTCGAAATAATTAACATATTTGAAGTAACTCGGCAATGTTTGACTACACTACCTAATGGGGAAATTTGACTTCAAGTAAAGCGACTCAAATTTAATCCTTGTTCAGACGAAGAAAGATATACAATGACGTCATTTCAAAAATCAACTGTAAGACTGTAACCATTTTAAAATAAAACAAATATGCAAGAATTATTTTAGATATCCGAACGTCGTAAAACCTACATTGTGTCGTATTCATACAGTATCTTAGGTTTTCTACCAGTAAAGTTTGACTTAGGTCGAAATTTGCTAATCAGTTTGCAGCTTTTGTGCTTCTGGGATTAATGTGAAACTTTCAAATGATGACCTTTATATTGTCCAGAATAAGAAATGGAAAGAAATGTTTAAATTCGTTCTTGTTTACTGAAATGGGATTCTTAACTAGAAATTGTAATTTAAGAAAAAAAAAACTTTAATTTTTATTAGATTCTGAAACTAGGACCCCTGAACCGTATTATTTTAATTAAAACTTGACAATTAATTCTGAAAGTGGGGAATACGATTTTTTTTTACTTTGAACTTCAGCGACAGTTAATGCATCGATTTGAGAAACGGCTTAAGAAAATGGAGGATGCTATGTCGGACGACATTAGTGGACGGCACGGGAAGGAATATAGTCCCTGGGAGGGCAAACACGGAAAACAGGTAATTCAGATTTTATACACAGCAATCAAAAAAGCTGGTGCAGTTTTTAAATTTGTAGATTACCTTGTAGTGTCTTTCTCTTAACTCATAATATGGACCAAGTTATCAATGGGTGATATGAATAAACATTTTTTGTCAAAGTATCTATTTAATGATTTATGGTCAACGCGTACCTTTATAATAGATATGAGGGTTGTCCGGAAAGTTTGTGCAAAATTGCCTCTTCAGAATTTTATTGAGAAATTTCTTTAAACGTATTTGAGACATGAATTTTATCGAAATTCTAACGAGAATTCTTTAAGATATTAATTCAAATATGTCTACATGAAAGGAGCATATTTGAGTAAAATGTGACGTCAATATGGCGTCACATGATGTTTCTCACAAACATTATCGACACAAAATATTTCTGAAAAACATCTGTGAAGGTATGCTTATGTCAATATACTACATTTTATTATTAGAATTCATGGTTGCAATAATAAATTATGTACCACTTTTCAATACGACGGTCTATACTTTATTGGTTCACTTTTCCACTCATGAAAAAATTTGTATGCAAGCATTTAGTTCTCTTTCTTTGAAAATATTTTACTCATTAACTGCTTGGCGACTTTTTTCTTCTAGATCAGTTCTTGGGCAATTCAAAGGTATATTAAGACATCTAACAAAAGATAGAGTTAGCCGTTACGAAAAGTAATCTTTTTAAACTTTCAGCTGCTCCGTATGTTTTTTCTGGCGTCCTTTATTTCTGATCACTCTGTCTTCTTTCATATCGC
Source organism: Cyclina sinensis (assembly GCA_012932295.1). Classification (NCBI taxonomy): domain Eukaryota; kingdom Metazoa; phylum Mollusca; class Bivalvia; order Venerida; family Veneridae; genus Cyclina; species Cyclina sinensis. The sequence continues at coordinate 5,644,725 of JAAONU010000003.1, forward strand.
TGTAAGTTTATATGGTTAATCTGACAATGATTAATTGTAAAAAAAATAATGCTACGCCTTTAAAAACTTTGACGACACAAATAGATATCAGTTACCTGACTTTTAATTCTTATCCGTAAACGATATTGACAATGTTACGTAGTATCCAAAAATGACATTTGTTGATTCTTCAAATCATTTTATCATTCATGTTAATTTTATTCATAAAGCACGAACTTTTAGGACACCCCTCGTTTTTGTTATTGTAAAACGACTGCCACCTTTAAGTTTCGTGTTGATAAATCATTACAAAACTACTCTTAGCTACTTTGGTTTATGGCAATTTCTTTTAGGATTTTATAATGTTCTAAACAATCAAGATTATTGTTAATCAACAATGCTTTATAAAAGGTCCAAATGTTTTTTAAATTTTTGTACAGTTTAATGCAAATAAAACACGTACTTTAATGAACATGCATGTTTATCAAGGGATTGCAGTATACAGTAAAAATCAACTATTTAGACCACCAACGAATCTTCCAGAAGAAGGTCTTAAGATTTGATTGACCAGATTTCCACATCCAAGAACAGAAAAAGGACTATTATAAACCGAAAAACTTCTTGTTTTAAATGACTACATTTCAGAGAATAACAATCTTATTCGAAATTTTTTGTTACGAGTGTATGCTTAAAATTATTGTTAAAATGAAAAAGAAAATTACAAAAAAAAAACAAGATAAATATCTAAATTGTTAAATAAAGGACTCATGGTGACCAACCAATGGTGATTGATGTACAACAATGCGTATTTTCTTGTGTTAAGCTAGTAGCATGGTCGCACTTTTGGGTTCAGAATAAACATTATTAAGTCCCAGAAAAGTCGTCATATAACGAAAAAGCGGATGGTCTCATCTAATCGCGCGACCGTTGAACAAAAGTGAATAAATCTGTTTTATGGTCGTAATTTTGGGTTGGTCTATAGGCAAGTTTCTACTGTTTATGTAATGTATATTATGCACCCTCTTAAAAATAAAAAGTCGAGTATCTTATAGAAAAAAACGAATTGCATTCAAGAGTAAAATTTATTTCCAGATTTTTTTTATCGAATGTAAGCTAGCCTCAGAAGTATTGATACTAAAAATAAATTTAGAAGTAGATAAGACATGTTTGTACTTAAACTTCTGCTCCCTTGTTTGTTCAATGTTACATTTATTTATTTTTTACAGAAAAAGAACAAAGATATATTTAGTAAATATACAGAGACAGGGGCTAAGGCGGGACATGATGATGTGGACGCTGCAAAAACCGATAAAACCTTTCCGGAAATAAGAACTAAAACCGGAAATGCTAAAGACGCAGAACAAAATTTGCCGAATGTGAAAGTACAATTCCCACATATAAATCAAAATGGTGATGTAAACGGACATCTGTCAGACGAAGAAGGTTTGAATGGTTCTGTACATGATGACTCGGACCATGAAAGTCAGGAAGTGTATGAAGATAAAGGAAACGTATTTGATTTGACCAGACTGAAGACTAAATACGCAGATCAAAGTTTCAGGAATATGAATGTCAGTCCTGTGCAAACACCGCACGTGCAGCGTCCCATGACGCGAGAGCAGACGAGACTTAGTTTTGGTGATAAAATAAAAAGAATTCTTAATGGGGCGGTGCATGTTACCTGTCCAGTGGTGAATAAAACAATGCGATTGTACCTGTGTTCAGGATTTACAGGTAAAACATTATCTTTCATAATATAGTAAGAGTTTAAATCGAAATCTGTTATAAGAATAGTATCAAATAAATTAGGTTACCACTGTTAAAGACGTATACTGATTTGATATACATTGTCCTATTTTCGAACATTTCCAGTTGTTGTTGTTAAGTGATATATAGGCTGAGAAAAAACTTTACAACTTTAATTTTTCTAGATTCGGAAGCTGAACGCACAGTTTTGTTCGAAAGAGTATTTCCGGAACTGCGAACGCTTTGTATTCTCCACGGTAGAGAGCTTCAGTTAATTGATCCACACTGGGGTCTCAGAGACGCTTTATCGGACGATCACAGTATCCCTGAGATGTGTTTAACAAACCTTCAAAGATGCACAGAAGATCATTTACAGACTATCAACACTGTGGTAACTATAATTAATTTTTGTGTTGTTTTTATAAGAGAAAATGAGTGCGTTTCTGATGCCACCCAGGTAATAGGAAACAATGACTGTACTCCTGTAGTTCCAACATGTCTTCATTTTTTTAGAAGCGATTCTGTTGACGTCAGAGTTTTTTGTAAAGTAAAATAGTGATGCCCTTCGTTTGTATAGGTCTGTAGAAGTAACACTAACTTTTAGAATGTGTTGTTTCAGGTGATACTGACAGATCGTTACGGTGACCCCGTCCTTCCAACACGTTTACAGACAGAAGAATTTGAATACATTCACAATGCTGTCACGTCATATAGAGACTCACAAAAAGCCAGAATCCAGCAACAAATAGCCAATCTGGAAAACCCGTCGTCTGCATCAGAGCGACAAATGCCCCAAGATCATTCAGCGGATGACGTCACAAACGACGTCATGAATGGCGACGGTCATATTGAAAATGGTGGGCAAGGGACACAAGAGGTTGAAAAAACTGCAAGCCAAAAGAGGGAAGATGTAAAAAAGGAACAACAACTGATCAAAACATTGAAAGAGGAAGAGAATCGGTTACCAGATCCAGCATTGCTAGAGACCTGGTACAGACTAGATGAGAATGCAGTCCCCGCTGTCTACAAGCTGCAAAATATCAGGTATATTATTCAAAACAAGCAAGTCAGTGTTAATTAATGATGACAAAAGATGTTACAGAATTTCTAGTGATCAGTGTCGAAAAGCAACAAAACATTGTGTAGACTGCAATGCAGATAGAGTTATTATGAGGATAAAATTTAGTCAGTCAGCCAGTCTGTAGATACCGATTTTCAGAAAGAGCCCAAATTTTTAATTTGTGAGCTGCGATGGCCGAGTGGTTAAGGCGTTGGACTTGAAATCCAATGGGAAATTCCCGCGCAGGTTCGAACCCTGCTCGCAGCGATTTCTTTTAGGAAAGTATTCTGACACTGAGTCCAAAATATCGCCCTGATGATTGCAATATCTTGCAGTGACATTTACTTTTGTCACACTATTTTCCCTTTTCAGCTCTATACTGAGGGACTTTGGTAAAGGCGATAGTTCTAAACGTGAATATGCCAAGCAAGTTTGGTTCGAAACCCAGTCTAGACTCCTTGACATACTCAATCGGTTTGGAACTACAAGATACAACAAATCTCGTAAGTAACAATGCTTTATTTTAGCAGCTCGTATAATAAAAATGTGTGTAAATAAAACGTTATTAGTCAAAGTAAGATTTCTCTTTACACTTTCGTTATAATGTTTTTTCGCGATCCAAAAGCGAATATCGTCTGCCTTAAGGTCTACTTTAAATCAGTATCATATAAGAACAACAAATTAAAACGATGGGCATGTTTGTCTAGTTAGATGAAATAGTCCCAGTTTTCCTATGCATTCATATGCTGTTATTTCATAACAGAATATTTTCCATATGTTTCTGTCTTGTCCAATCAATTCGATATTAAATGTTTACATCCTTTTTGTCAAGTAAGAGTTTGTTGATATATGTGCTAAAGTTACAGCACCTTAAAAACAAATTATCAAGTAATTTTACGTATAAATAAATACATCAAATTTTCAGTACTGGAACTTGAACTGAACAACATACTACATGAACATGACACGAGTCTGGAACAATGTATCGTCATTATCCGAAAACTCGACGATATGGAAGATAATCTCGATGATTTACGAGCAGACGAATATGCGGATGTGACGCCAGGGTCACCTCGAAAACGAGACTGGAATGTTTATAACCGTCTGCGGAAAATAAAAGATGAGATTTTACCTAAAAAGGTTTGTGAACAGCTTGTAGTTTCTTTCACTAGTCAGGCCACGTTGATTATGTCAAAATAATGCGGAAATAAGCAATTTGAAAGAATCAAGGTAAAGAAATTCATAACAAATGAGACCCGCTGTTAAGACTGATTATGACGTAACTGTATTATGACGTCACAAGCAAACTGTCTCCCACTTTCAGTATACATGTAGTGCAATAATTATAACCTCTCTTTTTTGTCTATCTATATAATAACCAATTTACGTTTTAGGTTTCAGACCCATATATTCTTCCATTCCAAGCATCTTGGGCTACTGGGGGTGTACGAATAGGAGGCGATCGTATGCATCAGACGTACTTGGATAGAATGGCGAAACATGTGCGTGACGTCATGAAAAGACGTCTACTGGAAGGTTTTCAAGAGGAAGACAACGCGGGAACCAAACATTCTGAGCTGTTTGAAGAAGTAGCAGAACATGTTTTGTTTTATCAACAAAGGTAAAGGCGTTTGCAACATTCAAAGGAAAAATAGATTCCCTATGGATTTTTTAAAAACTCTGGTAAAGAAAAGAGAGAGAAATGTATAGTGATTATACTTTTTAGACAAAATGCAGAATAAAACTTGTTTCGAATATAGAAAAAAGATATATCTCATCATTTTCTGAAACTAAAAGAAATTTTGAAATTCATTTTTGAAGTTATAATAAAGTAGTATTGTAAAAAATTTCAGATCTCAGACTTTTCAAGGATTGAAGGAGATTTTACTCTTGATCAAGTCTTATCTGCGTTCCACGTGTCATTCAGTTCTTGTAGTGCACGGGCGTCCAGGCAGCGGAAAGTCGTCAGTGCTTGCCAAGGCGGCCAAAGAAACCCATCGATGGTTACGAGGGTAGGTAACAAAAATTTTACTAAGCTCCAATGACACTGGATTTTCGAAAAAAAATCATCATTTAAAAAAAAAATGATTTTTATTTCTGTCAAATTCTTTTGTTTTGAAGTTTTTTACTAGCTAGTTAAGAAGACAAAGCAATTAGATTGGATTTCATTTTCGACAGTTGTATGTTTTAGAACTAAGAACGATTTCATTTGGATTTGTTGGTCTTTTAAACATCATTTTACAAATTGCAGTAACGTAGACCGCCTAATACATTGTATACCTAAATAGTATCTAAATAAAATTTTACAAAATAGTGCAAAATGTTCAATACTGTTTTCCTTCAAGTACTGCTTGTACTATCTGCCCTTAATTCTTATGACCTTTTCCTTTCTTTCAGCCAAGATACTGCTGTGGTAGTTCGATCTGTCGGTTCTACCAAGGAATCTATGAACATACGTAACCTGTTGTATAATGTATGTCAGCAGCTGTGCTTGATTTATGGCATGGATTCAAGTGAGGTCCCCACTGTAAGTTCACCTGTGTTTAAACATCACAAAAATGAAAATCATTCATTGTAATCCGGTTACCTACCATTTTTCCTCAGACTTGTTAAAATACTGTCAGCATTTTTGGTGAGAATCTTGGTTCACGGTTCAGATTAGATATGGATATATTGAAATTTTCTCAGCAATTTTAAGTTGACAAAAAAGGCACACACAATCATTAGTATTGAAAGTTTTTAACAAAGTTTTTGTGATAATGAGGAATCGCCGCATATGGCTTAATAAGAACTAAACTGATAAAGAAAGAAATAGATCACTTACCGTTTATTTAAAAAAAAACACAAACACACATTCCTGTTGAGTGGGAAAACTTACCTTAAAATGGCTGACAAAATGGCGGACTCCTCTTGGTTGACAAGACTGGAAAATGAAACAAGGTTTCGTGTTTTTTGCGGTTTTAAGTCGTTGTGTCTGTCGTTTTATCAATTCTAAGATTATATTTTGTGTGCATTTTTAGGATTATGTAGGACTTACCAACGATCTTTCACAACGAATGCGAGAGGCCACGGAACACAGGCCATTGGTGCTATATATAGATGCGCTTGACAGACTGGAGGGTATGACTAATATAACATTCAGTTACCTCTTAATAATATGTATTGTATTATAAAAATACAATGTTTAAAATGTGTCGTTGTAAATGCAAACGAAACGAAAAGTCTGCCATCTTGAATATTTGGGTGTATTATCAGAGAAGTAAGATCGGAACTCAAGAGCCCAGCGCTCCCTTTTTGGCTCAAAATAAAAAGCCAAAAGTCATTGCCAGTGCATATTCAATCAATATCTTATTATTTTTGTATTTCCAGTCTTGAAAACAATTAAACATACTTAAATTTTGATAGCTTTTCAACTTTCATTTGTACTCATATACAGTTAGATTACATAGGTGACTGTGCTATATTTCAGATGATCACGATGGCAGAAAGTTGTCGTGGTTACCGAAGACGTTACCAGACAATGTCCATGTCATTGTTTCCACACTGCCGGACGAAAAGTTTGATTGCATGCCTAGTCTGAAGTCATTGCTAGGCGCCGGTGCAGACGTATTTTTAGAAATTCCGGAACTTCTAGAATCTGATATTATGATAATTCTAAACCATTGGTGCAATATTCATAATCATACTCTAACGCAAGAACAGTTTGACGTTATATTCAACGTCATGAAAAAGTGCCCAACTCCGTTGTTCTTAAAACTTTTATTCAACGAAGCATTAAAATGGAGTTCGTATACGGAAATCAACGAAGCAAAACTACCAGATTCCGTAAAAAAGATGGCTGCAATAAAGTTTGGTCAACTAGAGATGAAATATGGCGAAGGACTTGTCCGTAGAGCGATAGGTTACATTGCAGCTTCACGAAATGGTGTGACTGACCACGAAATGTTAGATCTGCTGTCTCTGGATGACGCTGTGATGGGTGAAATTACACCACAATATAACTTGGTTCGCAGACGTGTTCCGACGTCACTGTGGTATCGTCTGCGAGCGGAGTTATTTTTGTACGTCAAAGAAGTGAAAGCTGACAACGTGAAAACGTTACAATGGTCTCATTCACACTTCAGTGAGGCAGCAAAGGAGAGATATCTTGTTCAAAGGGATAAAGCCCCTTCATACCATAAAGCAATGGCGGAGTACTTCCTGGGCATGTGGGCGGAAAAGCCTAAACCCTATCCAGGCAATGACAAGGGGGTTCTGCGCTACGTGTCCGAACAACCGCTGTACTGGGAACCAAAAGATTCGCCTAATGATGGATCTACGCGAGTTTATAATTTACGAAAAATTAATGAGCTGCCATATCATTTATTGCTTTCAAATCAGCTTCAGCTGTACAAGACGGAAACCATGTGCAATTTTGAATGGGTGCTAGCAAAACTGTGTGGAACCTCTCTGCGAAGTCTTGTGGAAGAATACCATATCGGTCTCGAAACGGAGCCATCTGACCTAGACCTCAAACTACTGTCGGACACTCTTCAGCTTTCTGCAACGGCAATTCAGCGGGATCCTCGCCAACTGGCAGGACAGATAGTCGGGCGACTTCAAGGTATCGTGAACCGAGACGTTCCTTCAGCCCCTGGTGATCCTCCGAGGTACCCTTTTATACATAGCATGGTAACTCAAGCAAAGAACACATCCATTCCAGCACTGGTTCCGTCAATAGGGTGCCTTACAGAGCCTGGTGGAATATTGTACGATCTTCTCTCTGGTCATACAAAACAAATCACCGCTGTCACAACAACAACTGATGCACAACGAGCACTGACTGCCTCGGAAGATAACAAACTTAAAGTTTGGGACCTGAAGAGTGGTAAGGTTACCTCAACAATAGATAACTTTGGGAAACAAGTCTCAAAACTCAGGACAGCTTTGAATAATAAATACGTCATTTCAGTGGAAGGCAGTGTCATAAAGGTGTGGTCACTTGCAGATAAAGAATGTTGCCTAGTTGTTGATCAGTATTTAGACCCACCTGTTTTAAGTGTTGCAAGTGAAGGGAAGCTTTTGGTAGCATTCTTTGATGGTGTAAATGCTTTGAAAACCTGGGACCTTAGCGACAATTTTAGGCATATTTGTGAAACAAAGATCGAGGGAGACAGTGTGTTTAGTGACAATTCTGTAATTCTTGCTCCAAATTCTTACGGTGATTACGTTCTGCTTGCTTTTAGGGGAGACAATTCAGCAAAAATCCAGCATGCGAGAACAGGAAAAGTTCTCCACAAACTGAAATGTCATGACGACTCATCGTCCATTGTTGCTTTAGCAATTACACGTGACTACATGATTCTGGCGTGTAGGCAGCACTACATGAAATTACACGAGATTCATCAGCTTGAAATGTTTGACGCAAAGAAAGGCAAATACCTACGCAGTATTCGCGGATGTACACAAGACATCATTACAGAGATGCACATAAATCTGGTTGGTTCCCATGCCATTGTTATTTGTGCGTCAGAAACAAGTAATTCTTCAAATATAGCAATATGGAACCTGGAAACAGAAGATCACAAACATCTTGCAAAGCATTCTGGGGTATCTACCGTTAGCGCATGTGCGGACTTCCGCTATTGCCTGACAGCACAGAAAGGTGACAGCACACTGAAAATTTGGAATATCAGTAAGTATATAAATCAACCCATGCCGAAAATGAAGAAGTCCCTTGGTGTAGCGGAAATACATCCGATGATAGACAACCCACGCTACGCAATAGCGAGACAAGTCAACCACGGTCCAATTAGCATCTGGAATGTTGCGAAAGCAAAATGTCTCGCAAGTGCTGTACGGATAGAACGGGGTTTGTCCGAGCATTCTGATGTCGTTCTCATCAGAAACTGCAATGTGGTCATTTTAACAGAAAAGGGACTTAAGGACTCCAAACCTGTTTTTAAAACAGTGTTGATTTACGATCTACGTCAAAAACGCTACGTCAAAAAGATAACCCAGTGCTTCATCGTGCCATCCCCCGCGCATGAATATGTTCTGCTGGACGACGAGACACTTCTTGGTCCAGCTGAGACTAGAAACCACTTCATAATTTGGAGTTTGTCGACGGGAAAGGAGTTGTTCCGTATAAGACCGAAGTTCAAAGAGTCCGATCCACGAGGCAGTATCCGAGAGGCAGATTTAGATCACTCCCTTAAACTCAGGGCAAGCACGGCAAAACTTACACCATGGGACAGAAGGACCGAAAGTAATGCAGCAAAGCAGAAACGTCGAGAGAAAGCACGAGAAGAAGAAAGAAAACAGTTGGAAGAACGAATCAAAGAAAAGCAAAATGGCATTGAACAGTTCATCATCAGTGGGGACTTGAACGTCATTGTTGCCTCTTTTTTCGCGCATCATTTGGCTGTTTTCAACGTAGGTACGAAATTGCACACGCAAACACTGGAAAGTGAGAATTCTATGCTGTTTCTTCACGTTTCTGCGTTGAATCACGACGGAAGTTTGCTCGTGCTAGCAAACTATGACGAGGAATCCAAAGTAAGTTACGTCACACTGTGGGACACTGAAACAGGACAAGTTAAAAAGCGTCTGAAGAATGAGATCGATGTTCTTGCAATCGCCATTACGGATGATGGTTCCCGTGTTGTTTTCGGAAAGGCAAGTAAAGAACTGCGCATTTGGGACCCAAACAGAAAATCCCCAGATTCCATGAAACGGATCAAAGGTTATGATAGTTTAGAGTTTGGTGTTGGTAGCAAGATATTTACTCTCAACAATGGTAAACGAGCTGTGGTTTTCGCAGGTGACATTTCAGTCTGGGACTTGGAAAACGCCACGTTATTGGCTGCATTTACACCGGATACTCGCATCGAAATAGTCAATGTAGTTATGAGCGGACAGTTGATTACCATAGGTGTGCACGAATTTCCCGAACTGGTGGTTCTTAAAATAAGCGGAAAGGATGTGAAACCAATGATTGACACGGATCATGAAGACCTGTTCGGTGAAACTACTGGCGATACGTCTGATGAAGAAGATGATGAAGATGATGATGCTTGATTGACAGAATTTTCAAATTGGATTCTGATTGGTTAGTTTATGTTATATAAGTTTCATTGCAGCCAATCAACCGTTGCTGAAAGGTTCCAGAGCGGAAGTTATATTTTTGGTGCAGAAACTGATTTAGAAAAAGACGATTTCACCAATGAAGAAGCTAGCAGATGTGATATTTGATATTAATTAACAGCATAAGTTAAAAGTGTATTTTTGTCAATACTTTCTTTGTTGAACGTTATCTGTATATAGTATTTACGTCGTTTTGTGTTTTACAAGTTAACTAATTTGTTTGATACGTCTGTGATACTTTTATGTGATAAAGTAAAAACAGCTTACCCACAGATTTTGACCAAAAATTAGATTTTCTAAGATTTCCTTACTTATATGCCGATTTTTATCAGACAACATAACCGTTTTCCCAAAATCTGTAAAGCAACAGTCTTCTAGTTACTTTTCCTTTAAAATTTAATCTCAGATTTAGAAAAAGGTAATAAAAATTTTTCGAAACATACTCAGAGAGAAAAATAATTCGGATCACGTTTGTTCGGTTCATAGCCGTGTCATATTATGAAAGAATACTGCGATACGCGAATAGATTTAGATTTTATCTCCTTAAGGTTCGACTTTTTGTAGAAGTAGAAAAAGTAAGCAGACTGTTGCAACTTGATTTTTTCGTCAAACTGCAGGTCAAGTAACAAAACAAACTGTAGACCTATGTAGGATATTTTTATCAGTTCATTAGTACACTTTTTAAACAAATTCAGTAGTCGAATTTTGATTGGGTATTACACTTGGTTTAGGAGTATGATCAAAGTCAAAACCATTTTACTAGTTTACAAGATTCAGAGACCATAGATCTACCAGTTTTTCTGAACTTTGATTTTAATGTTGTAGTAACCGCCCATATCAAACAGCAAACAATTTTCATTTAAGGGCAAGGGGTTAGTTTTAACTATCAACCATCTAAAGACATAAAATATAACTTCTTACAATGTTTTTGTAGGCTTCCAAGCCTGTTTCAAGCATGTTACCCAGCAACCATAAAGCATATTGGTCTCTGTCAACAATGGGGGACATCAGTGGATTATCTACCCTGAAAACTCTCTGATATTACATTGGTCCTTCCATTTGTATTCCTCTGCTTTTATCTCTATTTTCTCTTTGGGTATGGTGATAATTAAGCCTAATTAATTGCAACAATGGTAGTCAGATTACACATTAAGTTCAGCATCTTGTTTTGTTAACACCATTATCTTTGTTTTTTGATAATCCTAACTTTTTATTTAATATATAAGTGACAATATTCACAACTAAAAGTCAAGACCATCACAAGTCCCTCATTGAATTTACTTAAGTGTTTAATTTTATGTAACTATAAATGTTTTATGTATTTTTCTCTTACAACATGTTTATTTAAATGATGATTTCTTTGTTAAAGGGTGCTTATAATTATTTTATTATACATGCAAATAAGTAGATATAATGTAACTTTTTAACTAGTTTTTATATACAATTTATTGTGATAATATATACTATTCAATACTGTCTCATATACACGTGTGATATTTCTTTATTCTGTATGTACGTGTAAATATTCACAAATATAATTGTGCTCACATAAAATGTTTATTTTTTGTATTCAATTTGTAACAGCATTTAAGCGTTTGTTTTATTCTTTCATTTTTAATTTGTCTTAAATATCATTTCGGCATGTAAGTATATACATGCGCGCGCACGGACAAACAAAAATAAAAAGATATGATAATATTTTGACAAAAAATATGTGGATATAATTAATATCGGGTTTTGTTTCTATTTTAATACATTTCAACTCGCCTTTGTGGCCACGTTTAAAAATGTTTAGACATGTTTGAAATGCACAGTATAAAATTTGTTTTTAACAAAACACTTAATGTTTACATTTTTTTCAAAATTCACAAATTCATATACGTTAATAACTTACGTATGGGAGGAGGTAATCGACGTTTCCTGTACAAACTAAAATTTCTGGAACTGAAAAAGAATCGCCCATAGTTCGCTTGTTACAAAGACACGAATAATATCTATGATTGTTATATATTTGTTTACTTTGCAATATGCCTTTCAGTATTTATTTTGCCTTTTTTCTGTGCTCAATAAAACTGTTTCTTTATAAAAAAAATGTATCAATCTTATCTACCCCTTTACCATATTTGGTGACATTACCGCTTGAGTTCAGCATCTTTTATCTCGAACTTGATTTGTTCCACTTGATTCAAAATGAGTGACCTTTTTAAGTTGTTTAAAAATTGACTTTTCTCAAGTTCTTTAAAAATTGACTTTTCTCTGGAAAAATTACGGAGCGGGTTTGTCGTCAAGTAACTGAGGACACCACTGACAGTCTAGAGGTCGCTGTTTCGATCCCAGGCTACACCCATAGAGCAGCGTTCCGGACAAAGACCTTAGAGCCTCGAAGCTATGTCGCTGTCTGTATTATGCACTACCACTGCTACTGAAAGTTAGCTAATCTTTTTGGGTGACCAACAGTGTTGTGAACAAGTACCGATGAAATTTTTTAACAAAGTATCAACGAAAAACACATAAATGCCTTCAGAGTTATAGTAAGGGAAAATATGATCAATTATACTGTTTCTAAGGCATTTAGTTAACATGACCAGGGAGTCGCCGAATAAGATCCCTAAAAGATTCTTATAAGATTGTAAAAAGGAAAAAAGTAACGTAATTCAATAAAAAATTTTGCTAACGTAAACAAGTTGCAGAAAGAAGAGAAACTTCGTCTTTCTTTTAGAATAGTATAAAAATGGCACGAATTACCCACCATACACTTGTTGGTAAATAATAAAAAAAACGACACAGAACAATTCACACATGGTGACATGAATATATTATTACTCCTTTAACACAATAATCAAATACATGGAACAAATTTCCCACCATACAATAAAATCCATGAATAAAGTAATTGACTATTCAATCTAGCTGAACCGTTGACTGATTTCACATTGAAGACAAATTATAAAGCTCAGCTAAGGATTTAACATATCAGGTATTTATGTATGCATTCCTTTAAATTTTTCAGTTATAAAAATGTTTAATTATTTAATTTTTATTACTTGAAATAAGTGTTCAGATAAAAGCAGTCTTGTTTTAGGAAAGACGCGAAGAAAATAAGAAAATTTTCAAACTTATACACACGTTTTGTAATACGTTCTTCATTTTAAAACGAATATATTGTACGTCCTGATGTCGCAAGAATGATGAAAATTTTCATAGTTCATTTTACATTTCATTTCTTTACTGAACTGTACAGCTTCTACAAATATATGTTAAATATTCCGACCATTGAAACTTAGAAATATTTAAAATCAATATAGATATTTAGATTTGTTCGTGTACAATGAGGGTTTAGATTTACCGGTAACCGGGTTCGGGTTTCTTACTCACGTTCTGATTTAATTTAAGACACATTTTTACACAAAATTTATCCATTCTATCTAATTGTTTTTAATTTATATGAAGAAAATCTTGCGATGAAGCGAAAAGAAATGAAAAAGGAATTCAAGTTTAACTTGAATATTTTCTGTCTTTTTACAGACAAAGATAAATGTACGAACAAAGATGAAAATTGTCAACAAACCATTGAAACGAGTTTTTAAAATATGTACAATTTTAAACGCTTTTATTATTTTCTCTGGATTTCTTGTCGTGAGAGAAAGTAGAAATCTCTCCTTTACTAATGAAACAGTCACTGAACTTCCAAGTTCACTTTCTGTAGCAGTGGAAGCAGACGGTGTTAACCTTTCTAATGCGTTGACTCACAAACGTTCGGATCAATCGAAGAAAAATGAATCGAGTGCACCAGAATATAAGCTTTCAACACTGATAGATTTACCTGTTAATTTCAACTTTTCGAGGAAGAATGCAAATCTTACCCATAAAGTTCTGTGGTATAACCTTCCTCCGTGGAAAAGTATTCAAAAACAAAATAGATTTTTACGAACGTGTGAGATAAGTAACTGTTTTGTGACTGATGACAAAAATGACGTCACATCCGCAAAGGCGATCATCTATGTTCCAACGATTGATGGAATGGGCACCACCCCTCCTGTGTCTCGATCTCACCGCAATCCAAATCAAGTCTGGATATTTTATAGTTTGGAACCACCGACTTATTTCCGGAATCAGGATTATAAATCTCCGGGTTGGTTGGATACAGTGAACTGGTCAGTGACGTATAGATTCGATTCGGATATCTTCGCACCTTATGGTACATTTAAAATTCGAGATTGGACGCCTAAACGAGACTACAGGCAACTTTTTTTTCAGAAAACAAAAATGGCCGCCTGGGTCGTCAGTCACTGTGGAGCAGAGAGTCTAAGGGATGATTACGTGAGAGAACTACAGAAATATGGCGTCGAAGTAGATATTTTTGGTAAATGTGGAAAGAGTGGTTTCCTGAAAGATGGCAATTTGAACAATGTGCTGAACAAGTATAAATTTTTCATAGCTTTTGAAAATTCATTCTGTAAGGATTATATTTCATGCAAAGTCTTTAGGAAATATAATCTAGATTTGATACTGATTGTTCGTGGAGGGGCAAATTACTCTGCCTTGATGCCAAAAGGGACGTACATCAACACGGCGGATTTTTTATCTGTAAAAGACCTAGCCGACTTTTTGCTGAAACTTGGCAACAGCCAGGTACATTATATAAGAATGCTGAAGAGGAAAAGCAAATATGAAGCTTTTGACGAGGACGAGTTTGGGGAAAAGTTTGCCATGTGTGAATTGTGTCGAAAGTTGAATAATCTTGAACATTACAGACGATCTTATAAATCTATGACGGACTTTTTGGAAGACAAACAATGCTGGCATTCAAAAGACTTACCACATAATATCACTAAGCTACATTATAAAAGACATTCGAGGATCTACATCAATTAGACATCGTAGGGTTCCAAAACGAGGTGATGAAATTAGAAAATATTCTATCTGATGCTTTATAGTGTGTAAGAACTGCTTGCTTGTTATCTCTCGAATGAAGGATCTATGATCCTTTAAGTCGTTATTTGCAACTCAAAATATGCTGTTTTGTGTAAGAAATAATATTATTATGAAACTATGTATAGTGATAAGTGATAATGAATGATGAATGTTCTTCATCCGAAAATCATTTTTAAAAATCAGATTTTTATTAACATGAATGCTTAAGTTTGGAGTTAAAGAATGGTTACAACTTAATGAAATTTATGCAACTGGTTTTCTCGAGGAAATGATTTGAAAAGAAAGACCAATCCGTATATAGGCCCGCTTATTTGTCCGAGGTCCGATGTATTGCTTCCGAGGCAGAAGGCAGAGAGCGAATGACAAATAGAATGACAGAAATTTTATTAAGTAAACTTATTTTAAAGACAATTTCATTTAATACTTATTGATTATTTAAAAGTATTATTTGCTTTACTTTAAAAAAAAGTCTTAAACAAATCATTGTAAGTAATTTACGTCCGGCTTATGAATACAAGAATTTCAGATTGTAGATAATAAGTATCTGCTATTCTCACGTATATGGTGGCTGATTTCTGCCACTTCGTGTTTTCGTGTCTTCGCCCCGAAATGCGAAACGCAAAATAACGAAAATTAAGCATGTTTTCGTTATTTCGCCTTTCGTGTTTCGGGGCGAAGACACGAAAACACGAAATATGTCAGGCGAAATATCGTAATTTTAACAGGCGAAGAGACGAAAGTTTTGTCTTTGAAATTTTCGTGTCCGCGGGTAGAAATCTTTTGTGTTGGCGACCTTTGTTTGTCGTGTCTTCGTGTTTTCGCCCCGAAACGCAAAAGGCGAAATAACTAAAACATGCCTTATTTTCGTTATCTCGCCTTTCGCGTTTCGGGGCAAAGACACGAAAACACGAAATGGCAGATATCAGCCACCATACACGTTTACCGGGATGAGCTGTTCAGCCTCGTCACATATATTGCTAACCAGTAGCGACACCAGCGGTCCAGTGGGAACGCGCTAGACTGGTGATTCAGGGGTTGTGACTTTGACCCGCCGCTCCTCGTCTTTCGGATTAGTCTGGTGTTATCTGCCCCTGATACCAGACTCTCTTTCGGATGAGATGTTAAAATGAGGTGGGTGATATTGCAAGATACAGAAAGCATCCAATTCCAGAGACACCCATAGTCCAACACTGGTACATGGGACCTCAGTTAAACGTCTCATCATAAAGACAATTAGTAAAATTGTTGGAGGGGCGGGCGATTGAACTCGCGACCCCTCGATTACCTGTCCAACGCGTTAATACTGAACCACGGTCCGCGTTTATAAGACAGACGTTTGGTATTTTACGAGTCCAACAGTAATTAAATGATAGATGATACCTTATGATAATGTACCCTGATAAAACAAGGATTACAAAAAATGTTGAACAAATATAATCCTGACTTTATTCTTTATGAATCAACAACTGTGGCAGGTAATAATAATTAAAGTTTTTAAACATATGTATTGCAACAGAATTCCAGTGTATAAACATATGTATTGCAACAGAATTCCAGTTTATAAACATATGTATTGCAACAGAATTCCAGTTTATAAACATATGTATTGCAACAGAATTCCAGTTTATAAACATGTGTTTTGCAACAGAATTCCAGTTTATAAACGACAGAGACAAACCGTCATACTAGTTTAAATATATCCATCAAAAAACGAATGAAACAAAAAAAAATATTACTCAAACAAATAAAAGAATGCCCATTCTGAAGCAAAATTGGAACGCTTGATTATTAAAGTCTGAAAATAAGATACAGTTCCACTTTTATTGGTAGTTCTAGAGATGTCGATGTACTCTATCCACACACGGAAGTTTCATGTTGAAGGCAATGATCTACACAAGCTTGTAAATTCTATCTCCGCTGATACTCATGTCATCTATTGGACTAATCAACTGTAATACATTAAAAAATATAACTTCTTTTATTATATATATGCTGAGTATATCTTAGTATAGGGTAGTTCCCTTAACTGATCTATCCTTACATTACCAAACTTTGAAACGTGCTGCTTTCTGTTAAACTAACATTACAATTCATTAAGCTGTAATCCTAAGCAAAGAACGCTAGACATCACCGACATTTCAGAATTTGGGGAACATATGTCGGCTTTTTGTTTTCGTTTTTTTTTAAATTTTATTTTATCCGTTTTATTGTTCCGTTTACAAATAAATAAGAAAAGAATTTAAGCTAAGGAGATAACATAAAACGTGTATGTGTAAGACAAATGCTCAAAGAATCTTCAGTGTATCAGAATTTAAGATATTGTTTGCTCAATGAGTCATTCAGTCGGGAGCAAACATTTGTTTTACTTTTTTATCGATATTCTTCAAGCTTACGTCTTGGTCAATCGATTACTTTAAATCAATAAAAAATGACAACTCAGTGTCACAGCAAAATATGCTTTAACATCGAAACACAAGATAGGACTTTCTTCCAGTAACAAGACAAAATGACCCCGTAACATCGAAATATACAAGACTTGTTCATGTCCATGCTTGAATAAAACATGTCTTGTTTGACAAGTTATTGGATAAACGTCGATATAAACAATCTCTATAAACATTATCTTTTTCTTTCATGAACCAGAGTAGTGTAATTTAACGACAGACTATATCCTGATAAAAACACGGCGTGCATTGAAATTATGAGAATAAAATTTTCACGGTTTTACCGTGCTTAAAGCCGATTGAACGTCCGTTTTCTGACGTCAAGCTCGCTGTGACGAATCAAAATTTTCTGACGTCATTAAAATTATTACTTTATATAACACGTTAATCGTCGAGAGTAATTTTCAGATAAAATATTAATACAAACGAAAAAGGAAAAAAATGTGATAGTTTCGTGAAACTATCACTTTTCGTTTTCACCCAGTGATTTATATCAAGCTAGCACTTATCCCTTATGCAATTTCCTTACCGTATGAAGTTCCTCGCCGTTCCTCGTCATGGTTGTCTGGTAGTCAATCTTACTGGCTCCTTCCAACTGAGACCAAGCTTTGAAGGTCAGAGCACCATTTTTGAAGGTCGCAATTTCCTTTTCAGTGAAAGAAAATACATTAAAGCGATACCAATAAGTAAATTCATCATGAATAAATCAGAAGAAAAGAAGTGGATCGGTAGATATTATATCTTATGCAAGTTTTCAACCCGTCAATTTTCGTGTATGAATAATGTTCTCACTTGCACTCTGAGTCCTCACTTTGGAATCAGGTGGCATATGGACTGAAACCATTCAATTTTTAGTGCGTGCAGATGTATTATTTTCCATCCTAATACATACTGGAAACAGCTATAAAATAAGCTACTCCCATCCCCTCACCCAGGCGTTTTGTAGATGGCCTAGAATCAGTTAATATTGTCCTAGTTACATGTACCTGTTTAGCTTTGTAGATGGCCTAGAATCAGTTAATATTGTCCTACTGTGAAATCATTTTTGTTCGCGTAGGACGAATTTTCGCGTATTTCGCGCTAGGAACAATGCGCGAATTTAAGACCGCGCTTTTATTAAACTAATAAAACATTTTCGATATCCGAATCTTGATCCTGTCCGAAATACCTGCATATATTTTTCCACTCACTTTTGACCATAAGTTGTTGTTTTTATCCAATATAACTTGAATAATCGGATGTTTTGGCAAATTCTAAATATCTAGCATAATTAAAATGAAACTTATTTTGTTTTCTTTTTAAGTATGTTTCGTTTGCATTTCCCTGAATTGTTGAACGCTTGTAACATAACTAGGACATGAATGCGTAAAGGTAATTTTCGCAAGCGGCAATGTTTTTTTTAGCGTAATTGATTAGGGACCGGTTACAAAAGACCTGTCAGTATCGATCTTTTAATCTGTGCACACTTAACCTGTGTCAATTAACGTCAATTAACAGTTGGACCTGTCAGTTTGTATATTCGAAAGCGGACCGCAGCAATTGACACGTATACACGCGTCGGTGGTGATCCAGCGTCATGCAGCTGTTGTTTGCTTTTTATGCCGATAAAAAAATTGAATCTGAAATTGAAAATGCGCGAATTTAGGACCGCGCGAACGTACTTTTTTTGCCGTTTGCGCGAAATTTCATCCCAGCGAATTTAAATGATTTCACAGTAGTTACCTGTTTAGCAGTAAATAATTTGGTGACTCAAGGCACCGAATTGTAACTGAAATGTCCTGACAATGTGTCAAGTGCTTCTATGTCATTTGGCCTTCAGTGTCCTCCTACTATTTACCTTAAGGTGGAATGCCGGCGGATCAGTTTTGTCTTTGGATACGAATTCTTCACCAAGTTTGAATGTTATATCATGACTAACGCCTGGAGCTACTTCAAGGTCCATGAACATAAAATCCCCTCTCCGCTCTACCAGAAGTTTCGGTTTCGCTTTGGCAATAAACTCTACTTCAGCTTCTTGAAACTCTGACAAAAAAAACATCTCAATTTGGCAATAGACATTTTCTTTTGCAAATGGTACAAAATTATTGTGATTAACATGAAATTGTATAGGAACGGGATGAAAACTAAAAGAATTATCACGCCTTGCGAGCAAACCCACAAAAAAAAAAAATTTTAAAAAATATGTTTAATTTTGTTTGCTTGTTTTTCTTGTGTTTCTGTGGCAACAATTTCATATATGTAACACTTATAGAATTATTTTCGGATCTTCTTAATTGTAATTTCGTCACAAACGCTTTTTGAACAACAACAACAACAAAAATGTCGATTTGTTTTGTATAATACAGTTGTATCATAGCAAACAATACCTTCTTTTTCAACGACAGTGTATATTTCAGTATTTTCTGTAATGATAATAATAATAATAATAATGATTATGATGACGATGATGATGATGAAATAATAAAATAATAATAACTTTATTTTTAGAAGGTAACACATGAAGAGCAAATGGAGATATGCTTAGATTTCGTAAATAATTATGAAGTTATGTTATATCATATAAATTTACTTATCGACACGGTAAGTCTATTTCTAAAAAATTATATCTACTCGTCTGCACATTAGAGCTTAAAGCTCTCCAAACATATGGACATCGTCTGAAATGATAATACAAGTTTTTTTGTGTGACCCACAAAGAAAACAATATAAAGATAAAGTCTTACTCAATTTTCTCATGCATTCTACAAAGTTTTCGTCTCTGTCGTATTCCCATGTTCCACAAAATATTTTTTCAACAGAATCTAAATCACTCGCCATTTTAGCTTAATTTGTTCAAGGGCTACGCTAAATCAATACGTTCACTAGTTCATTTTGCAGGTCGTTAGATAAAAAAAAGGTTAAATAGGATCTATTTTAAGCCTTTAATAACCACCTGTGTATATAGCATGTTAGAAATGTACGTGTTGTAGTGTTTGCTCTGATAATAAGCACCCGATGCTTTGTATATAAATCCTATAAGACTTAATTGGTTCTCTGTACCTTTGTTGTAAATATCTTTATCATTTCCTCGCATGTCTAATGACAAAAGACACTGAATTTCTGATGATTTCAAATCCATCTATGGAACTAATTCTATTGCAGTTGTTGTTGTCATCATATCAATTTCGCCAATACAGCAAATTTATCAAAGATATCATTATTTCCCTTTCTATGTATTACTGAATAATATAAAAATGAATAACTTCTAAAATGAATTTACATGGCCAAATTTCATTCTCATAAGCGATTATATCCCCAAAAGTAGTTCCTGATGTA
Source organism: Cyclina sinensis (assembly GCA_012932295.1). NCBI lineage: Eukaryota > Metazoa > Mollusca > Bivalvia > Venerida > Veneridae > Cyclina > Cyclina sinensis. The sequence continues at coordinate 5,665,329 of JAAONU010000003.1, forward strand.
AGGAGTATGTTGGCACTACTTTCAATCTATTCTGTTACCTTGGCGAATCACATATATTGTATTCTTGCAGAGTTAACCAAGGGAAACAATTCTAAAATTCTAACATAGTTATATGTGTACTCTAGCTATGTTCCCCAACGGGGATGCATATAGTCGCCGCTTTGTCCATCCATCCGTCTGTCCGTCCCGAAATTTTGATTGGACTATCTGTCAACAACCACTGGCTGGAATTTATGGAAACTTCATAGGAAGCTTTATTACCAAGAGGAGCTGTGCATATTAGCAGCATGTTTTGGTTCAATAAATTTTTCACAAAGTTATGCTTGTTTCATGCATTTTAATGTAATTTTTGTCCAGACTATTTTTCAGCAACCACTCAGTGGAATTTATCGAAAATTTCATAGGAATTTAACGAAGGGAATTCCAAAAGTTACAAAGAAAGAGTTATCATTCCTGTACAATGCATTTCTCTGACTGTATTCTACCATCTTGTAAACTTTCAACAAATTAGTGCAATAGATTTGGAGACTAGTTTTGGTGGAAATTTCTTTGTGGATGTATTTTTACATTTTTGTGTTTGGTGTTAAGTGCAACTCACTGCCAATATGAGTAGTATTACCAGGTTTGAGCAGTTTTATTTGAGGAACATACATAAATAATCCAATTTTTTCTAATAACATTTCATTATCAGCACTTGTGACAGACAAAATCTTAGAAGATACATGACCAGGACTTTTTCATTTTATTTTATGTCAGTGCTATGATAATTCTTCAAAAATGAGGATCGATTTGTAATCTACAATGGGCCTGGTTAGGTGTGGCAATGTTTTGCTTTTTGTGCCGCCCGACTATAGTCAGGAGACAGGTGTTACTTGCGGTGTCGGCGTCCCATTTTGATTGTCCGGGAATAACTCTAAAAGCAATGGAGATATCAACTTGAAACTTCATAGGTGAATAGATCTTATTGTGGAAAGGTGCAGTGTCAAAGAACCATAACTCTCTTTTGCATAATTTTTTACTTATTGCCCTTTGTAATTTTTCATACTTAATTCTTGCCCGGGGCATAACTCTAAAGGTATTGAAGATATCAACTTGAAACTTCATAGGTGAATAGATCTTATTGTGGAGAGGTGCAATGCCAAACAACCATAACTCTCTTTTGCATAATTTTTGACTTATTGCCCTTTGTAATTTTTCATACTTAATTCTTGTCCGGGGCATAACTCTAAAGGTATTGAAGATATTAACTTGAAACTTCATAGATGAATGGATCTCACTGTGAAGAGGTGCAGTGCCAAAGAACCATAACTCTCTTTCGCAAAATGTTTTAGTTATTGGCCTTTGTAATGCTGTCGTCAGGCGACACGTCCGACTCGCGGAGTTTAGTTTATATAGAGCATACAGGGAAATGTATTTATGACATTTGTACTTTGAAAAGAAAAACTATAATGGAGTGAAATTATTTTTGACTGAAAATTTTTAGTAATCAGCCCGCACCCCACTTTTCCTGTGTCGACAGACCAATATGTTATAAAAGGTCTCATTATAATTCCTTTTTATTTGTTGCTTTTGTAAAGATTTAGAGGGCCATACAACTATATTATAACCCAAACATTTAACAAATTCTGTTTCAACATTTACCTTATAACCAAATACGTAATCACACCCCTATTATATGAGCCTAGACCCCAATTACATTTCATTCATTTTCAACCATAGTTTCATAATATTTCCCACCCAGACCTCTTCATCATGAAACACAATACAACTCCATCTCTCCACACCTTCCCCAATTGCACATTTTTTATTCTCTTGTATTCGTTTAGGGAGCATCCATCATTTCTAACAATATTCTTGTTTTCCTGTGTTAAAAGTTTCCGAATGCTATTAAAATTATAATCTCTGCTTGTTTGTGGGGTTGCACTAGTTTTTGTCAAAATTAAGGGTAAGGTAGATAATACATGTATGTGGACAGAAACATAGTTTCTTACGCGCTGAGGGTCTGCTCTTATTTCACTTCTAGTTATATCAAGGAAGATGGAGGGAATAATTCCAACGAAGTTTTCGACGATTTCCGATATAAAAATAGGAAAGCTGTAACTTCGAAACTTCCTTTTGTCATGCCAGTTTCTCAAAACAAACAAAAAAAAGGGCAGTGACTTCATTTTGTTATCAGTTACATTTTTAGTAGGTCTGATATGGGTATTCTAGAAAAACCAAGCTACCCCGCTTTTCCGTGTGTTTTGAATCTTACACCTCACGTTTTAAAAAGTGTTTTAACACGCTTTTATCGTAAGGTAATTGAGGTCACCTCCATTCAAAATCCTGCCAAATCTGACAGATTATCATTATATCGTTACACCCATAACGTCATGTTAAAACAAGTTTTTTGCGGAATACGAAATCTAGTACTGCTCTTTCCAAGAGATGGTGAAATGTTGGAAGACCGTTAATAATACATCCTCAAGGTAGAAAACGAGCGTGAAACTCGTGCAAATCAACTGTGTCTGCTTTTACTGTCAGGTTTTATTTTTCCTTTACAATTTTATACAGTTTGTTCCGTGGTTCTAGAGCGAAGAAATGAAAAGTCAAACAAGAAAATGTAAACCGTTGAATTTATTGAAAAATGAAATAAAAAGTTCACAACAAAATACTTTCCATAATGTCACTGACTTTTTATTTAGGATGATGGTGTTTCTCCTTACATTAAACAAACATTGTGAGAAAAGCTTCCTTACTTTAGTGAGTTCACAAATTAAGAATTATAAACACACAGAGTGGTGACTTTAAACTATATCAGGTGATAAAGATAAAATGTTTGGTCATTTCCTGATATATTACTTAGAAACTACGAATAATATACAGAGAAAAATGTAAAGTAATGACTTCCGTTGTATACAAAATACAAAGGAAACAAAGCAAGGTTCATTTTCTTCGTATGCAAATAAGTATTCATCTGGAAGATTACTGTTCAAGTAAATCTTCAGACTGGAAAGATTATAAGTGTCAATCACACACAATATCAACTTTTTCCGTCCATTCAGAATTTTTATTTCTTTTGTTCTCCACTCCCAAGATGCTCTATTGGGATCAAGTGCTCTTTCGGAGCTTCGACGACGCGAGGTGGCGCTGGGGCCTCTAGCTGGAGTACACCATCTGCCGACAGGTTGCATTTCAGCTTCTTTGGGTCGACATTCTCGGGAAGGGTGTACTCTCTAGTGAACTCCTTATATACCTTTCGCCCTTTATCTTCTTGCACGTGTTTTGCGTGCACGTTCACCCGATTCTCCATGGTTTTCACAGTGATCTCCTCGGGTTTAAACGCGCTGCAGTCAAAACGAAGAGACAACTTGCGATTTCCCTCCGGATCTGAAACATAACATTAAAAATAAAACCGAGTTGTTTAGAAAGTTTAAGAATCAGACGCCGAAGTAAACTAACAGTTTTCTTATAAATGATCGGACAACCCGTTATAAATTGAGAAGATAAAATTGTGAGCAAATCACGGCATAAACGTTCTTAACAATAAAATGCACTTTTATTTCAATATAGGGCTATGTCAACAGTTTAAAACAATTATACTGGCTTTTCGATCAAATCACTGCCTCAAGTATCGCTGAAACGTCTCGGTTTAGAGAAATTTTAGAATAACATATATTGACAGAAATAGTCACGATTGAATTACACCTGAGTTATTCTATGCCTGCACGGGGAGAGCCTTTTCTAGTCGAAGGCTGAAGTCATTTCGCTGTTCTATGACGACTATCAAATAAACTTTACAAATTATTTGTTATAATGTGTAAAAGTCTACATACCCGTCACGAACGGTTGTTCAATATCTAGTTTGATCGGCTGCACATCCATTCTATGCATTTCATTACGAACCCGTTCCAGTTCCCTGTCGAACCTCTGGCGTGAGGCTTCAAAATCCATCATCCGCCAGTCATCATCGAAGAATTTCAGCCAGTCCGAGAATAAATCCTGTTGCCGACGGAAATAGTCAAACTCCCTTGTCAGAAGTGGAACAATATCCCAAGACATGGTTGGGCTTGATTCAAAAGCTTCTTTGCTTTGCTTGATTCAAAAGCTTCTTTGCAATTTTACTTTCGTTGTCCATGTTGCAGTCCTTCCTGCTTTTATACTAAACACGAAAGAAACGCGATAATAAAAGAACAGCCCAGAATTTTCTCTAAAAATAGCCTCGTGATTTCCGAAATGTCACGTAAACAATCTTTTCTAGATTTATCCTTCACGCTCTAGTACATTGAGTTAAAAATAGAGCTCTAAAAATAGAAAGTTATCAGATTTCCGGAAGTAAGAGAATGCATTAATTACATTCAGTAATAGTATTCCTCTGGTAAATCATTTTACTGAAATTGTTTGAATGGTTATGAAGAAAAAAAACTTCTGTTTAATAGATATTTCGTCGACTGCTTCTCTGACTTCAGGAATGAGTTGATGTGAAAGCAACAATTCGACTTATCGATCTTCGTATTAGGAGACCACATACATACGCTACGATTTATTTTGATATTGTGCTAAGTAACTAGATTCTGATAGTTTTATAATGCTTTTTTCATACAACATGTCGAAATGCCCGAAATATTGATTGAAATCGAGGAGAAATAAAGACTATCTAAAATGTGTATGGTAGATGAGACAAAAAAAATGATAACACAAACATTGGTACAGTACAGTACTGAAAACTGAGTAAAAGAATAAATTAGAAATAAGTTATATATATCCAGTATATAAAGTATCTGACATGAGTGTACATTTCATATAAACTTCTATTTAACGAGCTCAAGGAAAAATTTTAAATGTATATGCGCGAGCTACCTAAAAAATATTATATCTTGGAAAAAATATACAAAATACCAGTAAATTTAATGTAACTAATGTCTAAAGACTAGATCTTGTACTGGTCGCATAGTGTCAAGTTTGAATCCACTTTGATTTCCGAAGAGTCTGTGTCAATTTCAGTCAAAATATTTCATCAAAGTTCAAAGTTCAAAGTTTATTCGGCAAAATCGGCATTCTATATGCCTTTGGCCATTAACAAAAATAAATAGAACATGACATGCATCAAATGTTATTTACAAATGTTCTACCACAAATAAATAGATAAGAAGGAAAACAAAACAAAACAAAACAAACAAACAACAAGTTATCATTTTACATTATCAGATACTACTAGGTACTTATTCTAAATACTGTTTTCTAAGTTGCGTAGCTTCTTTAATATATTTTGCGATGTTAACTAGCATTTTTTTGTTTTGAGCAGACATTAACTTGTAAAATTTTTGTAATGTAGGCCACTGGATGTTTCCTAGATATTTTTTCCTTAGGTCAGAATATTTAGTACAACACAGAATAAAATGATATTCAGATTCGACCATTTTTTGTTGACAAAGTTTACAAAGTCGACTGTTTCTTTGTATATTATGATATCTGCCTGTTTCAATTTCTAAACTGTGTGAGCTTAATCGTAAAGAAGTAAAATGTTTTCTTAGATCGCTATTATCAATTTTGGTAATATATTCCTCAAAATGAAAATTTGTCTTATATTTACAGTAGCTATCTAGTTTTGGCATGGCATTTATTGTTGTGCTCCATTCTTGAAAAAATTGATCATATAATCTACTTTTAAAAGTTGGAAAATAATTTTGATTCTTGTCAAAGTGTAACCGTACATTGGTAAAACCAAGCCTATCTATTAACGAATTTATTTGATTAGCCCAACATGTACCGTTAATGTTTGAGCACTGATCTAAGTAAATAGAATATACAGCTGAGTCGGGATTCTTCATGATCTTAATCCAAAATTTTATAGCTCTAACTTTGCAAAGAACAGATAGAGGTATTCTCCCTAATTCACCGAATACCGCGTAATTCGGAGTTTGGCTCTTTACACCCAAAATATATTTGCAAAATTTAGCATGTAAGTTGTCAATGTTTTTGATATTGTATACCCCCCAAATCTCTGCTCCATAGAGTAAAATTGGTAATACCATAGAGTCAAAGAGAGACATTTTTGTTTTAACATCCATGACTACACGATCGAATAAAGATCAATACCATTTCTGTACACTCAGTTTAAGTTGCATCATTTTGACTTTTTTTTCTATTTTTATGTTTTAATATCAGAAGTATGAAGTCTGATCATGTCACACAAGACCTATGTATGAACAGAGAAGATATAATTACCACTTTTGGTTCCCGTCTTAGAAACCTGGCGACATACCAATATATATGCCCAACTAGGCTTGGTACCAATGAATCATGTTTCATCGAAAACATATGAAAGCCAAGAAGTAGCGTCGGCAAATTTCTTATTCTAAAATATTATCAAGCGTGACATAAGTATAGCTCTATTATAGCCTTGATGGACATCATTATGTGCAACGGACTTATGCAATTAAGCGATGAAAACTATAAAAAAAAAAAAAAATATTAAAAAAATAATAAAATAAAAATATTAAAAAAATCTAAGCTTTTCTAAAAGAAAAAATGTTTAAAATCACATTGTATCCTTAAAACCCACTCGTCAAACAAATATCAAATTTTAGTTTTGTCAAATTGTCGTTCAACGAATTTAGCAGAGACATAGATATACTATGTTTCTGATTTTAGCAAGAAATTAGGAAGTATTTCAAGCATGCGAGGTAACTGCAAGGCATACAAAAAAGTATTTTACCCGAGTTCCTTCCCTTAATCTACAAAATATTGTTTGCATCAGTTTTGGTACTTGTTCTCAAGTTTAGTTTTGGTAATTATTTGTTACGCTTTAGATTAAACTGTTCATTTTTTTCATGGAAACATTATAAAAATTAAATAACCGCCATTTCTTCTAAATTCAAAAATAAATTCATTTATTGAAAGCAATTCCTTGTTAATATATATGTAAGGTTACATCACTGACAATGATTTTAGTCAGCAGTAAAGAGAAATCTGTCGGAGAAGGCATCATCTTGATAACGTAATTATCTGCTTTAAAGATACACATGTAAACATGTATACAAAATGTTCAAGGTGCATAACGATTCAAAGGTAATTCAAATAAGAAATAACAAATATTTCTATCAATTCGTGAATGGATATAAATGGTAATATATCTTCCAATATAGTTGTATTTCATTTTTTGACTTGGCTAGTCATTACAGTTTTTTTTACCATATTCAACTTTTAACTCGATAAAAGCGAACTGTTTTCTCAATTTATTACTATATCAAATATAATTATGATATATAGAGGATATTTGTTTGTTTCAGTGAAATATCAATTTTATTTCACTCGTGAAGACCAAAAACTGACATTTTCACTCGTGGACTCAGTCTTGTCCAAAAGACCAATCTGACTAAAGTACACGATCTCCCTACGGTAATAGTGTAGCGAATTTTAAGAATATCATTACACCAGGTTGTCCAAAATATTAGTATGGCAGTAAAATACATCTGAATTTAGCAGTTATTTTCAGTTGGTTCTCTTTTCAGAGACTGCCAACTTTTAATGAGCTCTTTTGTTTGAATGTAATTAAAAAATCTATTTCATTTAATATAACAGAAAATGCAAGGTTATTTACGATCGCTAAAGCAACGTCACTGGTGGGTTTAGCATTCATTTAAGTCATATTTGAATGAATTTACATAGGTTTTGTGCCTACACAAAAAAATATAAAAGGTAGACTAGCGGTATGCGTTTTTGTTTCATAGCGGTTTGAAATATACACCTACGTTAAAAACACGTATTTACAAAAATACATCAAAGTTATACAATTAATTAGGTTTTCATTTCATTCGTTTCAATGTATCAGCTTAATATTAAACTGAACACTGTTCATATTTTTTATAGCGGACACACCCTGTACAGTTTTCATTTCAATTTAAAACATAAACATGCGCGAAACATGCATCGATATCGCCTGACATTTACACGAATAAGGAAGTTGCAGGCGTGTGGACCATGCATGGATAACCAACCAGGCAAAACGACCTTCATCTTAGCCAAGTGTGTGAACAAGGCATGGTCCATCAATGGTACAAGCAGGGCGTGAATTTTTCCTTTAAACCAAACTTGGCGTTCATCAGAAGATCAAGGAGTGCACAGAAATTAGTCAAAAATCAATAGCATAGTCTCTCCTACGTAAACAGACGAAGTATTCCAACATTCTGTGATTTTTTACATCTATTTTTGGACACATTTACGTATATGACCTTTCGTCTGTCTGTAGTAGATGCCAAGCATTTAACTGTGGTTTTAAATACATTATTTTGGTGACTTTATTACCTTTTCATCCAAAATTACTCTCGTCTGCTCGATGCGTGACTGTGTAGTTGTTACATTGCATCACAAAGAAAAATAATCACAGAATGACCCCGCTGACGTAGAAGCTGACGAAGGGGTAAGATTCCAAGCCAAAATCCCTTTTTCCAAATCATACATGTACTTTAATACAGCATTTGTATTTCGTTTTGATTTGCTTTTTCGTGTTCTTTTTTCCTTAGTATTTCTATAGGTTTGATGGTGTTACTCTATGTGCTTTTCAATTGTTGTTGTCTGTTTTTGTTGTTTTGAAGATTCTTTTAAAAGTAATCTTCAGTTATTTTGATGTATCTTCCTAGTTCCAGGTGACCAAATATTGTTGTTGTTATTCTCATGTTTATTTCCGGCGTAATAGCTAAGAAAATGAATATTTGTTTTGAATGAAACGAAAAATAACAAAATATGTTGTTGTTTATATTTTGAAAGTATAAGTAATCAAAGGTCATGTTTGCCATATCTGTTGTTGTTGTTACACGGATGCGCCATGATACCTGAACAGCATGTTGCGTTTCAAGTGACAGAGTTATCCTAATGGAATGAAGCTTTAATATTGACAGGGTCGCGCTTAATGAAAACGAACATTCAATTTTAAAAATGTAGTCATGCAGGGAAACCATTATTCCACATCGACGCCTTCAAATACTGGTTATTTTTATAAAATCAAGAATGGAGTATATTTTTTGTCTTCATTTATAATCTGAAAAGAAGTATTCGGGTTAATATGATTCAACTTTATCTCATTAGTAATGAGAAGTACATCACATATTGATCCGCCTTTGTGTATATTTCAGAGTACTGGGTGTATAGCAATGAAAATGATTCACCAGAAGACCTGTTGAACGTCTGTCGAGAATATATATTTGAGAAATGAATCTACTCACCTAGTGAACATGCACTTGGCACGCGGAAAGATGGTGACTTTTCTTTTCTTTGTAGTATTATTGAGAAATCATTCGGCGGGAGGATGCGAAAATTGTACGATAGAATCTATAGTAATGTTACAACCTGGTAGTTCACTACACAATAATTTGTACTATAATCTCTACTCTAAATTGTTCTGTAAGAAAGGTCGAAATGTATTAAGACCAGAATTCTCTCATCTGAATTTGACTTTGGGGTGACTTTTGGAGGGTGGGGAATTATATGTCTTAAAGTCCTCGAAAGAAGTAAAAAAATAATTGTCCAGCTATGGTAATCAATCATTTATTGAAAAGAAATCGTAGCCCTCTCTGTGTTTAACTGTTGTGCCGACCCAGTCAGGCGGACATTTACTAAGTATTAAACTGACGTGTTTGACAAAATTTTCCGTTTTTCCTACATACGTGATATTATGACGTCATTAACATGACTTTATACTGAATAGACTTTAAAAAATGACTATCCCACTGATAATTAATAAGCATGCAAAGGAAACTATCCCATAAACCAGTTATCAAATTTATCACTTGTCTTCCATGTGAAAACTGCGTCAAAGAATGAAAATACCGAAATGTGACCATTCACAGTATTTTAAACTGAAAGTCCAGCTATGGTAGCATCACAAGATGTAATAGGAAATAAAAGCATATAAAAATTTCAAAGCACTTTTGCTGGGTCCGGATATCGGACACTACAGGACACATTGGAAATTAATGAGAAAAGCAGGTCACTTGTTCACATGCTGATCAAGATTTCTTAAAGGAAAGAAAATAGATTTTCTGCTTTGCCTTTTTATTGCAAATTTTAAATAAAAATTTCTCTAAAATTTCTCAAAAATAGACAAAATGCTCCGAGGACAGAACAGAAACATGTGTGTCACCGTTCTTGCAAAAGGTAGCAAAACCAGTGCCTCTTATATTTGATCAGCCATTTTAAATGATGTATGGATCCCCGCTCATGAATAGCTTCAATGTTAAAGTCGTCTTTTCTTCCTTGAAGATGCCTGTTAATGACTAGCTGACCTTCGATATTTTAGCTGTTTTTTGTTTTTGTTTTTTTTTTCTCTATAGAAGATGTCATCAATGGCCTTCAGTAATTTAGCTGTCTTTTCTCCGAGCCTCATTTTTATAATAGCTGCCTTTTCTCTGTAGAAATGCCTGTTCATGAATTGCTAATTATTGATATTTTAACTGTCTTCTCTCCGTGGAAGATGCCTGTTCTTGGATAGTTTTACAGTTAAAAAGAAAGTACCACAGTGTACATACATTATATTATAGAAATTTAGGGGAGACAACTCTATCGCTCTTATCCTTCTTTGATAAAAAAATATCTTACGTAGTACATGCTAATCAACTTGGTGCGGCTTGATAAAATAACTTAATAAATAATGAGTTTTAGTACCAGTACTTGCAGTATTTGCCATCAACTACCAAAACAACATTTTCCGTTCACGTCGCGACCTTTTGCCCAGGTCTCTTGGAAGAATAAAAAAGATACAGACAGTATGATGTGCTATTACTGGAATTTCTGCTTAAATCTATCTAGCCAGACATTAATTTGGGCGATATAACCTACAACACGGAAATAAATGTATTGATATTTCCACGTTCGCTCTGCATGCTTAGCACGTGAAATTATCGGTTTCCTAAAATAATCCTATAACACGACTTTGACTACTGATAGGTAAAACGAAAGGAGCGGTAATTCCAGTTAAACATATTATCAATTTTTTAACGTAGTTACACTGAATTTCACACGGTTTTGTTTTTTCATTGTTTGTCATATTCGAGTAGGGTTAGGGTTAATGTTGTTTTAAACAGAGTTTGGGACTGGATGTCAAAAGTTTGTCGTATGTTGTTATGGGGTGGTTACAGTTCATGAGATTTGCTAAGTAAGACATCCTATGAGTCAAAATTCAGGTAAGCCTGCGGGGGTATCTCTGAACCTACCCACCGAAATTGTACAAAATCCTTTTCTAGGGCACTGTCGAACACTCCTCCTACCTTGTTAAACATTGGCCTAAGATTAAATAAAACTGTAGAAACAAAAAACAATGTACCTAAAAGCTCTTAAAATATTTTAAATATTTAATAAATTCCATGAACATTATTTCAAAGTTTTCATACTTTCACTGTGTGATAACATGGACTGATCATTTATGATGTAAGATCGAGTGTCGATCATTTGTCAAACGGGTGGTTCAAATATTTCCCCGATGATGAAAGACGTACGTTACTTCTCACACGAACTAGTCGTGTTTTTTCTTCAATTGACTGTAACCAGGCATTACACATAATACTTACGCATATTTTATGCAACCGATTTTAATGTTTATTTTTAGGCACCTGATATAAGCGTGGAGTTTCCGCATCGCCGTGAAATTCTAAATATAATATATGTCGGGCGTATTTGAAAGGAATGAAGTATGTAGTTTCCGACTATATCTAAAAATACCTGCTGCATTTATAGTAAAATACAATTATTTAAGTTTTAAATGCCATTTGAACTATAGAATAGCACTGTTCCAAAAGTTCTAAAGGTTCACGTATAATTAGGCAAATTCAAATGCCATTAAATTGAAGACAAATTTGTGTTTAGCTTCCGACAATCCCTTCGCGCATGTTGTGTACATGACTTGACCGAATTCTGCATGTTTACCACTCTGCTAGCACGAGGTTAAATGATGATCCTACATATAAGAACGGTGCCCCTGGCCGAGTTTGTTCAAAACTCAAAAGTTACAGTGAGGAGCAGACGTATTTGTGACTAAAGCAAATTTTGTGATATATATTGTTTTTCATTGGGATATAAGTTTAAAGGTAATTGTTTGTTTATATTTTAGCATATAATGCTCAGTGAACATAAAATAGAGGAAATTTGTGACATTTTTTCAAAATAAATAGTTTTAGCCTCTTACCTTGTTGCTTCAAGCATAGAAGTTACAGTCAACTTAGATAATAAGGATGGAAGAAATACTGTAGTGCTAAATCGAGTGGATTTTGCCCTTAGTGTTGTTTAGAATCTGGCTTATATGAAGCTTGAAAAAGGGGTTTGTGCTTAATTTGAAGTTATTAGAAACTGAAATGACATGTGTTACAAAATCTGTTTTTTAAAAGATTTTAATTTTACAGAAACCTACCAAAGAAAAGTCGCTGGATTATGACTTGAAAGTGTTAAATGTTATAGATTTGTTTTGGGCGTAATAATTAAGATCTTGTCATTTTGACCGAGTTAATAAGATCGTAAAAGGTTATGTTGCCAAATGAACACGATTAACTTTATATCAAGAGAAGTGTGTATTTAAGAACGCAAACACAAAGCCCACTTTGAGACCCATTAGAAACGAGCCGAATCGATTCTTTGACCTTGTAAACTTGGTCGAACAGCTGATTATAATGAACATGCTGCGCATGCGTGCGCGTGAAATATTTGACCTTAGATGCGGTCGTAAACAAGATGTTGATAATCATATGTTAAGTACCAGACAAAGAACAGAATCATTCGTTGCGAAACAACATTCGAGTGAGGTGTGTGAAATAAATTAAGGAGAACATTTTAATAAATTAATGTAAAGTAAAATGTTTTAAATGAATAATAACGATTTTTTTTATAGTAGATAAAGTTGTGTTTTTAGAAATAGAAGATAGTTTGCAAACTGGAGAAAATCAGATAATTTATCTTAATTGTCAATTATTCACTAATTTCAGGAGTTAAAATGTTGGACAACGAAGTTAACCAGAACGAGCAAGTGAAGGTTGCCAGGCGGGTGATGATGGGCAACATATCGGAAGGGATATCCTCTCTGGCTTCCATGCCCTTGGAGAGTAGTTCAGTGATGTCGGAGATGCCTCATTGCCCGAAAGGAGGTGTCGTTGTAAAGGTAAGCGTCATTTTTGAACGATTTTAGCAAACTTTAAATGAATTAAACCCCTTTGCCAAAAAGACACGATAGCAAAGTATCTGTTATAATTGCAGTACTATTTAATATTTGACTGGTAGAAATATTAGTTAAAATATGAATAACATTAGATTGAAATGAAATCACATTGAGATTGAAGTGTCGAGTTCAAAGATAACTTCTTTTTTTTCAATCCGACACGCTTCTTTGTATCTTCAGGTGTGCTATGCTGGTGTTTGTTATGGAGAGGGTTACATTAGAAAAAGCCAGTTCCGACCAGCGCTTCCAGGTAAACAACGCGCACCTTTACCCGTTCATCAAGGTGCGCACATCTTGTCATCACGTGCTCTATACGGCTTTACCATACCTTTCCCGCCATATCTAGCTTTTGCGTCACATGACTGAATTCTGTGTTGTTTACGGTTGCACAAAATATATTAAAATCTTCCTCAGCGTTTTGTTATCACGTTAATTGTGTCCAACGTTCGCTAGTGAAATTACCACAGCGGACGTTTTGCCGCGAAACTTTACCGACTTCTTGCGAGAAAATCAATAATTTGTTCCAACATTGACCTAGTTGTAGAGCGTGATCAGAAGTGCACACTGCTTTGATGTTGCCGCATTTTTCTCACTGTTGCTTATTTGCTCTTGTTTATAATTCTACTTAACTTTCTTGGTTAATTAACTTGTTTAAAAAAAATATTGACTTTTCTTTTTAAGTTGTTTCTAAACTTTGATTAAATACAGAAATTGTAATGTAGATAATTTAAATAATTTAATTAAGAATTAAATTTATCAAGTTGAAACATTTTACATGTTGAAAAAAGATGTTTACGTGGAGTTTGTAAATGCATTTCAGGTATCGAAGTAGCTGGAGTTATTCACGACATTTGCAATACACTACCCAACTCGAACATAACCCCTGGGGACAAAGTTGTTGTATTCCCAGAGGAAGGTATGATCTTTGACGGTTGCCAGGAATACATTGCCGTCGACGATACCGAAAATCTCGTGCAGATTCCAAACAGTATTCCACTTGAAATCGCTGCCATGTTACCAGGAAGTGCACTGTCAGCTTACAATGCTGTTTTAAAAGCACAGCCCCACGTTGAAAAACTGCAAAAAGTGAAATGTAAGCATTACTTCGTAGACAAATTAACGATTTTTATGGTCGCTTGTAACATGTGTTTACGGCCTTTCAAGAATACGACCTTCGCAAGGTCACAAGTTGTAAACAAGTTTATGATTAACAGGAGCTCGAGTTGTTGACGATTATTATGGTTAAGTGTTAAAATATTTAATGTGCGTTAATGTTTGCACTTTTACCCTTTCTACAACTTAGATATTAATCTAGTTGATCTTATACTTTGCAACATGTTAAATTTTACTACATACAAATGTATATTTAAAATTTACATGGTGATTTATTTTTGTGTTTTGCAGCTTGTGTAAATGTTCTGATCGTCGGCGCCGGCAGTTTGGGACTATGGACCTTGAGATTGGCAAATTACCTGATCGGTAGTGAACATAGCAACATCAGGCTGTTTGTTGCAGACAACAGTATTGATAAATTGATCACGGCCCAGGATCATGATTGCCATGACATTATCCACTGGTGCGAGGAAGATCACGAGCAGTACATTATTGAACGCACTCTGGATGCGTGCAGGGGCGGAGTAGATGTTGTGGTTGACTTTGTGAGCTCCCCCAGAACTATGATGAGGTCATTGAAATGTTTGAACAGAGTAAGTATTTATTTGCCGGCGTACGAAGTTTGTATTTACTTAAAATACAACAAAAAACTAATACATTGTTTGTTCCCTGAAACTAAATAGAATTTAGTTGAAATTTTGCAACATTTTTTTTTAAATTTTCAGATTCTTTTAGTAATTGTACATGTGTAAGAAAAGTTGGGGCGTTACTTCACAAAATTAAAAGAATTCTTGTAGGAAACAAAATTTGAGGTAATTTTACTCCGTGTTAGAAGTCTATATGAAATTATAAAAATAAATTTTGGTTTAATTAAATGAACATAAAGTTATTTGAATTAAGTAAATACTATTGAACATCTTATCATTTTCGACTTTGGTGTTTTTCAGGAAGGTTTGATATTGGTTGGAGGAAATGCCATTGCTGAAGTTTCTATCAATTTGAACACTTTAGCAGCCAAACAACAGAGCATTGTAGGAATCCCAAAAGGAACAGTAGAACAATTGAGAACTTTGGTAGAAGCTGTGGCTGACAAAAAGGTAAATAGTGGAAATAGATTTGAAAAGACTTTTAATTTTTGAAATAAAAATTTTTACTTGAGAAAATAAAATTCCACTAAGAAATTAGATAGAAGAAAATGAACAGTTTTAACATAAAATTAAGTAAAAAAAAAAAAGAATTTGAAACATATGTCTTTGAAAATAATTTCGAGAATGAAAACACAGGACTGATGGTTTATAAAGATTCATTCTGCCTTCAGGTGGAGCCTCCATGTTTCTCAGTACACAACGTTGAGGAGGCAGGTCAGGTGTTGGAAGACCTTTTCGAATGCCGACTTACTGGAAGAGCCATATTGAGATTCAACTACGACAACACGACCACACACACTCAAGACATCACTGACAACAACTAGCCCATCAAAGACTGACATTTAATTGAAGTTTAGTTTTGGCGTGCTGATAAGCCCGCAGAAAAAAACTAACCCCACTCGCATAAATCACTGTGATCTCAGGCTTGGATGGGCGAAGCGATGGATTTGATTGGTCAGTAATCATGTGAAGCAGATCTGACTTGTTTCGTTGCTAAGCAACAGGTGATACGGTTGTCATTGCCAAGCAGCTGACCGTTGCTAAGTAACTGTTGATGCGGACGCAGAGAGTTTTGTTGCCATAGCGAGGCACATGGTGCTAAAGTAGAGATTTGAACTCAATATAGTTACAAGACAAATGGTTCAAAGAAGAGAAATAGTTTAGATCTTTTGAATCAGATATAAAATATTATCTTAACTATTTCAGTTATATTGTAACAAACAAAACACCTCTGATATTATTGAGAAAGACTGGTCAATTAAAATGCATTTTGACACGTTTTGTTTCATTATTTCATGTAAATGAACAATACTTATGCATTTAATGGCCAAAGTAGGGCATAGCATTTTTGCAGATATAAGCAAAAGAGAAAAAAGACTGGTTCAAAACATATTATGAACATGTTTTCATTGTAAATTGTAAATGTAGAAGTGTTAGTTCTTAGAGAATTGTTCATTTACAAAATTCAATTTTGTATTAAAATTCCATTTGTTACTGTGATTTCATGGTATGTTGGTGTTAAGTGTTATGCATGATGTGAACAAGTTTTGTTGTCAGTTTTTGTACTGCAGTAAAAGTGCTAAGTTGAATGTATGCATTGTTTTTTCACTTAGATTTATTGTTAATCATTATTAAAGTGTTCAGATTCTTCGTATTTAAATGATAAAAGTTGGAAAAAATAAGTTCAACAAAAATATTAAAAGTTCTGAAAAGAAACACACGTTTTCTTTGTTCTTATTCTTGATCCAGTATGGAGATGACTTGAACCTTTCTGGAACCAACCACTGCTCAAATAATTTATTTAAAAAATCTGCCAGTGTACGTGAATGTTGTACGCGTTATATGGTGAACATTAGAAACACGGAGTGACATGTCCGTAACACGGAGTTGCAGAAATTAACAAGCCCAAAGTGTCTCTTGTCCAAAGTCTTAACGGCTAATTTGTTAACTCTTGAACATGGATGTTCTAATTTCTGCGTCAAAGATACATAAAAGGTATCCTCTGTATCGAACATCGTGTGCCAAGATTTAATTCCATGGGATAGTTTGAAATTCATGGTCCTAACGCGCTACATATCACAAGGTGCAATTTTAATGCATCTGATACAGTAATATTAGCATTGCATGCCAAGGAATAGTGTAAAGTAATTTCTGTTTTGATGATAAGTGCATGCAACTGTAACATGTGGCTAGAAAAGCGTGACGCTGATAAAACAGTAGTTCTCAATTCAGTCATTCTGAGTCATTGGTGGCAGCCGGCAGCATAAACATGCTAACAGGGAGTGTGTTCTAGTTCATGGACAAGGTTTGATGTAAAACTGAAACAGAGATGTACCGAACTAGATTAAATATTATGTTGATCAGTTAACAAATGTTTAAGGTCGAATAGATAGATGACACCGGTTTAAAGCCTTTGGTGGTTTTAATCTGTGAATGCAAAAAAAAAGCATTTTGTCATTTGCGAGAATATCCCCCAGTGACGAGTACACACCGGCTTTCATCTCTCAACCCTTGGGCATTCAAATGAAAACTTTCTTGAAGTGCATAGGAAAGTGGAATACAAGAATAGGAAATAAAGAGTTGCGCAGTCCCAACGAGGCAACTTATTTGCACTGTAAAGATGTTTTGCAACCTAGAGTGTTCCATAGGCATTACATCAATAGTTTCTTTAGGAAAACACTTATTTCTCTCTGTTCTGGCTGCATAAATAACAGCGCTGATAATGGTTTAAGATAAAATATCGAAATACAAGAAAACAGACCAGCTAGCTGAAAAACAAGCATTTGTCAGACAATTTATCATGGCTGAATATTCTGTGGCGGGAAGAAAACAATAAACAGACAGCACTTTGTTGTGAATACGTAAGAAAATGTGACAAGTGGCATATTTTGCTGGGTTTGATTCCATAACAATGGGTTGTTTACGTACTGTGCGTCTGTATATATAAAGACACGTAACAAAGTTACGGAGAGCATCATGGCAGAGGAGTTGAGTGTCGAACTCCCGTCTTGAGGATGTTGGGTTCGAATCTCGAAAGCTGTCTGCAGTGTTTCATCAAGACATTTATTTCAACACGGAGCCTGGCCAAACCTCCAGAAAACGGTCGCCGAGAGGTAATGAGATGGATTGCAAGATACATGTACTGGGGTAGAGTGAAACAATGATACTCAATGATACTTTCAACAAAAATAACAAAATCAAACCAGTTGAACTATACGTAAGAAACGTTGGCTTGTAAGCGATTTTATTATCTAAAAATTTCTATATTGAACAGATATGGGGGTGTTCACTTCAGTGTAATTTGTCAGACAGAGATAAATTCTTCATTGACCGCATTTTTAACACACGTTTATAACCTGTCAAAAACTGAGACTTGTTTGAAGGCCGAAAAAAATTAAAGGAGCTCGTGCGCAATGAAACCCTCAAGACCCATCTATCCTTTAAAAAATGTCTATAATGGCAGCCGTTTAGATAAGGCATCGTCTCCTTAAAGCAATAGATGCTATTAAAAAAGAGTTCTCTTAGAATGAAATTACCGCTTTAAACATATAAAATAGACGGTCAAACAAATAGGTAATTCGGTTTGGACCGAACGCTATCGTATTATCTATGGCTGTCGCAAAGACAGGCGGCTTGAGAATTTATTGGTTTGGGCTGAACTTCTTCAAACTGGTCACATTTTGTGGATGGCTGCTTAGCACATGGTGAACTAAATTCTAAATAGTGAAGTTCGAGTAAATTGGAAGTGCTGAGCAATCAAGTGGTCTTTCGACCACTGTTACACACACACTCTCTCTCTTTCTCTCTCTCTCTCTGGTAGTTATTGGTTTAAACCCTTACTGGTGATCTGATACATATGCGAATGTTGCTTTCTTTACCGACAATAAATGACGCATCAAACCCCGGGTCAAGGTCAAACCGTGGAAGCACTCATTTAGATTTCTGCCTCCCAATTAATTAGATCATGGTATAACAATAAATTGTTACATGAAACTTATGCCTAATTTCCTTGGTCTAATTATTATGGGGCCCAGCTTACGTCATTGGTTATAGCCTTACTATTATTAAACATATATCCTTAAGTGCATAAGTGAACGCGATATTATCTAGATCTACTTACTGCAGTAAGATGCACTTGACATCTAGTCACACACGAGAAGCGTGTTTACAATAAAATATCTACAGCCTCTTAATATATCGGTTACCGAATTCTTCTATTTGCTTTGCGGGGATTTTAAAATGCCTTTATAACTGAAAAACAATATAGGGAAATGAATTTGCTGGGTAAATAAGGAAACCCTATGACGTTCGACTCAAAGCAGATATAAACATGTTTGTTAGATCGCCGTGACCTTGAAAGTGACTCGCGCGGCGTGTTAGTCAGAGCCGATACAAGAACGCTGAAATACGGTCGACGTGTTGAAGTCTTAACAATCTTTTTCGATCTGAGATTTATGTATGTTCCCCAGTGGATAATGTGAGGTTGCACTGGCGACTTACGATTCATTTATATTATACACACTGCCATGTTGTTCTCGTATTGTTTGTTGTAATTCTTTTCATCTTACATAGTGAAGACTGTAGACATAACATTTCTTAAATTTTTGGCAAGTGTCAAAAACATACGTTTGTCTTGCAAATATTTTGATTTTGTGGGCATTAATGCTGTTCACTAAATAATTAAGACATAGGGGCTCCTATAAATCACTTGAACACTACAACTCCTAGCTGAGACCTAGTTGTTTAACTTGCATAATAACTCCACAATGTAAACCGATAAAGCCCTCTGTATGCCATACATTACATTGACCTCTCGTGACCGGCGTACACGGAGCGTAATTCGGTTAATTTATGTCAATATAACAGTATATTTTTGATGTACACAGCGGTCTGTTTACATACGAGATATACATGTACGAAAAATAACTTGTACTGTTTTCTGCAAAAACATGTATGTTTATTTTCTAAAAAGTCAACACCTTGTTGTTATTTTTTAGTTGTTAATTACGTAGGCTGGTCCAACTAGCTGTTACAAAGGCAACAGAAGTTGCGCTGTATTTCCCGAGTTCAACGACCGTTTTTATACGGCAAACGTATAGTTTAACTTAATTAATCGTTCTCTGGAATGACCCCGTTTGGGGTCACAAGGAGATACCGTTACAGCTCTAGGACTTAAAGTAAATGTGTAGTTTAATGTCAAACGAGTATCTTGCGAAATCAAAGTTTTGTCTAAAAATATTCTAACATGTTTTTCTTTGTGTTTTTGAAGGTACATTAAATTGCTTAAGATCAGTTTCTATTTATAGCTACATTGTTGTTCTTTATCATTTTGGTATAGACGTAATAACAGTTAATCATTCTTCTATTTAGAGCACTTTATTTCATGATAAGAATTATTGTGCTGACTTAATCATAATACTTGACATGTAATCAAACATGCTCAGAAATAGTTAATTTCACCACATGTATGTATATAATAAACACTGAGGTCCCGCGTTCACTTTTGAGCAGTTAAGGTTTCGGGATGGCTCGGCGTAGCTTAAGGTCTTCCTTCAGCTTACCCGTGTATACTGTGACATTCCGCATCAGATGAAAGAACAAAATGTTAAAAAAGCGGCTTATAAAGTTTTGGAAGCCAGAACTATAGGCTCGGCATACAGTATTAGGTTGCTTGAACCGCACTTGACTCCTTACTGAACTCGGAAAATTTTGAATTGAATAGGCCGGTAACACATATTTGATCGTGTTAGTCAAATATCTAGTTATAATTTAAAACAGTGCATATAGAGAGGGGTTTGAGACCAAGTTTGAGCAGAGAGGGTAATTATTTACTATCACTGTTCGTGAACACAGAGCAATGACCTGAACTTTTGAATTAAATAATTAATACAGAGTTACGTGACTATCCGGCCTATTTTTTACGCAAACAACTATATATACAGTCGACCGAATTCAAAACTTGGCGGTAATGTATTAATTAAAGATTCAGGTTTCACAAAAAATAACCTTGGTCAAGTGTGTCACGTTTACATGTCGTAAGAAATTGTAAACACACTGTAAATCTCGAATTAAGAACCGTAAAAGATGTTATTATTAATCAATATATGTCATTAAACTTGGTATAAAATTTCCTTGTTTACGTTAAAGGGCTTTCGCTACATGTTTTTTGTATTGTTGACGTTGTTCTGTATTTATTAGCCTTACTCAAGTAGGCCTATGTGTGTTTGAATGGATTTTTCAGAACGTATCTAAGTGGACATACTCTATAAAATTGACCGACGATATACTTCATACTGAAAAATAATTGAAAATGTTAAGAAGAACAAATGTTCATTAAAAAAAACCTTGAGGAAAAAAACTTAGAAAGGCTCCATTTGCAATAAATCGCTGTCCATGCGAAAAGGATACAACAAGAACCATATAAATAAATAGGCTATAAATTGTAGTTACAAGTGAATGTTTGACCTTTTATTTATCTATTTTTTTCGTATTGACCGACTTAGGAGCTAACCTAGATAAGATGTTTGTTGCTTTTTTTATTACATTATAAAAAGTTTTTTTCAAGTCAGTAATTATGCTGCCAAAGAAAAATATTTTACTATATTTCTCACCCAGAATAATTTCTTTAAATCCAGGACTATTTGTAGAAAGTAAAATCTATGGTCTTTGTCTACAGGTGGCCTGTATAAAAGAGTTCGATACTAATTTAATATTTTCTGCTAGATTTTTGTTCGTAGGATGGTCTTTTTCTCGGATATATTTAAATATGGATTTTTCAAACAGATTAAGCAGGGTTGCTTTATCAATGTAGGCCTCGTAATCTTTAAATATAGGCAGCTAGAAAATGGACTAACTTCGTGACATTGAATTTATATGACATTAACGCTAACCGAATTAAGACAATAGAATTGTCGTCTGCACCGAGGTACAAGGTCAGGGTGACAGGTAATTAATATGTTTGTCTTAGTGTTATAGCCTCAAAGGTCATCGGTAATCATTTGCCTAAGAAGTGCTATAAGTTTTTGTTTTCATTTCTTCCTTCCTTCTTTTTTTTCTTTTTTAGCATTTCTTCTATCTTTCATTTTTATCATTTTTCTTTATTTCTTCTTGTTAGTGAGTTTGCTTCTTCTTCTTTTTCATGCTGCTGCTCCTTCTACTTCTTATTATAATAATATTATGTGTAATGTTTTATTATTAGCAGCCAACCCTAAATTTTCACTGCTTTCTTTATATCAGTAGGAATATAGCTTATCATGGCAAGAAACTGTAAAAATTTTGTTAAAGGCCACTTTGAATAAAGGACTTCCTTACATGTAAATAAAGTTTGGTGCACTAGATAAAAAAATGCATTACTGCAAATGAAGACTTTTACAGATAGCATGCAACACATGCCAATGTTGGTATAAATTACTGAAAAAGTTGGCTGTAGTTTAATGCAGAAATAAGCTTTAACACTGTTCTGTTACTTTATACAAAGGTTACCTTTAAAGCGACTGACTCACAGATGGGCTGAATACGAAAAAAAAAGAAAATGTTTATACATCTAGAAAGTCTAGCTGTAATTGTGAAGAAAATATCTAAACTAAGTTGCTGACTCATTTTTGTTACAGAAAAACATCGCAATATAAAGTTTTACACACTTTCATCGGGAAAAAAATTACCGCGTTAGTCATCGGTGAGATACTTTACTTATATCATTTTTTGAATGGGCGTTGATTACTAGTTTGCCTGCCTCAATAGAGTAGATCGTTGTTTTATATTTTACTGACCGAAAGGGCATGGGTTCGAATCCTTGTGAAATCAAATTTTTTTCCCAGTTTTCATGGTGAATAGAAATATAATGTTTTTTTTCCCATAGCATATTAACTTCTCTTAGATGTAAAAAAAATCAGCCAAATTCTGTGAGTCAGTTGCTTTAAATATGTTTTTCTGGCTATTAATAAGAAAACAACACGTATACAACGGTAAAGCGCCTACTTAAATAAACACCTACTGTATGTTTCACAAATGATTTATATCGTTTGACATTTACATTTGGCAAAGTTGACAATATATTTTACCTACCTAAGACAGGTTGTCCGTTAATTGTTGCAGTGTTTTTGGTCTTATCAACATATTTCAGACGTTTTGCCTTTTTATTTGACTTGAATAAGTTTAAACCTTGGCTAGGTGATCAATTTATTGTATATCGGTTAGACAGTCAACAATATAACTTATGTATCAGCAGTCGTAGAAATAACATACAGGGTGTTCCAAAAACTTGAATACATTTACTTGTTTAAGCACAGTTTGCCTTTCAAATAGCACTTAGCCCATTGTTTTAATTTCGTTGTGACAATTATTGTAGCTGTTACTCTTCTGTCCTCGATCAATCTGGTTCCCAATTCACGGTAAGAAGTAGTTGTTGATTTTTTCAAACGGGGCAGGGAAACAGTCTAAATAATTTGAATAACATGCCATAATCTGAAGAACAGTATCAAACATTATGCAGATGCTCCATGCCCTTACAGTATAGCTATCATTGCCACCACTTGTGTCACGTGATGATGGTTGCAAGTACATAAACAAACTACCCCGGTTTTATTTTTCTCTATCACTTTTTAAAATCAAAACATCTTTAAATCGTAAGATTTGATCAAAGCAATATAAGAAATAAATAAAGAAAAGCTAGTTTATACATGTAGTTTGGCTCATTTTCCTGCGGAGGCAGTGTCTGCGTGGAGTCTGGAACAGTACGAAACTTGAATGGAGAGGTAAAAGGTATTCGAACTGTATATAAAAAAAATTGCCTTAAACTGAAAATTACCTACCTTGGGTAGCGAATTACCAAATATCAATGTCGAGAGTGTTCATTTTCCTAAAGCATATCAAACCTAGTGCAGATGTATATCTTTCTCAAAATTCATAATGCAATAAATTCTTGTTTTGCCTATAGCAAATACTCAGCAGTGCGAATAAAGTGCTTGAAAACATTCGCAGCTTAGAAAACACTTCAGAATTGCCGACCTACTTTTACATTCCGGCTAAATATGCCATATCGCTATTTTACGTGCATTTTTAATGGTGACTGCCTTCAGTCATTCTGTATAGTTGAGAGGAAATATATATATTATTCCCGAAACATGTAATTGCATTTTAAACTCATGTTTGGTTACAATGGGAATGTGCTCAATGAACTTCTGTTCTGTTCTGTTCCATTCCATCCCGTTTTTGTGCATTTCTATGGTCTGTTCTGTTCTATTCAGTCCCGTTGTTGTGCATTTCTATGGTCTGTTCTATTATCTCCCGTTGTTGTGCATTTCTATGGTCTGTTCTATTCTCTCCCGTTGTTGTGCATTTCTATGGTCTGTTCTATTCTCTCCCGTTGTTGTGCATTTCTATGATCTGTTCTATTCTCTCCCGTTGTTGTGCATTTCTATGGTCTGTTCTGTTTTATTCTCTCCCGTTGTTGTGCATTTCTATGGTCTGTTCTATTCTCTCCCGTTGTTGTGCATTTCTATGGTCTGTTCTGTTCTATTCTGTCCCGTTGTTGTGCATTTCTATGGTCTGTTCTGTTCTATTCTGTCCCGTTGTTGTGCATTTCTATAGTCTGTTCTGTTCTATTCTGTCCCGTTGTTGTGCATTTCTATGGTCTGTTCTGTTCCATTCCGTCCCGTTGTTGTGCATTTCTATGGTCTGTTCTGTTCCATTCCGTCCCGTTGTTGTGGATTTCTATGATCTGTTCTATTCTGTCCCGTTGTTGTGCATTTCTATGGTCTGTTCTGTTCCATTCCGTCCCGTTGTTGTGCATTTCTATGGTCTGTTCTGTTCTATTCTGTCCCGTTGTTGTGCATTTCTATGGTCTGTTCTGTTCCGTTCCGTTGTTGTGCATTTCTATGGTATGTTCTGTTCCGTTTCGTTCCGTTGTTGTGCATTTCTCTTGTCTGTTCTGTTCCGTTCCGTTCCGTTCCGTTGTTGTGCATTTCTCTTGTCCGTTCTGTCCCATTCCGTCCCGATGTTGTGCATTTCTATGGTCTGTTCTGTTCCGTTCTGTCCCCATGTTGTGCATTTCTGTGCTCTGTTCTGTTCCGTTCCGTTCCGTTGTTGTGCATTTCTCTTGTCTGTTCTGTTCCGTTCCGTCCCGTGTTTGTGCTTTTTACATAGTCTGTTCTGTTCCGTTCGGTCCCGTTGTTGTACATTTCTATGGTCTGTTCTGTTCTGTTCTTCTCTGCTCTGTTCTATTCTGTTCCATTCCGTCCCCTTGTTAAGTATTTCTATGGTCTGTTCTGTTCTGTCCTTTTCCGTTATGTTCTGTTCTAACGTCACATTTTATGGCCGTGGTGACTTCGTGTAAGGGGAGTTCCGTGTGACAGGGGTAAAATGACAAGCAGATATGTGTAAAGCATACCATATAGACCATATAGAACTTTTTCTATTTCTTAAATGTTGATGTTAGGCAGCAGCCATTACAAGGAGAATTAAAGGAGCAAATTAATCTACCAATACCTTCTTTTCCCAGGTAATGAATCATCAGTGATTAAAAAAACAAGAAAAAAAACATGCACGCTTTTACATAACGTGTGAAGAGGAAAATATGTATGTTTTAAAAGCATTTGTTTTAACATATATGCTAAAATATACCGTGTGAACTCCCTTACCCACCTCAATAACAACTGCATACAATGTTTTTAAATATTTTTGTTTTGGGAACACACCTTTTTTTCAATTGTCAGACGTTGATTATTTTCTCATGAGACTATTTTGGCGCTATTTCTACTACACCAAAGACGTTGATTGTAATTTTCAAAATAGCAAAGGTCATAGCGTTCATAGAAGAAAAAAAACCTACATTTTAACAAATAATTCTAGAACAAAAGAAAAACAAACAGACGAAAGAGTTAATACGTTTGTCATCAGCCAGAACAAAAGTCTGTCGTACTTTTCACTCGAAACGTGTGATTAGGATATTAAAACATATAAAACCGTCTAAAGGTATTTGATATACTGATAAAAGTAGTAGATGTGTACAGCAGTCACATTATGACGTTAAAACATATAAAACCGTCTAAAGGTATTTGATATACTGATAAAAGTAGCAGATGTGTACAGCACTCACGTTATAGCATTAAAAAATTTTATGCTCTGAAAGGAATTTTTAAAAACAACCATCATTATAGGGAAATTCCACGACTGAAACGAAATTTCTAGTCATTAAAAAAGAGTGTTTATTCAAATGAAGAAAGACCTGTTTTCTCTGTCCTGGACTTTATTTACAATACTGTTTCCATGGAGATTCAATATTCTGTTTGTTGTTTTTCTGATGAAAGGTCGTATAAACTTTTGTAGCTAAAAGTGCCAGGAAAATGCATTGCACTTTTTCAGGTTTCACGAACACACAACAGGGATAGTTCAAGGGATGGTGAAAACTTGATCAGAATGGTCAATAATGAGTTTTGTTAGGATAGTTTCAGGAGCGTTAAAGGAGCATATAAACAATCCAAATATCTGTTGTTGTTGTGTTTTTTTTGCGTTGTTAATACTGATGAAATTCTGTTGTGTCGCCTGTTTTATCAAAAAGTTCTGAAATATTGAAAAAAACAAATACTTTATTGTTACGTGTGCAAAACAACCCAACGGACTACAGACTGTAGGAAATTGTGAAGCTTCGTTGTCTGTTTGTCTTTTTTGCAAGTTTTTAGACTTATGTCTCCATACACAAATGAAAAACATAAAACTTTTCTGTTCGCTAGAAGACCTAACATACCACAATCTCTTTTATTGGCACTGGCCACTCCTAGACTGCAACACATTGAATGTGACAAAGGCAGACGTGCTAAAAGTTTGTCGGAATTTAATATCTAAGCATAGAGTGAAGTATTAGAGTGAACATTGTTTCGACCATTCTTTCAAAATTCAATAACACATAGAAGGCTTGTAACCATTGTTAATGGTGATCGTCAAAAATTTACTGCTCTTTTTTTTAGAATTTTTAGAGATTCTGATAGACATGATAGACACTCTGATACTGCCACATGATGTGCTTGTAAGTTCACATGCCATTGTTTTTGTTTGAAAATCGTATCATCTCGGCAATCTCCGGAATCTTACGTGAGAGTAAAATCATGGGAAGGAATTGCTGATGACGTCAAAGAGCATTTCTGAGTTTTTACAACGTTGCAAACATACAAAGAGTGTGCCTTTTTCTCACCTTTGATCTATCACTAAATTGTAACCCATTAAATCTTCAAGAGAAAACTATTCGAGATTACAACGCCTTTCAAAGGATCTTTAAAACCACGAAATCACGAAGGTGGTGTCAATTTATGTCTTGAAAAATAAACACTTTTACAAAC
Source organism: Cyclina sinensis (assembly GCA_012932295.1). NCBI lineage: Eukaryota > Metazoa > Mollusca > Bivalvia > Venerida > Veneridae > Cyclina > Cyclina sinensis. The sequence goes on from JAAONU010000003.1 coordinate 5,692,598, forward strand.
TGTTGTGGTCTGGATTATTATTCCAGCCAAGTCGTTTTACTATTTAAAAAAGCCACCTTCAAAGTCATGAGAGTTATTGTCTGTTGTTTTTGCATACCAGAACTCACTTTTGGTGTTATATACGTTTGGTTACAATCACAGGCTCCTTTGAAGGCACTAACTACAAACATTTTTACGGTGACCACTGGCATTTTGGGTCTTTTCATCTAAGTCTGAAGATGATTTTATCGTATGATAATGATTTTATAATGATAAAAATTTCATGTCATACAAATAAGCCAAAACTTTTACAGCTAACAGCAAAAACAATTCTGTATAATTTGTGCTTATTGGCCTTTGATTATGTCAAGTTGCACGGGTTCATAGCGTACATTTTATTACAAAAGGCGAATTATTTTGCCTTTATATATAAGGCGGAACGACCACTTAACATTATAACTTGAAATGAAAAGATTATATCGACAATGCACCTCACAATTTGTATCAACATAAACATATATGGTTGCAGTACGCGCGACTACGTTGTTGCATCGAAGTAAGTATGGAAAACTACATTTTCTGCTCATAAATGAGTTGCCATACTGGAAATTTCCATGCACTTTAACAGTGAATATTATGCACTTTTATCTAAAGAACAGGAAAGAAAATATCTTAAATTGTTTATATTTCTAATATGTGAGGTTTCAATCTCCCTTTTCTTGTGAATCAGGACCAGCAAAATTTCTCCGTGATAATTCATCTCAGACCATGCGTCTGTAGGTCATTTGTCTCTCACTTCTGAAGCAAGTGGGAGGTAGTCAGTCACTTGCGGATAAATTTGTTAGTAAACTGGTTGGATAGCCTGGAACACTGGTAAGTTGGACTAACCTTAGCTGTTGAAACTGGCGTTAAACCCCAATAAAACCAAACTAAAACCAATCGATTTGAGGTGAAGCAACATCTATCATAGAAGATCACTTTGGACTTTTAAATTTCAAGTTAATTTCCTTTTTCATGCCCTCTAAGGGAGGCATATAGTTTTTGTACTGTCCGTCCGTCAGTCCGTCATTCCGTCCGTCAACTTTAACATTGGCCATAACTTCCTTATTAGTGAGTGGATTTACTTCATACTTGCACACAACATCTTTTTGGACAAGGCCTTCCCGTTGACCTATATTTGTTTGACCTTGACGCCTGAATGACTTCACCTTGAAGATCCAATTGTCCAAAAACTTTAACATTGACCATAAATTCCTTTTTAGTAAGTGGATTTACTTCAAAGTTGGACACAACATCTCTGTGGACAAGACCTTCCCACTGACCTAAATTTATTTGACCTTAACACCTGAATGACCTTCCCCTTGAAGATCCAATTGTCCAAAAACTTTAACATTGGCCATAACCTCCTTATTAGTTAACATTGGCCATAACCTCCTTATTAGTGAGTGGATTTCTTTCATACTTGGACACAACACCCCTGTGGACAAGGCCTTCCCACTGACCTATACTTATTTTACATTGACCCCTGAATGAGCTTCACCTTGAAGATCCAATCATCCAAAAACTTCAACATTGGCCATAACCTCCTTATTAGAAAGTGGGTTTACTTCATACTTGGACACAACACCCCTATGGATAAGACCTTCCAACTGACCTATATTTATTTTACTTTGACCCTTAAATGACTGGTCCTCAGCCCAAAGTTAAAAGTCAAAGCACCACTTCGGGGCATTGTCATCTTACAGTGACAGTTCTTGTTTTTTTTCTTCTTCTTCTTTTTAAAGAAAATATTTTGCGTTTAGAGGGTTCTTTGAAATCGTGACTTTTGTAAGAATTATCAAATTCTTGTACCCTGGTATTGAAATATTGCAAGAATATGGGTAAATAAGATAACAAATGAAAAATTCCTAATTGCTGATTCGATCAAAAACACGGGAAGGGGCGGAGTGAACTATCAACGCTTGTAAAATAACTTTACATAATACACAGAAACTGTGAGCTTTGATTTTTCGAGAAAGAAAGACAAACAAAGAATAGGAGTTTCGGTAATTCATGTTTTAAAAATTTACAATTTTAATATATATGAAAAATTATAAATTTTCAATGGAAAAGATGTAACGAAAAGCTTTCATTGACGTAGTCTCATTTACGAGACGTTCGGGCACCCGTTTTTCATTTGGATATTTATCATGTGCGGAGGATATTGCCAGTCAGAAAATATATCAATATCCTACTGCGGCAAGGTTTCCTGGACTATCCGTGACCCTGCATACCTTTCTGTTTGGTAATTGGATGATATTTGTTTGTAAACAAACATGCAGTACTCATACAGAGTTCAAAGTCTGTCAGGTCGTTCTGTCGTCCCATGTTCAAGACAAATTATTTCAGCTAAATCCTTTTATGACCTTGTTTATTATGTTATTCTATGAAGATGACAAAGGTGGAACAAATGGAAACAAGGGCAAATCTATATGCCCCTCCCACCCCCCCAAAAAAGGTTGTGGGTGCATAAAAATGCTTACATACGTTGGGCTAGGTCCAAATTTTGCGTAACTGACCTTCGAAAAGTAAACTGTATACAATCAGATTGGAAAAGAGCAACTAAAATAAAATGTCGCAAAAGTGTTAAAAACAACAATTTGTATTATTTTTCTTCTTTTTAGGGGGGATTCAAGTTTATAGGCAAATTTTACCCGTCAGGCTAACTCTTGCGTTCTTGTTTTGTGAAATGAAACGGCCGTCTGCTCTTTTTTGCTAACATCAAAGCATCATTCACCGAAGGACGTTTCACAGCCGGCTAACTGACAGCTCGACCTAAATCGTTTGTTTACTCAGTGGTATGTGGTCAACACATACATATATTTGCCCGTGGCAAATATAATTGTATGAGAGAACCAAAAATAACCGTTGTCTTTTTTAACCGAAGAGAAATGGCAGGCTAGAAAATATGAAGTGGACTCGTGGAGTTGACTTATAGACTTGACTCGTGATCTGCTTTCTGAGGTTGCCCTTGAGTGAGAGAACAAAAGGTGTCAAACAGATACTTAGCTCTTGCCGTCTTTGCAAGTTTTTTACTAAGTCCCGAATCAATGTTTTCCTTTTATGATATCATAATAGTGTATTAAATACGGGGCGGGGTTGCAAAGGAGTATTCGGTGACTTCAACTGCCATATTTCTACTATAAGTGCAGATCTGGTGCGACCAAAGATGTCAAAAGCTAGGGTGATTCAAAACTATGGCCAGTGATTGCAGTTCATTCTACTTATAATGACATTTAGTTAACATTTATGTTAACTCATAGGGCAAAGGCGATTTCATACGACAAAAAAAATGGGTTGACCGACATATTAAATTTTCGCAAACAGTAAACAATTAGCCATAACATATCCGGATGTGTGTGTCCGATTTAAGTAACGTTTTGACTACATGATAAACCAGTATATTTTGAATATCCTTGAATATGTTGCTATTTCAAAATCAGACGTTACTTGACCTATGTCTACAAAGTATATCATGTGAAAATAAAATATAGTTTCATATTTTGGTTTTATGGCTATATAAAATCTGTAGACATGTTCCACGCTGAAAGTAGGTCTGTTTTACTGTGTATTTTTCCGTGTTTCTCATACTTACAGTACAGTTTTCGTCCTGTTGTCGTGTTAAATCGAATGCCATAATTGTTTCCCAAGTAGTTAGAGTGCCCACAAACAAATCTCTCCAAACCTTAAGTCCAGTGAAGAGATAGGTTTATCTGCGGGATTTTTGTCAGCATTTTTGTTTGTTTTACTTGATTACAATGCATGTTTATGAAACTACAGGAAACTATTTGTCTTACCCTTTGTGAATTACTAGCAAGTTAAAGTTAATCATCTTCTTTTACCAACTAAAACCTGAATATTCTAAAACTAATCAGAAAAGATGGAGACATGGTTTTGATATTGAGGGGACTTGAACCCGCGTCCGCAAGACTTTAACTCAGATACTTTATTACCACTCTGGCTTGGAAATCAACTTCTAATACATTCGGATATACTCAGATTTGTTTAGAAATATTTGTTTTACATTTTTGAAGTGTTTCCAAATCGATAATGAAATCTGTCTGATATTGATTCCCAGCAAGCTGATAACTACTGTGAAATCATGAGATGAAACACAGACAAGAAACTGAATACTGATATCTATTTGTGTTTGCCAGCCTGTTCAAAACATATACAAGTAAATGAAATTTGCTCTAGGCGAACAAGGCTGATGGTTGGGTGTGTAAACATATGATATGGTAGAAATTAAGCGAGGTCGGGGTGAATGACATTGATTATACGTAGTGTCATTCCCCTACAATTACTTCATTCTGCTGGATAAACTATCCAGGAATGTAGCCAGACTTTTTATGAAGTAGGTTTGCTAGTGATGCTGGTTGATGAGAGGCGGTGTAGGTGAGGTGGTGGAAATGTGGTTGATGAGAGGCGGTGTAGGTAAGGTGGTGGAGATGTGGTTGATGAGAGGCGGTGCAAGTGAGGAGGTGAAGGAGAATCGGTAAGGGTTCGGCAGAGGTTGGGGGCCAACATTCCCCTGGGTATTTTGACAGTTTTTAGTCGATTCAGTGTGCTTTCGTGTAATACTCACAGATAGTAAAGAAAGTGTTGGAGCTCAATGTATATATGATTTGAATTTGTTTCCGTGTACTAGTGTGTATTTAACACAGGAAAAACGTTTTTGCAGCTTACGTTACTTCTGCATTGTGACTATCTGGGTGAAACCAGCACTCAGGATAAAATGTGTAATACAGATAGACAATCCAGAGACTCTGAATTAATGGGATTCGAACCAGTGACCTCCGGGTTAGGAGCGCAGGATTCGACCTCTCGCTCACCGCTCCTAGATTACGTTAATGCATGATTAGTCTTGAATGCCTCACGTGCACATATATAACTGAAACATGTTCATAGATACATCCAGTGCAACAGCTTGCTTACGGCAAATGAATAAATGAAGAAATGAAGAAAATTAATTATCGTGACAATGAAATAAAACCACCGGCATCAAAACAGTAAAAATGATTAAAAAATAACGTACATACAAACTAAATACAGTAATAGATTCTTTCCGTCTTCTTAAAAACATGTGTTATAGTAAAGTTCATTTAGTGAGGGTAGTCAGAAAGTTGTTACATTAATCAGAAGGACTCTATTCTAATTTTTGGACCTGGTACTTTCAGATCGATGGCTTTCGCATGAATTTGAAATATTATGGTAGAAACATTACCGTATATGTGTATGGACCTGAGCATTATTTCCGTGGGTACCTGTAGAGCTGCTCGTCTGAAAAGAGACGATCTCAATATTACCATCTAAACCATTTCAATAAAATATATCTACCAAAACAAAAATACGGTATATTGCCACCGAGATATAGACCGTTCCAGAAATTAGTACCTCCCTGATTATATCCCTTTGTTCCGCCATTAAGGGACTGCGCAGATTGAAGTAGTTTAATAATGCGGAGCTTAAAAAAAGTCCCATTTTTACAGCTGTAATGTGAGAAAACGAAGAAAAGTTCAATGCCATTATATGGCTGAAGTGTTCTTCTTGTAAATGTCCGGTCATTGACTTCTGAATATAGAAGTTTTGTGCTGCGTGACCCAAGGTAATATGAATTGCCCTATAGGCACGATTACATAGTAACATTAGTAGTTATTTTAATATTGTGTATGTGTTTGGTTTATTCGTTAACAACCGGTTTGGTAGTTATTGTTGTTGATTTGGTGTTTCAATTGCTATACTAACCACATTGTTATATTTACGACTGAATCAAAAGAAAGAAAATTTGATATCAAATACGTAACCTGTACTGTACAGACATGATTGTCAAGAAAATTTGCTTTGTTTAAAAGAATATAAATATGGTACCCTGTAACCTTTGGCATACGTCATGATTTTTTTTATTTTAGGGAAGATAAAAGACTATTTCATAATTCATTTTATCAGAGCTCAAAAACGCGTAATGGCGGCTAGAAATAGTTATCAGTTTTTTTTGGCTGTTTTGAACAGTTTTGTGCTAATCTCTGATTTTTTCAGGAATTATTCTGTTTGACTGTTTCTTCTACAGTGTGGTAATAATACATTGTCTATTCAATTCAAAATAGAATTCCAGATAGGAAGTCGTTAAATATAATTCTATTTATCTCACGTTTCAGGGAAACTTTCACATGTGCAGAAATCTCTTTCGTGTTTGAAATACGACACCTGTTTTTTATGGGTTTTTTTTCCAAGAGTACAAGAATAAGATTCAGCTATTTAAAATAGGACTTGTTATGTTGTATAGCCCTGTGAACTAAATGAAGTTTTTATAGAATAAAGGATTTCTTTGGTGGTTTCACATATATGCCATGGACAAATATACAGGTATTAGACGGAGTAGCAGTGGTTTAGGGGTAGATCCTAGTCCCGAGATCCAGAAGTTACAGAGTTGCGAGAGCTTCCGGATAGATGTAAATTAAATAAGATTAAACTTAACATGCATATGATTGTATATACAACATTTTAAGTTTAACAGATAGCCCACACCCTTCCCGTTCACAAAGACAAGTTAACCGAAATTTGTTTTCCACGTAAAGTTTGTCTGTGTCTCAAAAATATCTGGAGAGCACTCAAATTAGTAGACATTAACCTACGAAATCGGATAATTTTAGAGCAAAGGAAATGTGATATTGGCCTTGAAATTGTAATAAGTACAATAAACAGCTGTTTGTCCAAAATGAGTGCCTGCCAATATCTCCGCTGAAGACCATGTGTTTTGCAGATATTTAACACTTTATCGCACGTTCAAGTGAACCATTATCATTGAAGTTTAAAAGGATAACCGATTTTAACCATATTTGTATGAAATTGAATAAACAGTTTAGTTTATTCAACTTGGCTTAGGACACTTTTATCCAGTATTTCGGCTGCGCATACTAACGCATGACGCCTGCTATGCTGAACTAACGGTAAAATATAAAAGTATGCGCTTTCTGTATATTTGAGATAATTTATTGTCGGTACCAATTTACCATATGGCCGACGCCCCTGCAGAGGTTAGATTGCTGAAAATAGTTTAAAATACAGAAAGCATCCCAGTTCCAGAAACTACGCTGGTTCTTTGCCACGCTGTCAGAAAGAAAGACCATGAGTATTGATAGTTGAGGAGCAGGGTCGCGTTTCTTTCGTGTTATTAAAATAAAGATTCGCCAAACTAGCTTTCTGCGAAAACATTTTTTCTTTGACTTTTTTTCAAAGGTTTTACAATGCACTGATATCAAAATTCAGATAAATCTGACAAATTCATGAAAATAGACTGCGTCTTTCATTTTCTCTCTTTGATAACATATATATAAATATATACTGTGCATTAAGGTGCGAACGTTCAGAAAGCAATTAACGTCACAAAACATGAAAACGCCATTGTTCACAAACAGACCGCCTCTAATGTTTAAGTGTATTCAAACCTTGAGAAGGCCTTTTCAAGGTCTTCTTTGTTCTTCGGCGTTCCCATTAAAAGACACCTACTTTAATCTTAGAACATGACAAATGCATTTTAATCGTCAGAACAATCTTGAATTTTAGTCCTTCTGGCAGACGACAAAAAAATTACGACATTGAAGTAATTCATTTACATTTTCAAAATTATAATCTAATATGAATGTAATTATAAATAACTGTGCTCTGAAAAATATATTTCCTTTTGTTTGTTTTTTATTCTAACAATTATTGTTTAACTCCATACATTCATTCATTTATTTGCCCATCCATTCATTCACTCACTCATTCACTCGTTCGTTTGCTTGTTTGTTCGTTCGCCAACTCTTTCGATCGCTCATTCCTTCCTTCTCTTTGTTCTTTTATTCGTTCATCCTGTCTGTTTTGTCTTTCCTTCTTTCTTCACTTAAAAATGAATTATCGGGTCTATATTACATTATATCAATATAACTGACCGTGTGAAAAATGTACATGTAGCTCGATACACAAATAAGTAAAACAGAAATAGATTAACATACAATTTATATATCAGTGAAGGTTATATTATGAGCAACCTTAACCGCCAAAAGTTAAGAAATTATCTAACACAAAACTAACTGCATACAGACAGACAGGTGGAAAGACACTGTTTATATTCGACTGCACCTAATAAAGTCCACGATAACCTAATGTTATATTCATGTATACTTAAACCTCAGCAGCGACTTTCTATATTTAGATGTCACACCGCTCAGGTGTGATCATAACAATATTGGGTAAGTCGGTGACTTCACCGGAATTATTCAGATATGGGTTGTCAAATAAGTACTGTACGAAAATGAAGTTAAACTACGCTGAACCGATCTGCACTGATATAAAAGTGAGCGAATATCACTGGTCCTATCTAATTATTATTGTTTTTTTTGTAATTGTTTTAATGCCTATTAGTTTTATGAGATTTGCATGAGTACAATGCGCCGAATAACATTACAGTTAAATGAGAATGGATTTTTTATGAACAACCCTTAATTTCGATGAGACAAATGCATAAGCAATAAATGAAAAAAAAAGATAAATAAAAATGAATGAAATATTAAAGAACATTTGTTGAAACGATATTATTTTTAAAACAACTGAGGTGTTTTAAACCACTATGGGTGGGTCAGAGGGCTGGACATATCGAGAGCACTTGAGATCCAGGAGTCGCGAGTTCGATTCTTCACTCCTCCACTCACGCTACCAACTGTCTTTCGGATGAGACTTTAGACCGAGTTTCTACGTATCAGTTTAATACTCTGAACATGTAAACCAGGAGTGTCTTTGAAGTCCGAGAATGGGATGCTTTCTCGCTACCTCCCACAACCTGATATAAAAATAATTTGCTCCAGCTTTGGGTTTTTGGTCAACCGGCAAAAATAAACTTAAATAGTAAAATTATAACCATTTTTAAACAAATTCATTGTACAAAAAAAAACTACACGTTTGATTTAGCGGCCACTTGCTTTAAACAATCTGTATTTTAATGTTTACCAGGGCCCTATGACCATATCTGTGTTGAAAGAAAGACTTTTAAGAGTAAATAAATTCAATATTCTAAACTTCTCTCCTGTACATGCTACATCAAGATACTCTAAGTAACACACATACGTGACCTTAAAATGCTATCTAATGTTTTTACTATATACCGGTGACCTAGTAAGCCTGAAATTCCGCCGACTTCGCTTCTCTTCATTTATATCTTTACGTTGAGGAAAGAGCGGGCGAATGTATCGCAGTAGGATATATGTAAATACATGTACCATAAAACTCGATGTATGTCTCGCCTCTCGGCATATCTAATGAATAATGACTTACCTGTTGAAATGAACCCAAAATTTAGCGCGCTTACCACGCCGGATATGTCATGATTTTTGGCAACTAACTGATTTTATCATTCTTGAGTTCTTAAAAAGAAAGAAAGACAAGAAACGTGAAAATTTCGGAGAAAAACAACAAGAAGAGCATAATTATTAATATGTAGGCATTTCACAGTAGACAAATTTAGGTTAATCATTCTTAAAATCATATTCAGACTGGCGTGTTTTGTTTTCCATTAAGATATGTGGGTGTGGCCAGACCGCTGTTTGAACCCCTTACCATAAGTTCTCCATTATGCAGTGTGAACCTGACATACATCATATATCTTTGATGATTATCATCATTATGAGCGGTCGTTGTTCGCTTGTTATGGGAGGAAGAAATGAAAAGTATTTCAGTTGCCTTCGTAAAGAGAATTTGTACATGAACTGACATATCAAGGAGGTATGCAATAATTAAGGGTCTATAAGCAGATAGCTCGTTTCGTTTTCACTCAAACATTCTTTCAGGACTTACTACATGTTACTGTGAGCAATGTCCTGTACTAACTGGTCAGATAGTGCACATTTTATAGAAAGCCACCTAGCAGTTGACAGACTGCAGCAGCAATAAGTGAAAACTACAAATAAAATGTCGAAAAAAAAGGATATATAATAAGAATTGGTACTCGAACTTATCACAGTCCCTAGTAAAGTCGTATTCTCTGGGTGTACTAAAGCCTTTAGTTGACCTGAAACCCCTCGAACCTTGAAAAGTATGAATCTCAGATACTTCCCTTAACAGTGCAGTTACTGAAAAGATTGGGGAAGTGACTCTGCTTGGAGTTTGTTTGAATTGCTCTGTCCAGTAAACGCCAGTGGCATTCCATTAACTTCCTTGCAATGGTTTTACAGAACTGGCCGCCGGGATATTACAAGCGTTATATAGCTTCTTTACACACTACAGATTGAAAGGTTAGAACTTCCTTAGAAGCACAAGATATATTACAGCTACAGATACTGTGTCTTACTTCTCTTAGACTCTTATCTTCGAGCCTGGAAGACGTTCAAACATTCCACGTTTATCTGTTTAAATTTCCTCTTTACATTTCATTCAGAAAATACTTTTGATTTGTGCAATCTCTAGATTACATGCAAATTCACAAACCGTCCTGCTGCAACATTCAGTTCATTCACGTGGAGGGAAAATATCAATGTTGCCATAGCAACAGATGTCCAATTCGCACAGTTTGTTTTTTCTGAGTTCCGATGACGTCATTGTCCGTATTTTATTTGGCTTTAGAACGTATCTGCGCACCCTTTCATTAAATGCTCACGTTTTTAATTAATTTATTTTTGCATTTTCACCCGCACTCCACTCAGCTCTGAAGCAGCACTTGGTTGCATGTTTTCGGCTTCCTTCTGCAATCACGCGATGAAACATTATAATGTGTTCCCCACCTATTATATATATAAGACGTTTGCAGCTGCACGTATGTTTTATTCAAGGTTTGTTTTGTTATAGATGGCATCCCCTTTCAATCAATACAAACAACTCAGCACAACGAATACCATCAAACCTGTCACTGAATCTGCATTCTTATATATCGTGTATTGAAGATGGGTGCAAGAGCCAGTGAAGTTGTACTGATGCCCTTTCAGATGTGTAATCAAATTTTGATTTATTTTCCATGCTTTCCGAGTAATACAAGCTCCTCAGGGTTATGTGAATATGTTCTGTTTTTCCAAGTCAAACTACACATTTGGGTGTCAGGGTTGTTTCCGTGCACAAGGCTCATAGATCAGATCTGCGTAGATTTTACTGACAAAACGGAGGGAATATGAGAAACATTTCTCACGGTTTTGCTATACTGGCTAAACATCCAGTGGTGAATATTTATAGCATAAAAGAGATGCAAAAATCCAAGCAATTTGCAGTTTCACTCTCGAGACACTAGTAAAGACAGAAATAAAACACTCGAGTGAGGACTAGACTGTTTTCATAGACTGACACACTCAACATTAGGCGCGTCTGTCACAGAGGCCAGACTTTTGAAAGGTATTCGAACCAAAAGACTTTCGAACCGGGAGAAAATATCTTACCAACCGAGCTATTGATAATCATGATAGCTGTCCACTTCTAGCTATTGCTATTGGCGTTCACCCGTGAAATATTGAAATAACCCGATGAAAACAAAGCGCGTTTGCCCAATAAACGGTTACGAAATTCATTGAAATATTTCATCTTACAGAAGTTTCATCACTTGCGTCACTGTAATGAAATCAAGAGAAATGAAGGAGCCAATTTCAGGCGCATGGATTGTTGACTTTGTTCATTAATATTTGGAGGGTTTCATTGACGTCAGTGGAATATTTTCACAAGTTTTCTTTTTTTGCCAAATTGTTGATCTTGAAAGACTGTGCAAAACCTAACAAAAATCTCTGTTGCCTTAAGTTACAAACAGGCCTACGTGTGTCAGTCATTCCTCTGTAATGGCGGCATAAATCTACGGAAATACAACATTTGCCAACCTTTCAAATAAATCTTTAAAGCAAATTCACGGTCCTTCTTATTCTCTACACCCATAGCCCGCAAACAATCTGGACCATTCAGCTCTTGAGAAAAAAGACCCCGTATGCTTTTAGTTGGCACATGTATTTTATTTGACGCTATCTGAAGTTCCGTTCATATAAACCGTTAATATTTCTTTTTATCATTATTAATTCTAGCACCAAAGCTTACTAGGACATTTTTGTTAAGAGCTTTTCATGTAGTCTTCATTGGAGTCAAATACCCATTTTTGGCTTAACCTTGACACATTAAAACAAAACTTGGCCGGGATGAGCTTTGACAAAAAAGCTTGCATTCCATGGGAGGTAAACGTTGAAAAAAATGAACATTATTTTGCAAGAGTTATTTCCCTTCTAGTATATCTAAGACTCCACGTTTCTTTATTGTACGATAAATTTAAACACACAGAAACAGTGTTCCTTCATACACACGATAACACAAGCTAACAACTTTTTATTGTGGTGCTTGTTACGAATTCAAAACCATATAAAAAAAATGGATCTCGAGCTGGGTAACCTGTGTGACAAAAGATTAAGAAGCATTTTAAAGAAAAACGTAATGCAGAGAGCATACAGTGCAGGGGAGAGCACTTAAGTGCATCTTGATATAAGTCCAGATGGGTTGTTTCCCTTGTATCGCAGGACAGGGAGCACTTATTTTTGAACATTCATGTTGTTAATAAAAATTACGATTTATATAAAAACGCCATATTTTTTCAGCATAAATTTACAACTGAAATGATAACTTATAAATGTACATTCTGATATTTGTATACTGTGATGGTTGTAGACATTATGCATTTTATTTCTTGGCTGGATGGCTGAATAGCCTAATTGGAGAAAAAAAATGAGAACGCAGTGATGACGTTGCTACGCTTTTATTTCACGCGAAATACCTTTCCTGCTATTTGCCGTCACGGTCCATGGGGCGATAGGACGATCTCATTCGCCTCCAATACGCTTAAAAATTTATATTTATGTCAGCAGCACAGGAGTGGATTGGTGGTGTGTCGCGAGTTAACCCCTCCCCACCTCCACCCATCCACCTTTCTTCCACTTACACTGTTTTATTTTGTATGAGATGTTACACCAAAGACCCAAGATAGGTCTTTAGTTACACCAATGTCCCATGTATCATAATATTATATAAATCATAACCAGAATTGTCTTAAGAACGAATGGGAAGCTTTATCTTGCACTATCCCCTACACCCTAAAATAACTAAAGTCTTCCGGGGCTCAGTCATATGCGCAACTGATACCAACGATAAATAAATTTACACAGATAGATTTCTTCTATGACCCTAGCACGTCCTGTCGCGAACACGAACCCACCACGTGTGGTCAGATCTTGTCGGGATGCAGCCATGTGCTCGAAGTTCGCACAAGGCAAACTCCCCGTGTATCACGCCTGCTGGAGTAGTTCGTCCTGCTTAAATTATTGACGAACAAGCCACACCAGTGCGCGCGAGTCCCAAATTTTCAATACGGTGCAACTGTTGCCACAACCTCCCAAAGCTCCACTCAGGACTCCGATATACTTTCACCACGATCTAGCTACAGATGCCTTGTGAGTGTTTAAGACTCCGCATTCTACCACATTAAGTAGGGAACTCACTACATGTATGGTCTTAATACGCCCCTTGCCATGACCCTGCAAAGGCCAACCACGTTCCAACTGACTTCTAGAATCGTGCATACCTACTTCAATCTCAGTTTTAAATTGTTTTTGTATTACCATGTTAGCATTTGTTACATTTTTTCTGGTCTCAGACTGTGATCAGAATGGCGGATTGTCCAATGCATTATGGTTCAGATTTAAAACTCATGTCACGAATAATCAGTTATAATCAGTTACTAATGGTAGCATCAGGTTCCCAATGTTTGTTTACTGTTTATTGTCTCATATCTTTCTGAGTTTAATTAATTACTCAGTGCTTTCTTGAAAAGCACCAGCTACTCAGCTAGTCAAAATAATTAAAGTGACGTCTTGAGCATAGTCTGAGATATTTTTGTTTTGGGTCAGAATCTCGCTATAACCATATAACCTCTCACGAAGGCGAGATATTGACCCATACAAAAAATTAAACGATACTCACGACTTGCGTACAATTAGTTGGACTACTACTCAGCCTACTGTAAGGTACTGTCAACGAGCCACTACATGATCGGTCCCTTTCGAAAATATTCTTGAACTACACCATAGTCCGTAGACCGTAACGTGTTCGATGACCGAAAAATATCTTCAAAATTACCGTATTGCCAGAATACTCTTTGCAGAGTGATGCGATTACTGAAGATGATGAAAGCTCATTAGGTCGCCGGACAAGAGTTTTGGGACGGGTTAGTGACGGAAAAGTACTGTATACCATTTGCGCGTGCGTGGAGGAAAGACATTTTGGATGCACAGACACTTGGATGCAGTAGAGCGGTTCTTGCCCCAGAATGAATCTTGTACACATGCTGTGACCCCCTTCAATTCATAACAAACATGTTTTGCCCACCAAACGGCACTTCAGAAAAATGCCCATTTTTCACTATATGGCTATTATAACACAAAGATGCAAAGCTTCTCAATCGGGCAAAACACGGGCATAGGAACACGAGTCCAGGATCGTATCTATTTGGCAGATTTTACTTTTTTTCCCATGCAGAAAAATAGAAAATAAATGCTCAGTCCTATTTTAGCGAATTCTCAGCTTTCCAAAAATTACCCCTCACTCCGATATTTCTGAGCATTTATTTTCTATTCTTCTGCATGGGAAAAAAAGTAAAATCTGCCAAATAGATACGATCCTGGACTCGTGTTCCTATGAACACGGGTGCCATGTTTCACTCGTCATTTCAAGACAGTAACATACCTCAAAACTTCTAGTGTCAATCAAGAGGCCATACATTAATCTCCACGCAGATATAAGGACTGTTTCGAATTCCTGCTTTGACTTAGAGAAATTGACTCTGATTTCCAAATTTACACGTTTTCTACTTTCGGTTACTGAATTGGGCGAATGGATACCGGTTTCCTCCGCGTCCGCTTTTAACCGAGCCGGTGTAACATTAAATTTTGACCCCGTTGAAAATTGACCCCATGGGTTATTTTTCAACGTTGAGAACTGACCCTAGATCATTTTTCAACGTTGAAAACTGACACTGCCAACATTTCACATTAAATTTTGATCAAAAAGTCGTTGAGACCTGATCAGTCGTTAGATTTTGATCAACACTGGGGTCATTTTTTAACGGTTAGATAAATTGAAGTTAAACGTTGGAGATCGTCTGTTTGTTGTAGAGAAACACTAGGAAGGCTTCTTAAAAATGATTTCACAAGGCCGAACCCTGACTCAAACTGACAACTTCGCTGAGGTAGGCAAGATCGTCTATATGTTGGACAGGGAACCGTTAACGAAAGTTTAACACAATTATTTCCGATGGATGGGTGTGTGTGGTCGGAGTTTGACATGCACATCGAGACTTCCACACAGGAAGCATCTTTTCCGACCATAACTCATAATTATGGCCATTTTACGAACTTGTATGTAGTACATGTATATGCGTACCATGTCCCTGTGATAAGTATCATGCATGGTATCAGGTGTTATCAGTGTTACAAAGCAAAGGAGATAAATGTCAGTTTTATAAGTAAGTAAGTAAGTAAGTAAGTAAGTAATTTATAGTGACATGTGTATTCAAATTTAATAACATATTAAATACACCCGGCCCAATGGGCCTATACGTCACCTTAAATAAACATAAAATATTTACATAAAGTCGCAAGTTATTATATTTACAGGCTCAATTGCCGAACTCGCAGGCAAAATGTGATAGAAATATGAAGAGAATCTATCATAAATGCATTTAACATGGATCATCATTCGGTAATAAAATGTATATAATCTTCGCTCAGTTTACAGTTCATGTGATTGTGATATATCTAATAAAGTTATCTGTAAATGCTTAAGTATGCTTTGACAATATATTTGGCAAGCGTTCAAGATTTGCTATTTATCAAATATACTAATTTTTCTGAATCAGTCTATAAAATGAGCACTTTGTTACAAATTGTACAAAAACAACAGAGTCTATCTTCTACACGTTTGCCAATATGACGTCCGGTGGTAGAATGCCACACCTTAACTGGGCAAGAAGCGATCGTTCATTTCTTTTCATACTCAAATTGACATATTGTTCGGTCTCAAATTCAGTTTTGAATAATGTGTAAGTTATCAGCTTTGTTACATTTTCTATCCCGGTTTTGAGCGTTTTCATCCATGGCTGTACGGTATTGAGTTCAAGCTTTTTACGGACTGCAAAGTTTAGAAAACATCTATTCAGCTAAGTCAAAGCCTAGTGCAAGATTGGAACGCTGGATTCTCAGGTTAGCACCCTACCGGTTCAAAATACGGCATATTAAGAGCTCACAGAATATTGCCGACGCGTTATCGGGACCTCTTGATCAAACATACTCATACGTGAAATTTATAGCAAGGGAGTCGACCCCTAGTGCTATGACGAAGCGCCAGTCTAGATGCAATAATGAAGTGAATGCTGTTCGCGAATGCATATTGTCTAATGAGTGGCCTAAGATTTAGCAATTGAGGCCATATATAGCAATCAATGATGAGTAATGTAAAACAGGCTGTCTGGTACTCCGAGGTACTAGAATTCTCATTGCCGAAAAATAAACGGAAGTGAAGACCCATACTGGAAGTCTCCTGCATGCATAACTTTGTCTCCCTTCCCTACCTTGAATATTTTACTTTTCGAAAACTAAAGCATTTTGGCAGGAAAAGTCACGTGACAGGCAACTGCTCAGAAACATGTGTTCGCGGTAGAAATCAAATTTTCAATTTGGTCAAACTCGCACGGAAACACGTTTTTAAATGGACATAGCGGTGTAAAAAATTCTTCCTTGACTTTGATCATGTAACATCCCGTAATATGCCATGTATATGTTTTAATGTTGGGACCGCATCCAAGTTTGGGAAATTGTTATGGAATCTACGGAAGCGATTACTTTTTTTACGCCATGGCCATTAAAAGGATATGGTCGCAAGATAAGAACCAAAATTTCTGAAATCTCATTATTTCGTCATACGTTACCGTGATGGGAAGCACAAGATATATTCTGACGAAAAACGGGGACCGAAAGAAAGTAACATTAGTTCAGGAGACCCAGTTCGTGTTAAGCAAAATAAGTCTAACAAATTGGACACACTGTTTAGTCCAAATATGTATACTGTTCTCAAAAAGGAAGGTTGATTCTATACTAAAAACTTAAAATATTTTCTTTATTTCAAAGTCTTTACATTTAATATTAAAGTTACACATTAATTACGTAAAAATGCTTTGTAAGCCGGGCTTTTGTTATTAAATTCTGTTAGGGGAGGGCCTTCATTCATGTTGGTAAAACTTGTGACCCAACAAATTTGCTTCAAAATATTTAACATGCATGTTTCCATTTCTGTATTAACTGTAGTCTGTTTTTTTATTTGATGTACTTTATTATATTACATGTACAAGTTTTCAATCAATAAAATATGATTAAAAATCAAAAGGAAGGTAATACCGTTTTAATCAAATCTTGTTTACATGTAGATGGATGTGAATTTCGCAGAAATATCACACATATGAAGAAAATGTGTCATACGTACACAAAATAGTCAGGATGATGTCATAGTGATCAAACTGTGCAAAATGGTCATGTATTGAAAATATGACTGCTGTAGACACTTACATAAGACCAACTCGAATAAAAAAAATACCTGAAAAATACAATTCAGTCTATAGCAAATTGGGCGATTCAGGGCCCAGAGCTGAGCCTTCACACCTCAGCATGAGTACTATTATTATCAGTTAGGCAAATCATTTGAATGACCTCTACTGATTGCAAACACACGGCTGCAATAAATTATGGGGTCTCCAAGAGAGGAGTTACTTGATCTCTGGTAATAAAACTGACCAGCAGTTGCATTATTTATCTGATATATATATAGAACAACAGATTGCGAGTTAAAGAAACAACTACAAAAAAAAAAAAATATTTATTTTGTGAACCTTGAGACACACTTAAAAGATTTTATAATAAAGCTGTGACTTTTGAAGTAAATTTTAAAATATTCTACCAAGTAATTAAAGTTGCATGTTAGTACTGTATTCTTTTATGGCTAAAAGTAATTATACTATAAAAATAAAAGCAGGTCTTCTGTTGACAAGATCTCATTTTAATAATTAACAAGTCATTTCTACATATTTATTTTGGCAGAGACATACAGGATGATGGAATATTCTTATCAGTTTGATGTGATACTTATATATATGTGTGTACTCATCAATATACAGTAATAGAAACAAGAAAGTAAAATTTGACATTTAACATTAAAATTTAACCAGGTTTCAGTTGTATTTGCCTGGCATTTTAATTACTGTAACTTAACTAACGGTCTTCCTGCCAAGCAAATCCTGTAAATTGTTAGAAATTATGGACATTATCAAAGTCCATTATGCTGTATTCTAAAAACGCTGTTTCAATAGCTCTGAAACATAGCTTTAGAGGTTTGATTTTTACCTTTCTGTGATCATTTTTTATGGTTTTTTTCTACAGACTAATATGGTTGTTCAGAGGAGTCGCTTTCAGTTTCAGTATGTTTATTTAACGGATAAACATGTGTATTCAATTGTTAACAACCTAGAGGCCACATTTATATTAACGCTAATTTAATGAAAATTCTCAGAATGTTTATCTCTGTCATTCTTAGGTTCAATGCAAAACTGGGTCATATGGGGTCAAAAGCTAGGTCACCCATTAAAATCAAGGGGAAAGTTTGTTAACGCTTTTGTTCATTTAATGTACATGAAACTTGGTCAGAATGTTTTTGTGTATGAAATATCGCATGAATTTTTATCTGGATCATGTAGGGTCAAAACCTAGGACACCAGGTCAAATCAAAGATTGAGCTTGTTTACACTCAAGAGGTCATGTTTTGCGAAAAGGAGAAGGTTCACTTTTGCACCAAATTAACTAAAGTCTCGAAATTGAGTAAAGAACATGTTTTCTTTAGAAGTATTGTTTTATCAAACTGCATAAAATATTCTACAATATATTCATTATAGAAGAAAATAAGTAACAGTGGTCTCGAAAAGAACTTCTTGAAAAAGCAAGGTTTTATCACTAGGAAGACATGTGTGATGTTTGAATTCATTTCATCAATGGTTACTCAATCAGAATTTGTTAAGTCAAACAACGGCCATATTCATGCAAGGGTTGTGTAACCGTCCAGTAAGGCTGATCACTGGGAAGGCTGGTGCATTGAGTGGTTATTTTGGATATGGCTATGTTAATAACTCAATGAATGTGTGACGCAGACGCTGGGGCCATTTGAATAGCTCTTATTCTCATTCGCATAGTCAAGCTAATGGAAATGTACGACTGTATGAGTTTAGCATTGAAATTACACTTTTTTCAACTGGTTGTTTTTTTAGTTCATTTTATATAATTATCTTAATACGACACTAGTAAAGAATAGGGTTTCAAATATAGGTACTTTATTGGGAAGACCCAAGGCGCCCTCCGTGCATTATTTCATCAAGAGAGGGCAACTCGTAGAATAAACCACCTTCCGTAAGCAAGCTGGAAGAATTCAAAGTACCGAATGAGGGTCGGATAAACATCAGTGAGGACTAAGTGATTTGAAGTCAGCGATCTTAACCACTCGGCCACGGAGGTCCCGTTTATTACTATAACAGGATTGTAAGAGTGCCCAACTGGATATGAAATTATTTATTCAATGTAATGAGGTGTAATTTTGAAATGACCCAGGAGGTCAACATTTTAAAATGACCCCTAAATTGCCGACGGGCCCTAAATATAATTACATCACATTTACATGACCGAAAGCAAAACGCCAACTTATACGAATGCCAGTCATGTCAAACCACTCTGTGAAGCGCACAATCCGAAAATTTATGCGGAAATCGTACAGCCAAACTTTCTACATCATGATCAACAATTTGGTTACCGGTAATATTATCCCCTTTATCCTGTTACCGTTAATAACTACACCTTAATAGATGTTATCCGGAACTCGGCAAATGTGGGTTTTTCCCAGATAATCCGGGGGTACAAACAAACTTTTACCGTTATGGCTTCACGGTACACAACCCTTCACAAAAGGTTGATCAACGTGTTGCGCTGATTTAACTTGTTGTAACTGTAAAAGTTTGTTTGTACCCCCAGATTAGCTGGGAAAAACCCAAATATTCTTTATTCCGGAGTAAGTCTATTTTTCTAGCAGATCGGCTATGTCACAGAACGCTCAAAGTCATAAAGTGTCTTACTCTACGCTAAAAGCATGGAATTAAAGGTGCCCGATAGGATAATTTCTTCAAAATCTGACAGTTTTCTGAGAAGGTTTTTTGTTTCGTTTGACCTAACCAGAGAAATGTTTTCCAACAATATTGTCAAATTGCTCACCAAAAAAACAAAAACTGGTATACTTTCTAATATTACACTAGGCAGTTTCTCTTAAATACGTCCGATACACAAGTGATAAACAACCACCTGTCATTCGAACAAACGGCCCACAATTGACGAGAAATTGAAATATAACCCGACTGTAGTAGATCAGTTTGTAAATAAGCATTCAAAAAAGGGTAGCCGGGTTTAACTTCTATTTCTGACCAGTATCAGAGTTATTATCGATGAATTGGCAAGTAATTAGCAGTCTTATTAGCTCGTGGCGTGCTTGAATGAATAACTAAATGTTTATCACTTTAAAATATGAAAAGAATACAGAAATATTAATCTTTCATCTGTATGGTAATAGGTATATTGCGTAAGATTATTGGGATCAGTTCTCAACGTTCAAATATGACCTGCCTAAAGTTGATCAGTTTTCAACGGGGGTCAATATTTTACGTGTGATTGGGTCATTAATTAACGGGACGGGTCATTTTTCAACGTTGAAAACTGATCACAAATCCGTTGAAAAATGACCCATGGGGTCAATTTTCAACGGGGTCAAAATTTAATGTTACACCGGGCCCAAGTTTTTTATGCGCTGACCAATTAAATATACATCTAACAACAGGCAAAAATTTAATTGGTTAGCGCCTAAAAAAGCTCGCGCCCGGCTCGGAATGCTATAGCCGGGCGCGGAGGAAACTGGTATCCATTCGCCCAATTCAGTAACCGAAAGTAGAAAACGTGTAAATTGGGAAATCAGAGTCGATTTTTCTTAGTAACAGCAGGAATTCTAAGCAGTCCTGATTTCTGCGTGAAGATTAATGTATGGCCTCTTGATTGACACTAGAAGTTTTGAGGTAGGTGTATGTTACTGTCTTGAAATGACGAGTGAAACAGGGCACCCGTGTTTTGCCCGATTGAGAAGCTTTGCATCTTTGTGTTATAATAGCCATATAGTGAAAAATGGGCATTTTTCTGAAGTGCTGTTTGATGGGCAAAACATGTTTGTTATGAACTGTAGGGGGTCACAGCATGTGTACAAGATTCATTTTGGGGCAAGAACCGCTCTACTGCATCCAAGTGTCTGTGTTTGGATGTGAGTGAAGCGAACTTTTATCAAAAGAAGTAGATTCTAATTTATCAAGTTAGATTCCCTTGTGTCCGTACAAAACTTCGAAGTGGCAACAACATTTAATGTAGTAAGGCAGGATTTCAGGACTTTTCACCTCCTGGACGGTTCGGCCCTGGACGTTTCGGCCTCAAAACCCTGGTCTTTTCGGCGTCTTTTGTAAATTTGATGAAGATGTAAAATAAATACAATTATGAGTTATAATATTATATATAATATAACTCATACTTGCAAACACATTACATTTATGAAATAAAGATGATTTTTTTTGTCATAAATATATTGAAATTTCCCTGGTAAAATAATTATTTATAGGATAGTTTATATGAATTGTGATAGAATTATCAGCTATAAATCTACATGTATATTTATATATGTATATTTTTGTTATAAAATTATATTATTAAAATTATAAATAGCTTAAAATGACATTGATTATTATATGTTGTTATATAACAGACAAGAACAGATTAGGGATCATTAGTTAAAGAAGTGTTAAAGTTGTAAAATGCATTAGAGTATTTGTTTATTAGCACCTTTATAAAGGTGTTACTTTTATTTCGGAAAGGAGTGAAAATTTGACTGATTTCTAAGACCAAAGTACCTTTTTATATTAAATAGATTAAAGAAAATCAAAGGCCAAATCCATACAGTATATCATACTATAACAAAACATAGTAGCCGAAAAGACCAGGGCCGAAATGTCTAGGAGGTGAAAAGACCAAGGCCGAAACGTCCAGGAGGTGAAACGTCCAGACACCATAAGGCAGTAAGTGATGCACAGAATTAATTCACAACAAATTCGCCTGAAGTAACTGTTCGTTTTCGGGTTATGCTAAACTGCTGACGAATTAGTTCTGGCTTCCAAAACTTTATAAGCCGCTTTTTTAACATTTTGTTCATTTATATGATGCGGCATTAAAGATCAGGGAAGCGTTTTACTAACATATCGTAAGATTTTCGTAAGAATTTTCGTAACTTTACGCTTACGTTTAAAGTTACGTAAATCGTAAGTGCGTTTTACGAAACTTTCGTAAGTTTTTTCTTACACGTACGTTTAAATAGTTCGTAACTCTTCAATGGAGGTAAAAAAGTGGCGTTGCGGGAATTACTGTCAAAACAAACTGTCGTCTGTCACCTGTCACATACATTCAAAATGGATTCCTGCACAGTCAAACGGTCAAGAAAGCTTAACTGGGCCAAGGCTGAAGTTGATGAATTACGAAATTCTTACCTTGAATTTCGTAGTGTTATCGATGGACGACTTTGCATAGGTTTAACGAATTTTGACAAGGAACAAACCTGGCGGAAGATCCAGGAAAGGTATATACTGGCTATACTGAATACCGGTGATCTAATAAAATGGTGGACTACTTATTAAAGAGAGAATTAACGTTTGAAACAGGTTACGAAAAAGAAGTCAACTGATTAATTTAACAAAAGAAAGCCTTCTTGTACTGTCTGGAATTGTGGCAATAAAATTGCGCGAGTAAATGTGCTTGCAGGGACAATGGTGTGTCCGTCACCGATAATAGAAGTACCCCGATAATAGGGTTACAGAGGATACCTTCTAGATTTTTGGTAGATCATACCAATATTATATACTGTTATTGATGACTAATAATGAATAAACAATATTTGCATACACATGGATTTCATAAAAAAGTGGGGACTACCGGTTTTCTTCAAATTTAGTCTCCAGTCATTCATCAGTGATAAACTTTATATCGCACATGTTAAAAAGTTCAGAGCTCTGCAAGCTGGTCACCAAGAACTAATATCCAGATCATACACATGTATAACAAATGAAAAATTTTTGCTCTTAATGTTCAAATTTCTTTTATTTTTGTAATTTATACAGTTTAAGAATTTAACTTTACAAGCAAGTTCAGAAAAGTTGTGCAAACGTTTCTGTGTATCCTCTGTAACCCTACAATCTTTGTACTTCTATTATCGGTGGTGCACACAACATTGTCCCTGCAATTACATATTTTCGCCTAATTCTGATAGCAACAATTCCAGACAATACAAGAAGGTTTTTCTTTGTTAATCATTCAGTTAATTTAAATTTCGGAACCCGTTTCATACTTTTATCCTCTCTTTAATAAGAAGACCACCATTTTATTAGATCACCGATATTTAGTATAGCCAATATATTACAGTACTTATATGAAATTGACAATAAGTTTTAATAAGTTTGACACACCTTTATTATAAACATCCCTACCCTCTAGTATTTACCTTCAGTTTGGTAAACTGTAGTCAAATAAATGATAAATAATTCATAATTTTTTTTTCAGAAGTTTAAAGAGATTGATTAGCCAATGCATGAGAAATTAAATTTTTCATTTACTTAAATGTTATTGACAGGGTTAATGCACAAAGCACTGTCCACAGAACAGTGGAAGAAATGAAGAAAAAGTTATCAGACATGAAATCTGCATTGAAGAAGAGGGAGAGGGAGAGGCGGTATCAGTCACAGAAGACTGGTGGGGGGCCAGCACCCACTATGGATGAATGGGATGAGAAGGTTAATTAATTTTGGACCAGTGTCTTACATGGAATTTTAAAAAAAATGAATACACTCATACAAATCTATAGTATTATTTATTAACAGAAAAAAAAGATAAATATAGTTTTGAATAGTTCTGTACTGAAGGTATGTTGTAAACAGATTCAAGCTGCTTGTCCTCTCATTCTATTGAAAAAAAAAACAAAAAAAACACACTTTCAAAATGACAGATTTGAAAGATATTTGTAAAAAATAACCATATAAAAACAGAAATAGAAAACTTAGATATGGGTTTTTCATTAATTTTTTTTTGGAAAACGACAAATATTTTTGGTTTTAAGTCACTACTACACTTAACAGTAAATGTTCATATAAACATGCTGGAAAGCTTTTGCAATATTCGTCATTTTTCACTTTTATATTGAAAAATACGAGTGAACAAAATTCATAGTTGATATTCAATGTAGTGGGCAGATGAATGTAACAATCTTGAAACAATTTTATTTTCTACTAAATCTTAATCTAAGCATCTTTAATATTTTTTGAGTAATAAAAATGTTATTATGAATACATCACTTGTCAATATTACTCTATTTCAAGTATATCAAGTGTCTGTCATTCTGTCTTATAATACCTCTTCTTGGCATTTGTTCACCCTAAATATGAGCCTAGCTACACCAACATGGATATCATTCAGAGTATTGCGATAACCCTGCCAGGTGGTCAAGGAGAAGAGTGTATGACCTCTTATCCAAAGGTTGTTGGTTCAAATCCTAGTAGACTAGAATCAAAGATATTTTCTAACTTGATCTTCAAATTCCTTAATGCTGAATGATTACTGGTAAGGAACCCTGGAAACAATAAAGAAGGTAATCTAAGTTGTAAGAAGTTGTATCACAAACGAAGTAAACTAAATGGTCTAAGCTGAACTTAACAGGAGCAACTGAATATAAATGTTTATTCGTTTTTTTACCTCTTTCAGATGATTGAAGCCATTGGAGAAGTGGCAGTTGGTGGCTTTTGTGGAGTTGATACTTTCACTGAAAGTATGGAGACTGGTAAGCTATTCTTATTGCTAAATTTTGATCTAGTCTCCAAAAAAAAAAAAAAAGTTGAAAATTATCTAAAGACTTCTAGGCCAACCTTGAATGTGAGTTATCTGGATCATGAACATGGTCACACATTCAAATTAATAATGTTTTATAGGACTGCTATCTTATTAACCTAAACAACGCAGTTGGAAGGACAGGTAAATCCCCTTCTGCAGCGGACATGAATGTGTACTTCTTGACCTTCAACCAACCATGACCTTGATGTTGTGCCATGCATATTATAAGCACATTGTCTCATGATAGTAATTATTTGTGCCAAGTTATTCAAACTCTTCAATAAAGTCAAAAATTACGGAGAAAATTTAACCTTGACCTTAGGGGTAGCAACCTGGATGTTGGGTTCTGCACATCGTGTAATAGTGGTGATCATTTGTGCAAAGTAATTATAAAACTTTTTGTAAGCCAAGTTAGAAAGTTATAGAGCAGACGTGAAATGTGGATGTTGGACCTTTAAGTGTGACCTTGACCTTGGGGGTAACAACCCAATAACTGTGCTCTGCAAATCGTCCCATAATGGTGATCACTTGTGCCAAGTTATTTCAAAAAATTATCAGCAGTTTAAAAGTTAAGGAGTGGACACGAAAGTGTTACGAGTGGACAGAGGGAGGCCATTCCTATAATCCCCTCCCCGCTTTGCAGAAGGGGATTAACAAGACAATTATTATTCTATGACATATTATGATATTATGATAATGAAGTAATTTCAACTCAAAAACTATTTTGATGACAGTCTAACTTTTAGTTTACAGTTACCTGTAGTTTGAAACTAACACTGAATATCATTACATCATAAGGAAATAAAATATTATCGGATTTAACTGTACATATGCAATATAAAAATAGAAACTCATAACAATGCTTAGAATGTATATTATCTATCAAATGTTCCAATGCAGATACCCTATATAATGAAAGTAATCATAATATTTTCAGCTACTATAGAATCTGAGGATACTTCTGCAACATATGAAATAAGCATGCATACTGATGAAAAAAAGAAAAAGAAAAACAGTATGTAACTGGTTTTCTGGATATGATTTTCAGTCATATTGTTAGATATTTAGACAGTTACGATATCTTTTGATAACAGATCATTTTGAAAAGGTTTAAAATAGAATGTTATATATATCTGCCATCTTTGCTTTGTCAAATTACATTTGCCATATCAGAATAAAGGGAGTTCAGTTTGTCTGAGGTAAAGGTACATTTAACAAATCTTTTTCATCATCAAGTTGATTGTGTATAGTTTGTTACTACAGAAGGCAAATATGGCCATAGAGTTTAACAGAAAATGTTGTTTTAGACAGGCAGTGAGAAACATCAAACATTTATCTAACCTACTGTGCTTCTGCTGTTTATACTAAAAAAGTTACACTACCTTTTCACATGTAAAATGTTGCATTGTTTATTTTTCAGATGCAGATGATGATACAGAAAAAGTAATTACTTTGCTACAAGATCAAAACACAACCTTAAAGCTAATTCTTGAAGAACAGAAGAAGACTAATTTGATTCTCAGTCAGTTATTTGCTGTCAATATTGAGCCTTGATTTATCCAGACTTAGTATTTAAAATGTATTTATTAGATCTTCTCTAGCTCTCATGGCGTTTGGTTCATGATTCATAGCGATGTCATTATTGTTCTCATTGTCATTCTCAATGTCTTCTAGAGCCATACCAGCATCAATACACACATTGTGAAGTTTAGCACAAACCACAAACACCTGTGCACATTTTTCTGGTGAAAACTGGAGACAACCTCCTGTCTTGTGTAGGCACCTACAAATATAAATATGTAACATTTAGTAAGTCTGTGGCATAAATCACTTATGCCAAAAATGCATTAGCCTGTCTCTGGTATAAAGCATTGATTTTAATGTTACACAGTTTTTGCTACATGTACTTCTGCTGTATCAGTAAGTATATGTGGCTGTATTACACAGTTGTTTATATTACATGTACTTACTCTGTGTCACTTGCTTTCAATAGTTGCAGTTCATAGATCTCAAAACAATACTGTTTTCTATTTATAGAGAAATATTTATTCTTCTTTGAAAATCTTTTACAGTTCAGTGTTGTTATTTGTTGTCTTCAATTCATATCTGTGATAAATTGTTAATGTTCATAATTTGAATTGATTTTATATTAAATGCAATGTTAATCAATACATGAAAATACCAATGCAGTTTAACATACCTGTAAATCTGAATGTCTTAGACTCTTTTGCATAGCTGTTAGTAAAATTTTTTAAAATCAATGTATGAAAACAATTTTTCTTCTTGAAAACAGTTTGAAAATATAATACACATTTTCATAAAACAAATTTTGTAAACATACCTGAAACGACTTTTCAAAATGCCAAAGGCTCTTTCCACTACCATTCTTGTTCTACTATGTGCATTGTTAAATGCAATTTCTTGTCTAGTTGTAGGGTGAATCTGTATTAATTAAAACAAAACATGTAACTTCACTTTCGATAAAATAGATTGATATTTGTGATCATGAAATTCTGATGTTTTCATATCATAAGGTTTTGCTGACAGCAATTTTACAAGTAAAACACCAATGTTATTAAATACAATGTACCTAGGTTAAATATTACAATCACTTACAACTTCTTTAATGGGATTTTAAAAATAAAATACTGTATTACTTAATACATATGCAATGTGATACTGCTGTTATTATTATTTCAGAATAGCCAATTATCAGTCAATCTGGTGTTGTTGTAATTAGAAATGTATTGTCACAATTTAATATGTAATTCATCTACATTTTGAAGTTTATCTGTGATTAAACAGAGGTATGAAACCCAGTTTTACATGTTGTTTCTTACTTTATAGTTTAAGCAGTGGACAATTGAACAATTAAATGTTTATCCTCATACAATAATGGTATACCTTAGGTGTAAGCATGTATCGTTTCAAAGCATAACCAGAATCTCCAATTAACCAACCATGGTTGCCATTATCCAGCCATTGTTTCAAGGCGCAGTTTTCAAAAATTACGTTGTCATGGGTTGAGCCAGGCCACCTGGCAACAACATTTGTGAATCTAGAAAACATAATATGGAATAAATACACAGACTGTAACCTTAAATAGGTTTCACATTGTACAAATAAATACATTATAAATCAATTGTCTGTTACAACTTGGTAAACAAAGTTTTATGAGTGTCCTTGAAATTTGATGATTGCCATGGGTAAAGTTCAGTATGGCCAGAGGTAGCTTAGAGAATTTTGATTTTCATTGTAATATTATATAACAAAATTGGATAAGCATTCTCTTACTTCATATTTGTATTGACAACAGCTTGAACATTGATAGCATGATAGCCTTTTCTACAGACAAAGACATCTTCCCTTTCATGTGGGGAAAGGATCGGGACCAGTGTGCAGTCAATGGCTCCAATACAATTTGGCAGATGAGCAATACTGTAAAACCCCTGCTTGTACATGGCCAGCTCTTCAGCAGTAGTGGGGAATTGTATATTTTTCACTCTGTGGTCTACAGCTGCTATCACCTGTAATTTGAAGACATGCAATGTAATGGAAAGGCAGTATAACATAAGTTGGTGTAAGATTCAAACTGTTATTTTATTTATAACTTCCTTCAGATTTAAAAAAACGATATGAGTTTATGTTCCACAGTCTTACTACTTAAGAGAAAATTACCTGTATGGTAATCCTTATTCAAGAACTTGTAAAGATCTTATGTTATACTAAGATTAATATGCATTTTACAGTCAAACTTGAGGTATAGGCCACCTCTGAATATAGATTATGCTGCAAAAAGGCCAGACTTCAAGAAACCATTATTGACTTATAAGTGCTTTAAAACCACCTCCCACAGATGAAGATTTTATATGGTCCATGACCTTTGTTCACAAGTTTGGTTGATTATCTACAGTAATAATAAGTCAATTTATACCTGCCAAATACACCGACACACTGAACTTTTGGAAACTCCATGAGTTAATCCTCCCTCACTATAAAACTCGCCTTTCGCAAGAAACTGTAGTGTGATTAACAACTGAAAGTTAAATTCAAAATAGAGGTTTCGGTTGAGATTTACTCATTTTTTGTTACAGAAAGACATATTATATAAATATGAAGTTTTACAAACTTTTATCGGTAAAGAATTACCCTGTTCCTCACAGGTAGATACTTTAATCATAACATTTATTTTGATGAAGTTTGATAAGTATTCTCTGTTGATCAGTTCGCCACACTATATTTTACCAACCAAAAGGTCATGGGTTCGAATCCAGGTTATGTCAATTTTTTTTTTTCAGTTTTCGTGGTGTATAGAAGCATAACTTGACTTGTTTTTCCATTTTAACATCTGTTAAATTATAAAGAAAAACAAAATTCTGCGAGTCAGTCGCTTTAAGTGAACTGGACTGGTGTACCATGTTCACTTTATGTTACTGGATATCAAATTGAAAATGGTTACATCCTGGGTGCTTTGTGCATCGTAAGTGGAAGTGTTTCATGATTTCTTTATCTAGTGAATGATGAACACAAATTTCAGTATCCAACAAATTCAATTTATCAGCTTGAATAGACAACAGAAGATATGATAATTGGTTACTTACACATGGAATGGTATAGATAATTCAATTAAGATGAATTTAATAATTTTATCATGTTATATATAAATAAAAGTAGACTAGAAAGTGCAATGTGGCTGAGTGGTTAGCAATTCTGACTTGTGATCACAGAAAAGCCTTCAAGAGCCATCTGTTGTTTTCTCAAGCATGATACTTTATTCTCTTTTCAAAGGATGTTTGGTACTATAGTATACTGGTTGGTCCCAGAAACTGAATAGTGATTCCATTAGCTTTATGCAGCGAAGCCGAGGTTGACAGTATCTTCGATAGTTGACAATTTTACTGTCACTCTGTCAGACATGTAACATTTATTTAATTATACCAAAAAACTATTCAAACCATGAACAACTTATTTTCAACTTTAAAACGTTTGTTGCTTGCCATTATTGTCGTCTGTTTACAACGGAAATGTAAAGATAGATATTGCGCGAATGGTACAGTATAATTTTCGAACATTCAGAAACTATGGTAGCGGGTAACAGTATTATTCCGACAGTAAATTTTTTCTGACAATACTTATATGTCATGGTGGCCTATTGAAGATTAACATTGTAAATGAAATTGAGGTATAATAATATAAACTATTTCTTTTTTCTTATACTGTTACAATGCGATATGACAGAAGTTTGTTTGTATGTGACTTTGATGTATCAATGACAGTACCAGGATAATGATTGAAAGTCAAACTGAATTTCAAATATTTACAAGTACAGCAGTTACTTTTTCTCTTTACAATCTAACGATTTCTTCCATTCTCGTATGCAATCTACTTTTCAAACTGACTGAAATTACTGAGTTTCTGTAAATAATTTGTCGTTCGCCTGCCTAGTACAGTCTGTTTTTGGCAGTAATAAGTTGAATTTGAATTTCTTTTCACGCTATTCGGATATCACAACCAATCGGACACAGTTTCACAGTCAACTAAGGATGTATGACAGCATACTTCGTCAAAATGTACACTAAAACATTGACTGTCAATACTTCTGGTAAAATTAGATACTGGCACTAAAATAAAAACCAGCCTAGTCACTGGCTAATAACTGATAATTCGCAATCTTCTCTCAACATTGTTGTCAACTCGGGTCAAGGTCAGAGACAACTAAGGGGAGTAATCGCACTGAAGATGTCTACTTTCACGTACAACGTGGATGCAGTAAGAGACTGTGTACACAAATAAAACTGTTGACGATGAAACTAATAATAGAAAAATTATCTAAGAATAAAAAAGAATTACTTTTGTCATAGAACTAATGGGGTGACTCCTGTGTGTTTTAGGCGCTACATCATATTTTATCAGCTCGTGTAGCCATCTTATTTTCTCTTTACTTAGTCTATACTTCTCCCGCACTTCATTCTCTGTCAACACATCCAGCCAGTCAGTCCTTTCTCTAAAATTCCGTGCCATCCTTCTCTGCCTTCTTCTTCCCAACAAAATGTCCGCCATACTTACGTAAATCTTAAGGCAGTAAAAACTGAGCGTAAAGTTACGTAAAAACCTACGAAAATCTTACGTACGCATTTTTTTAGTAAAACACCTTTACGCAAAAAAATCGTTCGTAAGTTCAAACTTACGTAAATTTTAAGCGTAAGTACGTTAGTAAAACGCTACCCAGACCCGTTGTGAAACCTAACCAGAATCACACACATTCGTTTAACGTCTTTTTACCTCGCAAATAGTTGACATACCCTTTTCACGATTTAATCGTGTGCATTATTCGATAAAACAATTAGATTAATATCATTTCATACCATTTAGACTATTGAAATATTAATAAATACAATGAAATTGCTTGTTTCGCAGAGAAATATCAGTTTCTCCGACTTACAGTCAGCAGCTTCGCAAGATCTCGTATGACATAACCGCACGAACCGCTTAGAAAACAAACATGACTATCTATTTTTAGACTAAATTTTAAACAAACTGCTTGACAGCACCTGTTTGTAGAAGTAATGAAACTATACATGTATAAAATTGACAAGTGACAAGTGTCACATGAAGCATTGGGTCTATATTCAGGGCTCTCACTAGGGTCAAAATTTTGGGAGAAGAGACTTCTCCTTAAGGCAGGATTTGAGAGAAGTCAGAAGACTCCTGGGAGAAGTTAGTACTAGCAATGTCAGTTCCATTAGTGAATGACAATGACAGAGAGCAAATGTGTGGAGTGATTTTTATTCAACTTACTGTTAAAAACTAATGTGACATCCAAATTCAGTAAGTTTTTTGTGAAAAGTCTGGGATATGCTTCCAGTTTCACCAGAATTTTTTTTGAACAAAATTACAAACAATTTTAAGATGTAAATTATGTTGATTCATTTTTAACTGTTCCTTTCAAAAGTAACTACGACAGATATATTCAAGTCTTAGAGAAAAAGAAACTTTTTCAATGAAAACAGTAACCTAAAATTAAATCATGACCACTTATCTTAATCAGTCAATTGAATGTTATAAGTTTGCCATATAAAGAGTCTCCAAGACACTGTTTTCTATAAATATTAAAATACGTCGGGGTCATACACCGTTTAAAAGGTTAGAATGAAATTGGTAAAACATTAATGTTTAACCCTTTGCCTTTAAAATGAAGCATTCAATAAATTTGTTAAGCCATAGTTTGCTTGACTTTTAAGATTTGTAGAGTCTGTTGTACAAGACACAGTTTTCTACTCGGTGTACATCCTCAATCCAAATATGACCCAATTCAACACCTGTTGGTGGCTAAATGTGTTTATTGTGTATCAAGTGTCAACACTCAGGGTTAAATCAATGAAGGTAGGAAAATGAGCTCTGATTGGTCAATGCTTTGAAGGTAGTATGTATTGATGCCGTTTCCGAGTATAAGCTCCGCCCATATCCAGAGCTGAGCAAGTTTATTGATGTCAGCAGATGAAACATTTTCGGCGAAGTTGATATCGCTTTGATGCTTCATAAAGGCGAAGTCAGGGAGTTTTTGGCGACGATTTCACCCATTTCTCCCCCTCGTGAGAGCCCTGATATTATAGTACACTTGCAATGATAATTCTCTTGGATACTTGTAAACAAATGCTGCGAGTTTAAAGCACATGGTATTGTTTTCTTAACCGTCCACGCTGATGAACCCTTCAAGGTCATTCTCATGATCGCGTGGTCAAACATTTTGGCAAGATGGAGGCGGAGTGCTGAATTTTAAGGCATATTGGAAACTTTAAGGCATTTTGTGTTCGAAATTAGTTTTTTATGTGTTAATATTGGGCTTAGTAAAAATCTATATATAATTCTATCCGGATATGCTTCACTTTAGTAAAGTGAAGCATATCCGGATAGAATTATATATAGTTTTACTAAAAGTTTTACTCAATGGCGTGCTTGATGAATGGATGCGAACGTGTCAGATTCCTGACACGATTATTGGTAGACTTTCCCTACGGCGTTGACTTCAGCATACATGTCCTGTAACA
Organism: Cyclina sinensis; assembly: GCA_012932295.1. Classification (NCBI taxonomy): domain Eukaryota; kingdom Metazoa; phylum Mollusca; class Bivalvia; order Venerida; family Veneridae; genus Cyclina; species Cyclina sinensis. The sequence continues at coordinate 5,725,734 of JAAONU010000003.1, forward strand.
GTATATAAATCGTGTACACTGAAGACCTTAAGCTACTGACGAATTAGCTGACGAAATAGATTATATAGTAAATTGCTGGCCATATACTTAAAGAGGGATTATTTGTATTTTTCAGATCTATTATTTTATATTTATTCAATTTTGGTAAAATACAGAAAACTAGAAATATAAGAAAATCGTCCCAATTATAACTTCTACGGCGTTGACTTCAGCATACATGTCCTGTAACAGTATATAAATCGTGTACACTGAAGACCTTAAGCTACTGACGAATTAGCTGACGAAATAGATTATATAGTAAATTGCTGGCCATATACTTAAAGAGGGATTATTTGTATTTTTCAGATCTATTATTTTATATTTATTCAATTTTGGTAAAATACAGAAAACTAGAAATATAAGAAAATCGTCCCAATTATAACTTGTCCGTCGGTCTCATCCTTGCCATATATATTACCCCCATAGGCAATTTGGCACCTCTACGCATTTTCCTTCTTTATCTTTGTGGTCAGCATTTTCCGATAATCCTTCTTTACCTATATGGTCAGCAATTTACTATATAATCTATATCGTCAGCTAATTCATCAGCAGTTTAGGATGTGCCTTTGTTTTCCCATTCCCTGGCTAACGACGTACAGTGCCATGTCAGGGACGTAGCTAAGACAGACTCACAGGATTTAGCTCATTTTTTCATTAAAATTAAAGAGAAGTTAGTATACTCTGGAAAAAAACATAATATGCTTCTGTACCCCATGAAAACTAGAGGAAAAACAAATTGAATTATGTCTCCCCCCAAAAATGGGGGAGACATATTGTTTTTCCCCAGTTGTCTGTCCGTCTGTCAGTCTGTTCGTCCGTTTGTCCGTCCGTTGTCCACAATTCATTCAAACGACATCTCCTCTGAAACCACTGGGCAAAATTTAATGAAACTTGCCTAGAATGTTCCTTGCATAAAGCTCTACCAAGTTTGTTCAAGTGGTTCCGGTTCATTGCATTTCTGGGTCACAGGAGCTAAAAACAGATTTTAAAAGTTGGATCTTTAAAAATCTTCTTGTCAGAAACCACAAGGCCTGGAGCTTTGATATTTGGTATAAAGTATCATCTAGTGGACTTCTACCAAGTTTGTTCAAATTATGATCCTGGGGTCAAAAATGGCCCCGCCCCAGGGGTAACTTGTTTTACATAGAGTTATATAGGAAAAACTTTAAAAATCTTCTTGCCAGAAACCATAAGGCATAGAGCTAAGATATTTAGTGTGTACCATTGTCTAGTAGACTTCTACCAAGTTTGTTCAAATCATGGCCTCTGGGTCAAAAATGGCCCCGCCCCAGGGGTAACTTATTTTACATAGAGTTATATAGGAAAAACTTTAAAAATCTTCTTGTCAGAAACCGTAAGGCATAGAGCTTAGATATTTGGCATGTAGCATTGTCTAGTGGACCTCTATCAAGTTTGTTCAAATTATACCTCTGGGGTCAAATTTGGCCCCATCCTGGGGTCATTGGTTTTACATAGGCTTTTATAGGAAAAACTTCGAAAATCTTCTTGTCTGAAACCACAAGGCCCTGAGCCTAAAGATTTGGTATGTAGCATTGTCTAGTGTACCTCTACCAAGTTTGTTCAAATTATACCCCTGGGGTCAAATTTGGCCTCACCCCGGGGTCATTGGTTTTACATAGGCTTATATAGCGAAAACTTCTTGTAGAAGGAGAAGTAACATTTTCAGTCCAAATAATCTGGAAATTTGTCAGACAGGTTGTTTCTATGATTTCTAGCTCAGGTTTGAATTTGGATCATCTGGGTTCAAAAACTAGGTCACAGAGCCCAGAAATAGAAAAACCTTGTTAACACTCTAGAGGTTACATTTTCAGTCAAAATATCCCAGAAATTTTTCAGAAAGGTTGTTTTGATGATTTTTAGCTCAAGTTCAAAATTGGGTCATCTGGGGTCAAAAACTAGGTCACAGAGCCCAAATATGGAAAAACCTTGTTAACACTCTAGAGGTAACATTTTCAGTCCAAATAACCTGGAATCTGTCACAAAGGTTGTTTCAATGATTTCTGGGTTAAATTTGAATATGGGTCATCTGAAATCAAAAACTAGGTCACAGAGCCCAAAAATAGAAAAAAACTTGTTAACACTCTAGAAGCTTTTTTTCAGTCCAAATATTCTAGAAATTTGTCAGAAAGGATGTTTTAATGATTTCTAGCTCAGATTCGAATAAAGGTCATCTGGGGTCAAAAACTAGGTCACAGACCCCAAATATGGAAAAACCTTGTTATCACACATTGAGGTAATATTTTCATTTCAAATAACCTTGAAATTTGTCAGAAAGATTGTTTCAATGATTTCTAGCTCAGTTTTGAATATGGGTTATCTGGGGTCAAAAACTAGGACACAGGGCCAAAAAGTAGAAAATCCTTGTTAATGCTCTAGAGGTTACATTTTCAGTCCAAATGTCCTTGAAATTTGTCAGAAAGGTTGTTTCAATGATTTCTAGCCCATATTAGGATATGGGTCATCTGGGATCAAAAACTAGGTCAAAGAGCCCTAAAATGTTAAAACCATTTTAACACTCCAGAGGTTACATTTTCAGTCCAAATATCCTGGAAATTTGTCAGACAGGTTGTTTTGATGATTTCTAGCTCAAGTACATGTACTAATATGGGTCATCTTTTGTCAAAAACTAGGTCACAGAGCCCAAATATGGAAAAACCTTGTTAACATTCTAGATTTAAGAATTTAATTCCAAATAACCTGAAAATTTGTCAGAAAGGTTGCTTCTATGATTTCCAGCTCAACTTTGAATATGGGTCATCTGGATTAAAAAACTAGGTCACAGAGCCTAAATATTGAAAAACTTTGTAAACACTCTAGAGGCTACATTTTCAGTCCAAATGTCCTGGAAATTTGTCAGAAAGGTTGTTTTGATGATTGTTTTGGTGGTCAGGTTTGGATATGGGTCATCTTGGGTTAAAAACTAGGTCACAGAGCCCAAATATGGAAAAACCTTGTTAACACTCTAGAGGCTACACTTTCAGTCCAAATAACCTTGAAATTTGTCAGAAAGATTGTTTCAAAAATTTCTAGGTCAAGTTCGAATATGGGTCATCTGGGGTCAATTAACCAGGTCTACAGCAACTTTGTTAAAAGCAGTCATATTCAGGTGAGCGATATAGGGCCATCATGGCCCTCTTGTTCATACTTGGACAAAACATTACTTATGAATACTCTGACACTTTGATTGTTTCAAGTATGACCTTGACCTTAAATTGAGCTTAAATTGAACTTCCAAATGATGTTGCTTTTGAAAACCCTTCACCACAACTTGCTTCCTCTGATGTGTTTGTCTTTGGGAATAGGAAAAAGTCAAGTGTGGCCCCTGCTTGTGGTGGCACTTGTTAACATGGACCATCAGCGCATGGTTCTCTGCCAAGGTTGTTCAAATTATGCCCCTGAGGTCATTAATGGTCCGGCCACAGGGTCACTTGATCTTATATAGGGAAGACTTAAAAAAGAACCTTCTTGTCTGAAACCACAAGACTATGAACTTAGAAAGTTTGCATCAGCTAGAGGTCCTCTACAAAGATTGTTCAAATTTTATCTCTGGGATCAAAATTTGCCCTGCTCTGGGGGTCCTATTTGTGCAAAATATTAATTTTAGCCTTTGAAAATCTTCATGTGAGAAACTGTAAATTTTAGAACTAACATTTTTTGCATGGAGCATCATCTGGATGTCCTCTACTTATTTTGTTCTAATCATGTCCCTGGGGTCATTTATAGCCTTGCCCGGGGCTTACTTTATTTTACAAAGTCTTATATAGGGAAGACTTAAAAATCTTTATGTCTGAAAACACAAGGCCTACAGCTTAGATATTTTGCATAAAGCATCTGCTAGAAGTCCTCTACTAAATTTATTCAAATTATGCCCCTTGAATGAAAATTGGTTCTACTGTGAGGGTCACTTGAATTCATACAGATTTTTATAGGGAGAACCATTAAAAAGCTTCTGTTCTTTACTCAACAGCAGACCCAAAAACAAAGTATTCAGGTGACCGATCTAGGGCCATCATGACCCTCTTGTTACAATTGTTTCTTCTATCATTATGATGGAAGAAGAGCATAAGAGAGGGGGAACACAGATTATCTGTAAGTTTTTCAGCCTTGCAAGGTGGCAAGAATTTCGGCTTTTATTCATCATTAAAAATAACATCACTTCTTGTACACAATGCAACACTGAAGAAAGACTTCAAGTTAAAGCCAGACTTAATGAACTCTTGTCAGGGACAGAGGTTCAGTATTCTCATACATTTGAATGTAAAACAAAAACATTTCATACAGATATACATTACATTTTATTCTGATGAAAATATCTTACATACATTGTTACATGTACTTATAGTTTAGATATTCTAAGTTGCCCAGTTACTGTAGTGACAACTTGTATAAAACAGGCCATTGTTTGGCAACAAAACAGTTTAGTTTCAGTTTCCCTCAAATGTGAAATCCAACTTAAAAGGCAAAATTATGTAACATTTTAAGATTTAACCCTACTTAAAGAGTCCTGTAATACTTTTCTCACAGTTATATGCAAAGCTTTTTTTTTCACAAAGGTATAAAAATAATTGTAAGTAAATCAAATGATAACAAATCATGTCATAATTATATCTATTACAATATTATATATATTTTGGATTCTGTCAAAATCCTTTAGATTCAAAAGAAAGTAATTTAAGATACAATTTCAGTTACAAGATGTGAAAGGTTCAGCTCAAATAGTTTGATACACAACTATATAAATGTCAGTCGTATTCAACATGGAATCACTAATGGTTAATGGAGTATCTAAATGTGATCATGTGACTATTTTTAGCTCACCTGAGCACAAAGTGCTCAAGGTGAGCTTTTGTGATTGCCTGATGTCCGTCGTCCGTCTGTGCGTGTGTGCGTCGTCAACTTTTTCTTCAAACAACTTCTTCTCCTGAACTGCTGGGCCAATCTTGCTGAAACTTGGCAGGAATGTTACTTGCATGAAGCTTTACCAAAATTATTCAAATGGTTCAGGTCCATTGCATTTCTAGGCCACAGGAGCTAAAATTAGATTTTCAAAGTTGGAACTTTAAAAATCTTCTTCTCCAGAACTACAAGGCCTGGAGCTTAGATATTTGGTATGAAGCATCATCAGGTGGACCTTTACCAAGTTTGTTCAAATCATGGCTCCTGGGTCAAAAATGGCCCAGCCCCGGGGGTCACATGTTTTACATAGAGTTATATAGGAAAAACTTTAAAAAATCTTCTTGTCAGAAACTACAAGGCCTAGAGTTTAGATATTTGGTGTGCAGCATTGTCCAGTGGACCTCTACCAAGTTTGTTCAAATCATGGCTCCTAGGTCAAAAAGGCCCGCCCCCCCAGGGGTCTGTTCAAATGATGTCCCCTGGGTCAAAATTGGCCACGCCCCAGGGTTCTATTGATTTACATATAGTTATATAGGAAAAACATGAAAAATCATTTTTCTCCGAAACTAATAGGACTAGACCTTACATATTTGGTGTGGAGTATTGTGTTGTGAACCTTTACCAGTATTCTTAATATGTTGGCCCCGGGATCAAAAATGGCCCCGCCCCGGGAGCCTTCAATACATGTATGTAAAAAAGGCAATCTTTAAAAATCTTCTTACTGGAAACCTCAATGCCTACAGCTTAGATATTTGGTATGCAGCATTGTCTAGCGGACCTCTACCTAGTTTGTTTGAAAAATGTCACTGGGGTCACTATTGGCCCCGCCCGAGGGGTCATAAGTTTTAAATAGCAGTATAGAAGAAAATCTTTAAAAAATCTTCTTGTCTGAAACCACAAGGCCTAGAATTTTAAAATTTGGCATGAAGCAAGCTTTATCAAGCTTTTTCAAATTATTAGGTTAAAGGTCATGGAGGCTAAAAATAGATATATCTACTGTACCTCATAGAGCCTTCATTTATAGACCAATATCTTTGATATTCAGTATATAGGTTCCTTGCATGGACCTCTACCCATGGGTAGGGTTTGAGGTCACTTGGTCAAGGTCACCATAGCTTATAATAGATATTTCTACTTTCTGTCATAGAGCCTTTATTTATTGACTGATATTTTACATATTTGGTTTGTAGGCACTTACATATTTTCAATTAAAAAATGAAATACTGCTTAGCAGCAAACCTACAGCCAAAGTACTCAGGTGAGCGATCCAGGGCCATCATGGCCCTCTTGTTTATAATGTGGAAGAAATTGAATAATGTAAACACAAGTCAGTTTTCTATCATATGAAATGATTATTGTGTAGAGAGCACAATGAGATGATCACTCTCTAAACTGCCAATGTAGACCTCGTGTAGATGATGATTGTAACATATTGAGTATGGATTATTCAAACCAGATATAGCGGTCTGTCCTTGCTTCATGTCACCTGAGATATGATGAATGTTTCCATTCATACAACACACAAGCATTGATCCATCATCTAACATCAACATTTCCCATGGTCCCACCAAGTCCTTGTGTTTATATACAGCCATTACCTCACCCTGTAATGTTATACTGACTACACAGTCTTTATCAGGGTCACTGATATAGATGAGCTTAGAGTTCTCACTGAGCACAAGGTAGCGTGGATAAGAGAAGTTCTTAGTGTTCAGTGATATTTTGTTTTTCACATTACCTTGCTGATCCAGTATAAGTACACATAGAGGGTTTTTTATACAAAGCACATAGAGATGATCTTGATGGAAGGTTATTCCTCTACATCTGCCTTTAACTGGAACAGAGTAAACAGTTGACAGTTGACTTGCTGTTGTTAGTATAAGGATCTTTCTTTTGGCTGGCATAGTAACAGCTATTTTGTCTTCAGGCATCCTTGCTATGGCCCATGGTCCTGAGTCCAGTGACTTTTCTTCAGTGATGGTTTTACTTGATATGTCAACAACTTTCAGTTTATTGTTATTCCAGTCAGCCAGCACAAGTTTCTTATATGACAAGACAGCACATCCTGTGATCCAGCAAAGATCCTTATCTGTTTCTGTCCTTATATTTATATCCTCTAAGTGTAATAATTTGTCAAAAGATTTATTCATCTTTGTTGGGTTCATGGCAGCAGACAGACTAAACTTCCCCAGTATTTCTTGTGTTGAAAGAATATCTATCAAGACATCATTACGTTCAAACTTATACTGAGTAGAAGTTTTCTGTAAATCATCTTTGGCTTTTTTTACGGTGTCACACTTAAGCATGGATTGAGCCTGTTTCACCGTGATGTATAGTTGTCCAGACTGGCCTGATGTTTTATTAGCCAGTAGAAGTGACCTCACTTTCTTGATGTCTGAAGAAAGAGCATCACAGCTGTTAAGTAAACTCTGGATAGTTTGTTTGTCTTCAGTTTTCTTTTTGTCTGCTTCATTCAGAAGTGCCTGCTGCAGCTGGTCTAGTCTATCATTTATTTCTTTTCTAAAGTGGTTGATTTCTTTGATAAGGTTGTCATTACATGTATCGGTTTCTAGGTTTCTTATCTTAGCTGTTTTCGTAATCTCATCAATAACTTTTAGTTTTTGGTCAAGTTTTTGCAATGTCCACTTGTATTCTTTACTATCATCCAAACCTGCACGTATTTCAGGTATGTAGTTAATATCACATGTTCTATGATGCAAAATAATGCAGTCATGACAACCAAGTGTATCATGACCTGGGCAGAAATACTTGATTACCTCTCCCTTGTGTTCTGGACACTTCTCAATGCACTCGTTGGAAACTTTAATAGCAGTTACATGTTTACCACCTTTGTCCTTTTCAACAAGCTGATGATTTCTTAAAAGTCTTGTTCGCAGGTGACAGTCAGAGCAGATTTTGCACAGATACTCATTACAGTCCAGGCAATATTTTTGAGCTGTTATATGTTGTCCTGTGGTCAAGCACGGGTCACAGAAATTGTCAGTGTCTTCAGTGGAACCAAGTAATAAGGAATCAGAGAAGTCACTTGATGTTTGCTTTGAATCTGCCATACTTAACTAATAAATATGAAATACCTTTAATCAATGTATTAAAAATTAACATCCATTCATTCCTATTTTGCTTAAAGTCACAACTGAGAAGTCTGTCTACACCTTTTAAAACACTAGAAAATAGAATGGTTAGTAGGAGGTAAAATTTCAGCATCTAATCTTGATAAACTTTGTACTTTGTCATTTTCTAATTACTGAACTTGCACAAATATCTTTTTCAAGGGAGATTACTATCAAGTAATCAAATAAGTTATATGTTTAGATTGTTATCTCCCTTTATGTGTTTCATCTAAGGCGATGATAGTATCTAGAATGAAGTCTAGAAAATATTTCTTAGATTTATTTATATAATCTGTACTAATCACTGAATGCATGCTTAATACATTCGTCTCTAAGTTTGATTCATTTTTAATTAGTTGACTGTTTCAAGAAATTTTTACTGAAAACTATGGTCATTTTACAGACAATATATCATTCACTGGTTCTGTGACTACAGGATTAAGTTTTGTAAATGTATAGTAATTTTTACATGCTTTGTTTAACTTGACAAAATGCAGGTCTTTTAGGGTAAAGAATTAAGAGAAATTCAGTAATAAATTGAAGTTAATTAGTTTTATTAGCTCACCTGTCACGTAGTGACAGAGTGAGCTTTTCTGATCACCTTTTGTCCGTCGTCCGTCCGTCCGTCCATCTGTCCGTCACAAAATCGTTTCCGCTCTGTATCTTCCAAAGCCCTTGAAGGATTTTTATGAAACTTGGGTCAGATGTTCACCTCATCAAGGCGACGTGCAGAACCCACTTTGTGGGTGTGGTGTCTCAAGGTCAAGGTCACACTTGGAGGTTAAATGTCAAATGCCACAAAATCGTGTCCGCTCTGTATCTTCCAAAGCCCTTAAAGGATTTTTATGAAACTTGGGTCAGATGTTCACCTCATCAAGGTGACGTGCAGAACCCACTTTGCAGGTGTGGTGTCTCAAGGTCAAGGTCACTCTTGGAGGTTAAATGTCAAATGCCTGAAAATCGTGTCCCCTCTGTATCTTCAAAAGCCCTTGAAGGATTTTTATGAAACTTGGGTCAGATGTTCACCTCATCAAGGCAACATGCAGAACCCACTTTGCAGGTGTGGTGTCTCAAGGTCAAGGTCACACTTGGAGGTTAAATGTCAAATGCCAGAAAATCGTGTCCGCTCTGTATCTTCAAAAGCCCTTGAAGGATTTTTATGAAACTTGGGTCAGATGTTCACCTCATCGGGGGAGACATATTGTTTTTCCCCCGGTTGTCCGTCCATCCCTCTGTCTGTCCGTCACAAAATCGTGTCCGCTCTGTATCTTCCAAAGTCCTTGAAGGATTTTTATGAAACTTGGGTCAGATGTTCACCACATCAAGGCGACGTGCAGAACCCACTTTGTGGGTGTGGTGTCTCAAGGTCAAGGTCACACTTGGAGGTTAAATGTCAAATTCCAACATAGTAGGAGTAGTTCCAACATACTACAGCTATCGTGATGTAACTTTTCTCCTTATCAATGGAAATAGATTAAACTTGAGTGCTTGAAGAAGACACCTTGTAACTGGCTTTGTGTTTTTTGCCCATATCTATGTAACAGCACTGCCAACGACATGATTCCAACATGCTACAGGTACTAGACTGAATGAATGCAACTATTTTGTACAATATGAAACAAGGTTTCTGCTCAATCCTTTCTTGACAGAGTATGAGTTTCTTGTTCATCATGTACATTTGACAAAAATATCCCCCTTATTTTACAATAGTCTGACTCAATACTGCCTGCAGCAACTAGGCTGGGGGGAGACATATGTTTTTGTTCAATCAAAAACCCATTTCTAGTTCACCAGGATTTGAACTGTCTTTTTGGTCAGTTTTGGGAAGTTTTTAAATTGGGAAAAATTATTTGCGATTGGGAGTAGCCCGAGTTTTGGCCTCGTGAAACAGAAAAAGAAAGGCCTTTAATTCCGGTTATGAGATAATTGTCTTATGTTAATTCTGATAGAAGATAAAAGTTACGCTATTTTATGATTGCAAGTATCTCCACCCAAATGACGCGCGTCTAATCTAATTAATGCGACCAGGAAGGATGCTGAAGGCAGATATCGACCATTCAAAAAATAGCATGATATTCAACTTTTCAAGTACAGTTATTTGGACTGACTCACGTCAAACATTCAAATGACCAAATTAATTACAGGAGGACAGTTGCACCAGATTTTGTTGATGTCTTGGTGCAATGTTTAACTTAAATAAGCAACATTTAATCTTGATAAAACTGTCATGGATCAAAAAAGAAACCATTTATTTTTGAAAATATAAAACAATCTGTATGAAATATGAAATATTATTTGTTTTTCTGGTAAATTAAAATTAGTCAAGTAGTAGAAATTTACTTCCAGTCACCAGTGTGTTTTAAAAAGTCAGTACTTAACATGTAAAGTCAACTGCCTGACTTGTTTTTAAATCACCAGACTTTTGTTTGATGACTAGTAGACCTGCTATAGACTAACTCAGTATTTTCTTACATCACATCAGAAGTTTAGGACTCCACTGAAGATATATTATACTGTAACAGTCCGATTATCATAAAGTATGTAATATACAAATTACCAGGTTCGAGTTATCTGAGCTAGACCTGATTCAATTCAAAGACGATAGACCGAAGTCTGTTGTAGGGACCAGAACTTGTAAAGGGAGATAAGAGTGATCAGCCAAGTGTTATCATATAAAATGGACAGCAAGTGATCTTGGACTCCTGGGTGACCTTAGCTTGGGTGTTAGGACATCCCTAGCTCCAGAAAATATTAATATAGTTTGCTCATGAATGTTAATTTATCATTCCTGTTTTCTTAATAATTGAAAAGAGTTCATTTGTTTTACTTAGTGAGGAAATCCAAAATTTACAAGAAAGAAGTGTAATTATGAACCAGTTTACACATAACACTAGCCAGTTTTATAAACTTATGTCTTGTTTAAAATCAGAGCCAGGAAGTTCTGGTGTACTGACCTGAGAAGGCCAGCACCAAGTCATTGGAAAATGTTGAAACACTGGCTTATACTTACTGAACACAGGAAAATTGTGACTGAAAAGTCCGCCTAAACTGTCAGATAATCCAAAGAATTGTAAGAAAATAACATTTAGATACAAAGCCAAAATGGACTCAACCATAATTTACAGGTTTAAAGAACAATTAATAACTAACTGGTATAAAATTGCATCCTATTACAATACAAACAATAATTTAATATTACATGGTTGATTGTGGTGTTCTCAGAACTAAGATTTTGATGTAGTTCAAATGGTCATATCCAGTGAACTTTATAGAAAAGACCAAATTACCTGTTTAACCCAGTAGTAAAAATTCTCAAATGTATGTAAAATGTCTCTTAATAATGAGATTACAAAGTTGCCAGTTTGATTGTTGACTATTTAGAATAGTTTATTCTGTAATGTAATGAAAAAGTGCACAGGTACTGGAGTCTGCTACTCACAATTGTATTTTAAACTTTAGATATTAAAAGTTGTTTGCTTTGTTGTAGACTACGATGTCCCGAAGAGTCGACTTGGATTGCAAGGTGTACGTCGGAGACCTGGCCAGAGATACCAATGAGAAAGATGTAGAAAGAGCTTTCAGTTACTATGGAAGGTTGAGAAGTGTTTGGGTAGGCAGAAATCCTGCTGGGTTTGCTTTTATAGAGTTTGAAGATCCCAGGGATGCTGAAGATGCAGTTAGGGGCTTGGATGGAACGTAAGTACCTGCCTTTCCCTTCTAATTTGAAAAATTAAATGCAGAAGATCACTTTGTTTGCATTTTAATGTGTATATCATCATACTGAAAAAAAAAACAACTTCCAGTTTAGAAAGACAGTTATTTTTCATCAGTTATGTTTCCTGGATTCTGAAAGAGTCATTACTTATCCTGACACTTGGTTTATTTTTATGCCTTTGAAGGGTAGCATATAGTAGCTGCACTGTCCATCTGTTATTATGATAATCAAGTGCTGCAGTGCATATATTCTGGCTGTTGCGATTTGATTATTTTTGACTGAGTTATTGTCCTTTGTTTAATTTTATTAGCTCGACTTTTTTTGAAAAAAAAATCGAGTTATTGTCATAGTCATGGTGTCGTTGCCGTTGCCGTCCGAAAACTTTAACATTGATCATAATTTTTTTATTCCTTGATGGATTATCTTCATACTTGGACACAACAACCCTTTGGACAAGAACTTCAAGATGACCAGACTAAACTTGACTTTGACTCTTAAATGACCTTCATATTCAAGGTCAAAATATAGAATTTTGCTAAAATTGGCCATAACTTTATTATTAGTAGGTGGTTTCTCTTAATTCTTGGACACAACAACCCTTTGGAGAAGACCTTCAAGCTGACCAGACTAAACTTGTCCTTGACTCATAAATGACCTTCATATTCAAGGTCAAAATATTGAATTTTGCTAAAGTTGGCCATAACTTTATTATTATTAGGTGGATTCTCTTTATGCTTGGACACAACAACCCTTTGGACAAGACCTTCAAGCTGACCAGACTAAACTTGACCTTGACTCATAAATGACCTTCACTTTCAAGGTCAAATTATTGAATTTTGCTAAAATTGACCATAACATTACTATTTATGGCTGGATTTGATCTATTCTTGGACAAAACAACACTTATGACAAAACCGACATGTTGAATAACTCAGATTTGACCATGACCTTAAAATTACCTTGACCGTCAAGGTCAGATGATTGAATTTTGCTTAAATTGTCATAACTTTCTCATTTATTTATAGATTTAATTCAAACTTGGACTAAACAACAGTTGTGACTAATCCGACATTATGATTATTTCAAATTTGACCTTGACCTTTAAATGACCTTGACGGTCAAGGTCGAATCATTGAATATTGTTAAAACTGGCCATAATTATGTAATTTATGATTGAATTTGAAGCAGACTTAGACAAAACAACACTTTTTCGTTTCGATTTCAAAAATGTCATCACGTGACCTATATTTTTGACCTACTGACCTACTTTCTTGTTTTGAGCTACAGCAATGAAATTTGGACTGTGTGCACAGTTTTTTTATTTCGATTTTAAAAATATCATGGCATGACCTATATTTTTGACCTACTGACCTACTTTTTGTTTTTGGAGCTATGGCAATGAAATTTGGACCGTGTGCACAGTTTTTCGTTTCGAATTCAAAAACGTCATGGCATGACCTATATTTTTGACCTACTGACCTACTTTTTTGTTTTTTAGCTACAGCAATGAAATTTGGACCATGTGCACAGTTTCTCGTTTCGAATTCAAAAATGTCATGGCATGACCTATATTTTTGACCTACTGACTTACTTTTTGTTTTTGGAAAATTTGGACCATGTACACAGTTTTTTGTTCCAATTTCAAAAATGTCATAGCATGACCTATATTTTTGACCTACTGACCTAATTTTTTGCTTTTTAGCTACTGCAATGAAATTTGGACCGTGTGCACAGTTTTTCTTTCCGATTTCAAAAATGTCATCGCATGACCTATTTTTTTGACCTACTGACCTACTTTTTGTTTTTGGCGCTATGGCAATGAAATTTGGACCATGTACACAGTTTTTTGTTCCAATTTCAAAAACGTAACAGCATGACCTACATTTTTGACCTACTGACCTACTTTTTTGGTTTTGAGCTACAGCAATGAAATTTGGACTGTGTACACAGTTTTTTTTTCGATTTCAAAAATGTTATGGCATGACCTATATTTTTGACCTACTGACCTACTTTTTGTTTTTGGAGCTATGGCAATGAAATTTGGACCGTGTGCACAGTTTTTCGTTTCGAATTCAAAAACGTCATGGCATGACCTATATTTTTGACCTACTGACCTACTTTTTTGTTTTTTAGCTACAGCAATGAAATTTGGACCATGTGCACAGTTTCTCGTTTCGAATTCAAAAATGTCATGGCATGACCTATATTTTTGACCTACTGACTTACTTTTTGTTTTTGGAAAATTTGGACCATGTACACAGTTTTTTGTTCCAATTTCAAAAATGTCATAGCATGACCTATATTTTTGACCTACTGACCTAATTTTTTGCTTTTTAGCTACTGCAATGAAATTTGGACCGTGTGCACAGTTTTTCTTTCCGATTTCAAAAATGTCATCGCATGACCTATTTTTTTGACCTACTGACCTACTTTTTGTTTTTGGCGCTATGGCAATGAAATTTGGACCATGTACACAGTTTTTTGTTCCAATTTCAAAAACGTAACAGCATGACCTACATTTTTGACCTACTGACCTACTTTTTTGGTTTTGAGCTACAGCAATGAAATTTGGACTGTGTACACAGTTTTTTTTTCGATTTCAAAAATGTTATGGCATGACCTATATTTTTGACCTACTGACCTACATTTTGATTTGAAGCTATGGCAATGAAATTTGGACCTTGTATACAGTTTTTTCTTCCGAGTTCAAAAACGTCATAGCGTGACCTATATTTTTGACCTACTGACCTACTTTTTTGTTTTTTAGCTACAGCAATGAAATTTGGACCGTGTACACAGTTTTTTGTTCCAATTTCAAAAACGTCACAGCATGACCTATATTTTTGACCTACTGACCTACTTTTTTGTTTTTGGCGCTATGGCAATGAAATTTGGACCATGTGCACAGTTTTTCCTTCCGATTTCAAAAATGTCATCGCTTGACCTATATTTTCGACCTACGGACCTACTTTTTGTTTTTGGAGCTATGGCAATGAGATTTGGACCATGTATACAGTTTTTGTTCAGATTTCAAAAACGTCATAGCATGACCTATATTTTTGACCTAATGACCTACTTTTTTGTTTTAAAGCTACGGCAATGAAATTTGGACTGTGTGTACAGCTTTTCGTTTGGATTTCAAAAATGTCATCTCATGACCTATATTTTGACCTACTGACCTCCTTTTTGTTTTTGGAGCTATGGCAGTGAAATTGCATTGGTCCATTTCTGTGATATGCATCATTACATTCATAAAAATTTCTTTCATCTTTTAACCCAGGTTAGTGCTTTAGGACCATTGGCCCTCTTGTTTATTAATACTTGGACAAAACAAGGCTTATGACAAAACCTACATGTTAAATTATTCAAGTATGACCTTAACCTTTAAATGACCTTTACAGTCAAATTTCTAATTATTGCATTTTGCTAAAATAGCCAAACTTCTGGTTTTATGGACGGATTTGATCTATACAGGGACAAAACAACACTGAGAATAAAAGAAACGTGTTAAACAATTCAAGCATTACTTTGACCTTTAAATGACCTTGACATTACTTAACTTGGTTATATCTTTGTAGTTAATGGATGTAGTGTCTTCATGCTTGGACATAACTACTTTTTAGCTTACCTGTCACGTAGTGACAGAGTGAGCTTTTCTGATCACCTTTTGTCCGCCGTCCGTCCACAATTAGTTTGTTAACACTCTAGTGGTCACATTTTTGCCTCAATTGTCATGAAACTTGGTCAGGATGTTTGTCTCATTGATATCTCGGACGAGTTCGATTTTGGGTTCTCAGGGTTGGAAAACTAGGTCACAGAGCTCAGATATAGAAAAACCTTGTTAACACTCTAGAGGCTACTTTTTCAGTCCAGATATCCTGGAAATTTGTCAGAAAGGTTCTATTGATGATTTCTAGCTCAAGTTCAAATATGGGTCATCTGGGTTCAAAAACTAGGTCACGGAGCCCAAAAATAGAAAAATCTTGTTAACACTCTAGAGGTTACATTTGCAGCCCAAATAATCTGGAAATTTGTCAGAAAGGTTGCTTTGACAATTTCTAGATCAAGTTCAAATATGGGTCATCTGGGGTCAAAAACTATGTCACAGAGCCCAAATATGGAAAACCTTGTTAACACTCTAGAGGTTACAGTTTCAGCCCAAATAATCTGGAAATTTGTCAGAAAGGTTGCTTTGACAATTTCTAGGTCAAGTTCAGATATGGGTCATCTGGGGTCAAAAACTATGTCACAGAGTCCAAATATGGAAAAACCTTGTTAACACTCTAGAGGTTACATTTTCAGCCCAAATAATCTGGAAATTTGTCAGAAAGGTTGCTTTGACAATTTCTAGATCAAGATCGAATATGGGTCATCTGGAGTCACAAACTATGTCACAGAGTCCAAATATGGAAAAACCTTGTTAACATTCTAAAGGTAGCATTTTCAGTCCAAATAACCTGGAAATTTGTCAGAAAGGTTCTGTCAATGATTTCTAGCTTAGTTTTGAATATAGGTTTTCTGGGGTCAAAAACTAGGTCACAGAGCCCGAAAGTAGAAAAACCTTGTTAATGTTCTAGAGGTTACATTTTTAGTCCAAATGTCCTTGAAATTTGTCAGAAAGATTGTTTCAATGATTTCTAGCTCAGATTTGGATATGGGTCATCTGGGATCAAAAACTAGGTCACATGGTCCAAATATGTAAAAAACTTTTTAACACTCCAGAGGTTACATTTTCAGTCCAAATATCCTGGAAATTTGTCAGACAGGTTTTCTTGATGATTTCTAGCTCAAGTTGAGTATGGGTCATCTTGGGTCAAAAACTAGGTCACAGAGCCCAAATATGGAAAAACCTTGTTAACACTCTAGAGGTAACATTTTAATTCCAAATAACCTGGAAATTTGTCAGAAAGCTTAATTCTATGGTTTCTAGGTCAAGTTTGAATATGGGTCATCTGGAGTCGAAACATCTAGGTCACAGAGCCCAAATATCGAAAAACTTTGTAAACACTCTAGAGGCTACATTTTCAGTCCAAATGTCCTGGAAATTTGTCAGAAAGTTTGTTTTGATGATTTGTAGCTCAAGTTTGGATATGGGTAATCTGGAGTCAAAAACTAGGTCATAGAGCCCAAATATGGAAAAATCTTGTTAACACTCTAGAGGTAACATTTTCAGTACAAATAACCTTGAAATTTGTCAAAGAGATTGTTTCAATAATTTCTAGGTCAAGTTCGAATATGGGTCATCTGGGGTCAAATAACCAGGTCCATAGCAACTTTGTTTAAAGCAGTCATACTCAGGTGAGTGATACAGGGCCATCATGGCCCTCTTGTTAGACAATACCTCCAGAGAAGGTTAAACTGAACTTGACCTAGACCTTTAAGGTCAAATTTCTGAATGTTGCTAAAATTGGCCATAACTTTGTTATGTATAATTATATTTCCAAATGATGTTTCATTTGAAATCCCTTCACCACAATGTGCTTCCTCTGATGTGTTTGCCTTTGGAAATAGAAAAAAGTCGAGCGTGGGCCCCGCTTGCGGTGGCTCTTGTTTAATATTTCTTGTGTGCCCCTACAATTCTGATGTGATTGTCACCAAACTTTCACACAGGGATAATTATCAAGTACTGCAGCACATATTCTATGATTTGCCTTTTGATTATTATGCCCTCAAAGGGAGGCATATAGTTTTTGAATTGTCCGTCCGTCAGTCCGTCCAAAAACTTAAACATTGGCCATAACTTAATTATTAGTAAGTGGATTTACTTCATACTTGGACACAACATCCTTTTGGACAAGACTTTCCAACTGACCTATATTTGTTTGACCTTGACCCCTGAATGACCTTCATCTTGAAGATCCAATTGTCCAAAAAACTTTAACATTGGCCATAAGCTCCTTATCAGAAAGTCGATTTGCTTCATACTTGGACAGAACACCCCTGTGGACAAGACCTATATTTATTTGACTTTGACCCTTAATTGACTGGTCTTCAGGAAAAAGTCAAATCACCACTTTGGGGGTATTGTCATCTTACAGTGACAGTTCTTGTTTATAGGGGTTATGGCCAGTATTATTAATTGTCTCTCTACCTCTTTTTAGCTCACCTGTCACATAGTGACAAGGTGAGCTTTTGTGATCGCAATTTGTCCGGCGTCCGTCCGTCTGGCGTCCGTCCGTAAACTTTTACTTTAAACGACATCTTCTCATATACCGCCGAGCCAATTTCATCCAAACTTCCCATGAATGTTTCTTGGGTGGTCCCCTTTGAAAATTGTTCAAAGAATTGAATTCCATGCAGAACTCTGGTTGCTATGGCAACTTAAAGGAAAAACTTTGAAAATCTTCTTGTCTGAAACCACAAGGCCTAGAGCTTAGATATTTGGCATTTAGCACTCTCTAATGGAACTCTACAAAAATTGTTCAAATTATTTCCCTGGGGTCAAAATTGGCCCCGTCCCAGGGGTCACTTCCTTTTACATAGACTTATATAGGAAATCTTTAAAAATCTTCTCAGAAACCACAGTGCCTACAGCTTTGATATTTGGTATGTAGCATTGTCTAGTGGATGTCTACCAAGTTTGTTCAAATTATGTCCCCTGGGTCAAAATTGGCCACGCCCCAGGGTTCTCTTTGTTTACCTATAGTTATATAGGAAAAACATGAAAAATCATTTTACTCCAAAACTAATAGGTCTAGACCTTAGATATTTGGTGTGGAGTATTGTGTAGATAACCTTTACCAGTATTGTTTATATGTTGGCCCTGGGGTCAAAATTGGCCCTGCCCCGGGGGCCCTTAATATGTAAAAAAGGAAATCTTGAAAAATCTTCTTCTCAGAAACCACAATGCCTACAGCTTTGATATTTGGTATGTAGCATTGTCTAGTGGATGTCTACCAAGTTTGTTCAAATTATGTCCCCTGGGTCAAAATTGGCCACACCCCAGGGTTCTCTTGGATTACATATAGTTATGTAGGAAAAACATGAAAAATCATTTTTCTCCAAAACTAATAGGACTAGACCTGTGATATTTGGCGTGGAGTATTGTGTAGATAACCGTTACCAGTATTGTTTATATGTTGGCCCTGGGGTCAAAATTGGCCCTGCCCCAGGGGCCCTTATTATGTAAAAAAGGCAATCTTTAAAAATCTTCTTACTGGAAACCTCAATGCCTACAGATTAGATATTTGGTATGTAGCATTGTCTAGTGGATGTCTACCAAGTTTGTTCAAATTATGTCCCCTGGGTCAAAATTGGCCATGCCCCAGGGTTCTCTTGGTTTACATATAGTTATATAGGAAAAACATGAAAAATCATTTTTCTCCAAAACTAATAGGACTAGACCTTAGATATTTGGTGTGGAGTATTGTGTAGATAACCTTTACCAGTATTGTTTATATGTTGGCCCTGGGGTAAAAATTGGCCCCGCCCCGGGGGCCCTTAATATGTAAAAAAGGCAATCTTTAAAAATCTTCTTACTGGAAACCTCAATGCCTACAGCTTTGATATTTGGTATGTAGCAATGCCTAGTGATTGTCTGCCAAGTTTGTTCAAATTATATTCCCTGGTTCAAAATTGGCCATGCCCCAGGGTTCTCTTGGTTTACATATAGTTATATAGGAAAAACATTAAAAGTCATTTTTCACCGAAATTAATAGGACTAGACCTTAGATATTTTGTGTGGAGTATTGTATAGATAACCTTTAACAGTATTGTTTATATATTGGCCCTGGGGTCAAAATTGCCCCCCCCCCCTGGGGGCCCTTAATATGTAAAAAAGGCAATCTTTAAAAATCTTCTTACTGTTACTGGAAATCTCAATGCCTACAGCTTAGATATTTGGTATGTAGCATTGTCTAGTGGATGTTTACCATGTTTGTTCAAATTATGTCCCCTGGGTCAAAATTGGCCACACCCCAGGGTTCTCTTGGATTACATATAGTTATGTAGGAAAAACATGAAAAATCATTTTTCTCCAAAACTAATAGGACTAGACCTGTGATATTTGGTGTGGAGTATTGTGTAGATAACCGTTACCAGTATTGTTTATATGTTGGCCCTGGGGTCAAAATTGGCCCTGCCCCAGGGGCCCTTATTATGTAAAAAAGGCAATCTTTAAAAATCTTCTTACTGGAAACCTCAATGCCTACAGATTAGATATTTGGTATGTAGCATTGTCTAGTGGATGTCTACCAAGTTTGTTCAAATTATGTCCCCTGGGTCAAAATTGGCCATGCCCCAGGGTTCTCTTGGTTTACATAGAGTTATATAGGAAAAACATGAAAAATCATTTTTCTCCAAAACTAATAGGACTAGACCTTAGATATTTGGTGTGGAGTATTGTGTAGATAACCTTTACCAGTATTGTTTATATGTTGGCCCTGGGGTAAAAATTGGCCCTGCCCCGGGGGCCCTTAATATGTAAAAAAGGAAATCTTTAAAAATCTTCTTACTGGAAACCTCAATGCCTACAGCTTTGATATTTGGTATGTAGCAATGCCTAGTGATTGTCTGTGATTTGGCCCTGGGGTCAAAATTGCCCCCCCCCCCCAAGCTTTTTCAAATTATTGGATTAGGTTAAAGGTCACGGAGGCTAAAAATAGATTTATCTACTGTACCTCATAAAGCCTTCGGTTATAGACCAATATCTTTGATATTCAGTATATAGGTTCCTTGCATGGACCTCTACCCATGGGTAGGGTTTGAGGTCACTGGATCAAGGTCAAGGTCACCATAGCTTATAATAGATATTTCTACTTTCTGTCATAGAGCCTTTATTTATTGACTGATATTTTACATATTTGGTTTGTAGGCATTTATATATTTTCAATTAAAAAATGATACTGCTTAACAGCAAACCTACAGCCAAAGTACTCAGGTGAGCGATCCAGGGCCATCATGGCCCTCTTGTTTCATTTTTCTGTGGTTGTTAAAATTTTTTTTTAGCAAATTCTGCGACTGTCGACAAGCAGTGAAATACATGTAAACAGAAAGTAAAGTGTGAGTGGCTTTCATTCAGAATATTATTTGAATGATAAATCCTTGCTTTCAGGACTTTAAATGGTTCTAGAGTCAGGGTAGAGCATTCAACCGGGAAAGTACGTCCTAAACCATGGCTTCGTGGTGGGCGTGGGGGTAGAAGAGGCCGACCATTCCACCCTGACGACAGATGTTACGAATGTGGCGAGACCGGACACTATGCTTATGATTGTTCCAGAATGAGGTCTAGAAGTCGAAGTCAGAGATATTCTAGGTAAATGTCTTCTCCACATAGTTTGACATATATACAGTGATGACATTTGGTGATTTGTTCCATATTTTTCTTGTTAGCTGTAATGTTCACATCTTCTGTTACAACTTTTAGATACTGGTCAACCTGTGATGAAAAATTACACTTCCCATAAATGCTTATCCCATTTATATTTCCATATTTAATTTTGATAAAGAAATCTGTCTCAACAGGATGTTTTTTTTTTTCAAACCCCCTTACACTGGGTTTAGTTGTACAAGTGATAAATGTTTAGTTTTTCATTGAAGTTCATCTTCAGATGTAAAAATACCAAAGATATTAACAGAATTTAATTGAAATTTATAAACAATTTATTATTTGTAAGTTGTCGAAAATAGAAAAATCACTCATTGAAGAAATTCTTGTATGAATGTAAAATTGACTAGTTACAGTTCTGTTTGTTTTGTCATTCAAAAAGAATAATACTGACAGTCATAGTATATGGCATAGCAGGTGCCTGGCAAATTTTTCCAGAAAAAATCAGTATGTTCAGAGTGGTTGGTCAAAAGACAAGTGAAAATATATTTGCGTGATATATCACGAGACATTGTTAAAACTGTTTACTTCCCGATTTTACAGATTTCTGTCTCAGTTGTCAACAGTTATGATCTGCATCAAACGAGAGCTTGAAATGTTGCAACAATATTTGATAAGTGTCCCAGTGACTTGATCTTCATGATTGATCATCCATCACTGGAGTCCGCTAAACGATCCCATCATGGTTACAGTTTTGATCCACCTACTTTGAAACGTCTCAAAAGAACCATTCAGCATATGATCTAGATCACCAATCACCTAACCCAGAATTTTAACGTCTTCCGTCGAACACCTTGATTCAACTCAACACGACATTGAGATCATCATTGGCTAGTGTTAAAATTATTTTGATCTCAACTCCACACAGATATTGTCTCCCAAGTTCTCGCAGCTTTCAGCTGTAAATCCAGATTTGACAATAGAGTCTTTCGCTTCTAACATATCTGAATAGATTTAATGAGATTAGATCAAGTGAAATCTTTTGTCTGTATGCCGTGAATTAGAGATGCGTCTGAGATTTTCAACTCAACTCCACTTTGATATGAGACTTTTCAACATTTATTTACTTGATCAACAAATGTTCAACTTCACAGCTTTGTTTGAAAAATGTAAGTCATTTCAAATTTCCAATCACCAGGTGTGAGGATTGGTTTTGGTTTTCCCCTTTATCCAGAATTATCATTATTTCAATAAATATGTCAGATTCATAATTTTGCACTCTTGTGACAAGTTACTTGCACAACACTGATCTTCCAGTGTCACATAATACCAGTTTGCCGTAATTCCAGGAAACTTGGAGTTTGTAGACTGGTAGTTTCCAGGAAACTAGGAGACCAGTCTGTTTATTAACTGTTAAATAAAAAAAAGACAGAGGAAGACTAGTTACCATGCAGTGTTAGTAACCTGTCAAAATAACTAAAACAGAAGTTGAACATTGACTTTCTGTTACAGATTGGTAGATGTTGATAGAAGTTCAGAATTATTATATCTTCTGATACTCATAAATCTACATTTCATTTCAAAATAATAAGTCAGTTATTCTATTTTAGTTTTCTGGAAATAGGTTTGCGAATTAAAGTCATGCGGCTACAAAGCTGATTTTAACTTTTGACTTGACATGCCTAGCTTTACACTTCAAAGGATTTAAGTACTGTATTTAATTGAGGATAACTTTTTTCAGCTTGTAGTTATTAGGATTTGAATATTAAGTAACATAAAAATGAAAATAACTTTTGAAGAAAACATTATAAATAGTTGATAGAGTTCAGAAATTTAAAGAAAATTAATGGTGTTAGCTGCCATTAGTACAAAATGTTCAGCACCTGTGTTTAAATATTTACTGGTAAAACTTTTTGTTTGTTGATCTGCTTAGTGAATTGGTGTTAAAATTTTTCAATAAATATTACAGGTCACGAAGTAGGTCAAGATCACGAGGGAGGAGGAGTTACTCCCGCAGCAGGAGTAGGAGCCGTGATAGGAGAGGGGTGTAAGTTGTGATGTTAGCTGCTACTTGCATTTTTTTCGTACTCTTTTGTGATGACAATGATCACCATGTGAAATATTTAAAATAGACCTGTCCATCTTTCAATTTGGAAAGATTTTTTAATTGTTTATAGGTGTACTTACTGAAAAGTTAATGACTGAATTGTGAATAGTGCACTGGTCTCAAAGGCAATCAGTTGTCAGTGGTCGAATAAGGGTTAAATATAGACTATACAGCTAAAATTAGCTAGATAAGGCACAGTAAAAATCAGAACAAGTGATTTTTTCTCGAAGAAAGCTTGTGCCAATTCGGAAAGAGAGACATGAGCGAGGCCATTCTATAGAAATTAAGCTAAATAACCCAATTGTGATTGATAATGTTACAGAAATTATCTTAGAAGTTTAAGACCTGTATTTTATTTTTAGGAAAGGTCGTAGTCGTGAAAGATATGGTGGGTAGGTATATAATAAAAACTGTGCAAGTAGACTTTATAAAGGTTTCCTGTAGTAAATATTAGGTAGATGTTTTGTGACAATGAGAACAGAATAAAAACGTTTTGCAAATTAAGAGATGAAGATTTTTTTAGCTCACCTGAGCACAAAGTGCTCAGGGTGAGCTATTCTGATCGGTCTTTGTCTGTCGTCCGTCGTCCGTCAGTCCGTCCATCCGTCCGTCGTCAACTTTTCATTCAAACGACATCTCCTCTGAAACCAATGGGGCAAATTTTATGAAACTTGCCTGGGATGTTCCTTGCATGAAGCTCTACCAAGATTGTTCAAATGGTTCTGGTCCATTGCATTTCTGGTTCACTGGAGCTAAAAATAGATTTTATAAGTTGGATCTTTAAAAATCTTCTTCTCCGAAACCACAAGGCCTGGAGCTTTGATATTTGGTATGAAGCATCATCTAGTGGACCTCTACCAAGTTTGTTCAAATTATGTCCCTGGGGACAAAACTGACCCCACCCCAGGGGTCAGTTGATTTTACATAGAGTTATATAGGGAAAACTTGAAAATCTTCTTGTCAGAAACCACAAGGCCTAGAGTTTAGATATTTGGTATGTAGCATTGTCTAGTGGACCTCTACCAAGTTTGTTCAAATCATGGCCTCTGGGTCAAAAATGGCCCCGCCCCGGGGGTCACTTGTTTTACATAGAGTTATATAGGAAAATCTTAAAAAAATCTTCTTGTCAGAAACCGTAAGTTATAGAGCTTAGATATTTGGTGTGTAGCATTGTCTAGTGGACCTCTACCAAGTTTATTCAAATACTGTCCTCTGGGTCAAAAATGGCCCCGCCCCAGGGGCCACTAGTTTTACATAGAGTTATATAAGAAAATCTTAAAAAATCTTTTTGTCAGAAACCGTAAGTTATAGAGCTTAGATATTTGGTGTGTAGCATTGTCTAGTGGACCTCTACCAAGTTTGTTCAAATCATGTCCTCTGGGTCAAAAATGGCCCCGCCCCAGGGGCCACTAGTTTTACATAGAGTTATATAGGAAAATCTTAAAAAATCTTCTTGTCAGAAACCGTAAGTTATAGAGCTTAGATATTTGGTTTGTAGCATTGCCTAGTGGACCTCTACCAAGTTTGTTCAAATCATGGCCTCTGGGTCAAAAATGACCCCGCCCCAGGGGCCACTAGTTTTACATAGAGTTATATAGGAAAATCTTAAAAAAATCTTCTTATCAGAAACCGTAAGTTATAGTGCTTAGATATTTGGTGTGTAGCATTGCCTAGTGGACCTCTACCAAGTTTGTTCAAATCCTGTCCTCTGGGTCAAAAATGGCCCCGCCCCAGGGGCCACTAGTTTTACATAGAGTTATATAAGAAAATCTTAATAAATCTTTTTGTCAGAAACCGTAAGTTATAGAGGTTAGATATTTGGTGTGTAGCATTGTCTAGTGGACCTCTACCAAGTTTGTTCAAATCCTGTCCTCTGGGTCAAAAATGGCCCCGCCCCAGGGGCCACTAGTTTTACATAGAGTTATATAGGAAAATCTTAAAAAATCTTTTTGTCAGAAACCGTAAGTTATAGAGCTTAGATATTTGGTGTGTAGCATTGTCTAGTGGACCTCTACCAAGTTTGTTCAAATCCTGTCCTCTGGGTCAAAAATGACCCCGCCCCAGGGGCCACTAGTTTTACATAGAGTTATATAGGAAAATCTTAAAAAATCTTCTTGTCAGAAACCGTAAGTTATAGAGCTTAGATATTTGATTTGTAGCATTGCCTAGTGGACCTCTACCAAGTTTGTTCAAATCATGGCCTCTGGGTCAAAAATGACCCCGCCCCAGGGGCCACTAGTTTTACATAGAGTTATATAGGAAAATCTTAAAAAAATCTTCTTGTCAGAAACCGTAAGTTATAGAGCTTAGATATTTGGTGTGTAGCTTTGCCTAGTGGACCTCTACCAAGTTTGTTCAAATCCTGGCCTCTGGGTCAAAAATGGCCCCGCCCCGGGGGTCACTTGTTTTACATAGAGTTATATAGGAAAATCTTAAAAAAATCTTCTTATCAGAAACCGTAAGTTATAGAGCTTAGATATTTGGTATGTAGCATTGTCTAGTGGACCTCTACCAAGTTTGTTCAAATCATGGCCTCTGGGTCAAAAATGACCCCGCCCCAGGGGCCACTAGTTTTACATAGAGTTATATAGGAAAATCTTTAAAAAATCTTCTTGTCAGAAACCGTAAGTTATAGAGCTTAGATATTTGGTGTGTAGCATTGCCTAGTGGACCTCTACCAAGTTTGTTCAAATCCTGGCCTCTGGGTCAAAAATGGCCCCGCCCTTGGGGTCACTTGTTTTACATAGAGTTATATAGGAAAAACTAAAAAATCTTCTTGTCAGAAACAAGAAGGCATACAGTTAAGATATTTGGTATGTAGCATTGTCTAGTGGACCTCTACCAAGTTTATTCAAATCCTGGCCTCTGGGTCAAAAATGGCCCCGCCCGGGGGGTCACTTGTTTTACATAGAGTTATATAGGAAAATCTTAAAAAAATCTTCTTATCAGAAACCGTAAGTTATAGAGCTTAGATATTTGGTGTGTAGCATTGCCTAGTGGACCTCTACCAAGTTTGTTCAAATCCTGTCCTCTGGGTCAAAAATGGCCCCGCCCCAGGGGCCACTAGTTTTACATAGAGTTATATAAGAAAATCTTAATAAATCTTTTTGTCAGAAACCGTAAGTTATAGAGCTTAGATATTTGGTGTGTAGCATTGTCTAGTGGACCTCTACCAAGTTTGTTCAAATACTGTCCTCTGGGTCAAAAATGGCCCCGCCCCAGGGGCCACTAGTTTTACATAGAGTTATATAGGAAAATCTTAAAAAATCTTTTTGTCAGAAACCGTAAGTTATAGAGCTTAGATATTTGGTGTGTAGCATTGTCTAGTGGACTTCTACCAAGTTTGTTCAAATCCTGTCCTCTGGGTCAAAAATGACCCCGCCCCAGGGGCCACTAGTTTTACATAGAGTTATATAGGAAAATCTTAAAAAATCTTCTTGTCAGAAACCGTAAGTTATAGAGCTTAGATATTTGGTTTGTAGCATTGCCTAGTGGACCTCTACCAAGTTTGTTCAAATCATGGCCTCTGGGTCAAAAATGACCCCGCCCCAGGGGCCACTAGTTTTACATAGAGTTATATAGGAAAATCTTAAAAAAATCTTCTTATCAGAAACCATAAGTTATAGAGCTTAGATATTTGGTGTGTAGCTTTGCCTAGTGGACCTCTACCAAGTTTGTTCAAATCCTGGCCTCTGGGTCAAAAATGGCCCCGCCCCGGGGGTCACTTGTTTTACATAGAGTTATATAGGAAAATCTTAAAAAAATCTTCTCATCAGAAACCGTAAGTTATAGAGCTTAGATATTTGGTATGTAGCATTGTCTAGTGGACCTCTACCAAGTTTGTTCAAATCATGGCCTCTGGGTCAAAAATGACCCCGCCCCAGGGGCCACTAGTTTTACATAGAGTTATATAGGAAAATCTTTAAAAAATCTTCTTGTCAGAAACCGTAAGTTATAGAGCTTAGATATTTGGTGTGTAGCATTGCCTAGTGGACCTCTACCAAGTTTGTTCAAATCCTGGCCTCTGGGTCAAAAATGGCCCCGCCCTTGGGGTCACTTGTTTTACATAGAGTTATATAGGAAAAACTAAAAAATCTTCTTGTCAGAAACAAGAAGGCATACAGTTAAGATATTTGGTATGTAGCATTGTCTAGTGGACCTCTACCAAGTTTGTTCAAATCCTGGCCTCTGGGTCAAAAATGGCCCCGCCCGGGGGGTCACTTGTTTTACATAGAGTTATATAGGAAAATCTTAAAAAAATCTTCTTATCAGAAACCGTAAGTTATAGAGCTTAGATATTTGGTGTGTAGCATTGTCTAGTGGACCTCTACCAAGTTTGTTAGAAAAATGTCTCTGTGGTCACTATTGGCCCCGCCCGAGGGGTCACAAGTTTTAAATAACAATATAGAAGAAAATCTTTAAAAATCTTCTTGTCTGAAACCACAAGACCTAGAATTTTAAAATTTGGCATGAAGCAAGCTTTATCAAGCTTTTTCAAATTTTTGGATTAGGTTAAAGGTCACGGAGGTTAAAAGTAGATTTATCTACTGTACCTCATAGAGCCTTGATTTATAGACCAATATTTTTGATATTCAGTAAAGAGGTTCCTTGCATGGACCTCTATCCATGGGTAGGGTTTGAGGTCACTGGGTCAAGGTCACCATAGCTTATAATAGATATTTCTACTTTCTGTCATAGAGCCTTTATTTATTGACTGATATTTTACATATTTGGTTTGTAGGCACTTACATATTTTCAATTAAAAAATGAAATACTGCTTAACAGCAAACCTACAGCCAAAGTACTCAGGTGAGCGATCCAGGGCCATCATGGCCCTCTTGTTTTAACTTACTCATTTTCTTGATAGTTCGTAATTTTAGAAAAACACTGAAGAATTGGAACCAGTATTTTACTTAATGTTTCCATATGCAAAAGG
Source organism: Cyclina sinensis (assembly GCA_012932295.1). Lineage (NCBI taxonomy): Eukaryota > Metazoa > Mollusca > Bivalvia > Venerida > Veneridae > Cyclina > Cyclina sinensis. Next base: position 5,753,844 of record JAAONU010000003.1, read on the forward strand.
TAGTTTTGTTTTTTAGCATACTAGAAATACTGTAGGTTAAAGGGCAAATTCTGTAGAACTCTAACCACAAATTTTACTATGATGGTTTTTTTTGTAGTAGAGACAGCCGAAGCAGAGACCGTTATAACAGGTGAGTAAAAGTCATATATTAAAAAAAATCTATGTTGAATAAACAGAAATCATTAGATCACTTAGCTTTTTAAGCAGATAAAATAACATCTTTTAAACCATTTTCTGAGTATTTAATTCATGTGTCATCTACAGAGTACTGTGAATTGGGTATAGACATTGATAAATTCATCATCAAACATTCTCTGAAATCGTTTACATGTAAGGAACGTGGATGGAGACTTTGAATGTCACAAGTTTACAAAAGCTTTTCAATTTGTTCTGTCTAGGAATTGTTTATTATAATGTAAAGATATTCATCATTCTGGAAGCATTGCATCAAAAAACATTGGCACCGTTCAGTGATATTCCTTTATACCCCCAGATAGAATATTTGGGGGCTTTATTGGATTCATGTACATTGGTCAGTATGGACGTCGGTAGACAAAATTTGTCCAGACTATCTCTCAGATTTTAATAATATTTTGGAAGAATCTTAATAAGTACCAAGCTTTGTTGTGTGTAAATTAGTCACATCATCTCTCAGATTTTAATAATATTTTGGAAGAATCTTAATAAGTACCAAGCCTTGTTGTGTGTAAATTAGTCACATCCCACTCTGATGATTTTTCACTGAGTTATAGACCTTTAAATTTTTTCACACATCAATTGGTCCAGACTGTTTCTCAGCAACTGTTTCTCAGACTTTAATAATTATAAGAATTACAAGAATTATAAGTACCTAGCCTAGTTGTGCATATCATTGTCACATCCCACTTCGATGATTTTTCACTGAATAATGGACCTTCAATATATTTTTTACATGTCAATTTTTTCCAGACTGTTTCTCATCAGCTATGATTCAGATTTTAATTATACTTTGCAAGAATCATAAATACCAAGGCAGTTGTGCATCTTCGAATTTTTAATACTTAAATTTGTTCATGTTACATGTATTTCTCAGCAACGATTTGTGAGATTAATAATACTTTGCAAGAGTCATAAGTACCTACTTGTGCTGTGTTATGTTCCAGTCCAATGAATTTTGACTGAGTTATGATCCTTTGATTTTTTTTTACATATAAAAGATAAAAAAGTTTGTCCAGTGTAAGTTTGTCTGTGCTTTTATCAGCAATTATTAATTGGAGAATAATGAAACTTCTTTAGTACTTAGCCCAGCTTTGCATGTTCTCATCATGTAGTGTTTGTGTTGATTTCTGCAGATTTTTTTTGTTAAATTTTGTGTTTTTATCCATTTGGTTGATTTATACTGCTGAGTTAACTCTCCACAGAAGTTTGAGTTTCGAAATTTTCAGCCAGTTTTTTTTTTATATTATGGCAGACTGACTAAATCGTAGAAGCTGTTCTGTAAAAGTGGTATCTGGGGGTAATCATCACCTTTAGTGAAAACTCTTGTTTTGTAAAACTATTGAAATTAACATTTACCATGCAGCATAGTATTAACTGGAATTAATTAGTTCTGACACATACTAGTGACTCTGACATATTGTACTTATACTATTAACCCTGAACCTGCTAAATTTTTGTAATGGATTTGCCCAGCTTTGAATTTGGAACAGTCCAAAGTTCAAGGGATTTCAATATCAAAATACAAAAATTGAGCTACCAACAGTGTAGAGCCTGGTCAGACTGCATGGATTTGCAGGCTGGCCTGGCTCTATACTGGTGGCAGAGGTTAATCACTTGCAGTTCCAGCAGGTTAAGGGTTAATGCTTGCATTTCATGTTTAATGTATTTCAGTCGCTCTCCATCAAGATCCGGTTCAAGGAGTGCTGGAAGGATTGACGACTAGATCAACAGTCATTATCTCTTCAACTAACCTACCCTTGCCATTACAGTCACAGTACATTATCATCTGTAATAAAGTCATCATCACCATCATGTCTACCCATCATGTCTTTGTGTGACATCATAATTATCATATACTCACTATCATGTCAGATGCTGTCATCCTGCCGTGTATGGCACGCCAATTGTCAAATTATTACGTGAACCTATGTTTACGGTCGAAAAACTAGGATTTACGGTTGATAAACCAGGTTTTTCAAACGTAAACCCTAGTTTTTCGAATATTGACTTATATTTTCGAGCGAAATCATGGGTTAATGTCATAAACCGTAGTTTACACTCGTAAACCATAGATTACGTTTGAAAACACAAGTTTACGGTCGAAAATATAGGTTACGTCTTTAAACTATCCTTTACGAGCGTAAACTGGGGTTCACGAGCGTAACAATAAAATAGTGTCCGTAAACACAGGATAATGGTTGAAATCCTTTGTTTAGTTGAAAAACCTAGTTTATCGATTGTAAACTATGGTTTACATTCGATATTTAGGATTATGAAATCAAACATGAATTTCGAGCGTTAACATGTGTTTACGATCGAGAACCTATGTTTTCAAGCGTGAACCTACATTTACGGCCGTGAACCCATGTTTACGATCGTGATCATAGGTTAATGACTAGCTATTATATTTTTTCAAGCGAAAACATGGGATAACGTCGAGAACCATAGTTCACGCTCGTAAATGTACATTCACATTCGTAAACCTAAGTTATAATTGTTTCGAAAAACCTAGTTTATCGAACGTAAATATAGGTTCAACAGCGTAATCTAGGGTTTATGACGGTTATCCTATATTTACGTTCGAAAATATAGGATAAAATTTGAAAAACCTGTTTTATCGATCGTAAATCCTAGATTAACAGGCGTAAACATAGGTTTACGTTATTTTGGACAGTTGACTTCCCTTGAAATATATTTTACGGAATTTAACCAGGGTTTTCGAGCAAAAACGTCAGAAAACGGTCGTGAACCATAGTTTACGGACGTGAACCTAGGTTTACGTTTGATAAACTAAGTTACTGAGAAAAAATATGAATTTACAAACGTAAATATAGGTTTAGAGTCGTAATCTTAGGATAACGACTGAAATGCTAATATAATTTGAGAAACCTAGTTTATCGAACGTAAACATAAGATCACGAGGGTAAACTATGGTTTCCGGCCGTTATCCTATGTTTACGCTCGAAAATAGAGGTTAAACATCGAAAAACCAGGTTTTACGTTTGAAAAACCTAGATTATCGTCCGTAAATCCTAGTTTTACGAGCGCAAACATAGGTTCACGTAATAATTGGACAATTGGCGTGCCATAGCCGTGTCTTATTGTGTCTGTATTTTAAGCACTTCATAGTATACTTGATACAATATTATATCAGAGTAAAAAAGTCAGTTTTTGATGGAACTCGTAGACTAAAATATCTTTGTAAATAAGAAACAAGTGCCTGGATTCTGAAATGAAAACAAGAACAGTCCAGAATACTAACTTCAATTATACTAGGATTATAGACAGGAAGGGTTTGTAGTTATATTTGCTGGGATTATTGTAAATAGCATGATCTTCTTTGGAGAGATAACAAATGATGGCAGCCACACTTAACTTCAGGATATTTTTAAAATTCTGAATAATTTTATAACACATGACACGGAAAAAAATGGAAATTAGCAGAAGAAACAGTTTTACATGTATGGACTGATGATGTATTGTAGGTTATATGTGTGTGTAATGTTTCTGTCTATCCATTTTATCAAAATTGAGATGATGTATAACACTGAAACAGTAGATGATGTTATTGTTGCATTTCTCTTTCACTTTTGTCTGTTAATATGAAATTGATATCAGCAGTAAAAGTGGCCCTGAAAAATAAAAATCAGTCTGCTCTTATTTGAAAACAACTGTTTTACTGAAATGCATTCATTGAGAAAAGTTAAGTAACTGACATTGAGTAAAGTTAATATGGTAAAAGTTATTTTTGACCGGTAAAGTCAATTAACATTTGCAACTATTGGAAGATGGGTTTTTATTTCTGTCTGTCTTAGAAGTGAATGATACCTGTGTTTCTAACTTGCATGATTTCTGAAACATTGTGTTTCAGCACTTAACAAGACTGCCATGCTTTAGTTTTTTATTGGTTTGTATTTACATCATATCTAAGATACTAAATAATTTTGGCACAAAGTAAGGATTTCATATACTCTTTACAGGCTACATTTTTTCAAACGAAAAGATCAGGGAATATTTTTGCCATATTGAGCATTGTATGATAGCGAAGCAATTGCCAGAAGGTTTCCTAATAAATTTGTTTTATTATTTAATGATCTGTTTGTTTTCACTTGTTCATTTCTTGCAAGAAAAGTAGCAGCTGCGTTTATATTGCTTAATATTGAAACTGTCCGATATACTCCAGTTGAAACACCATGATCTAAGATGAAGTGAAGATTTCTTTCTTAAGAAATTTGCATTACACTGCAATGATGTTCAAATCCAGAGATGACGAAAAAATAACCAGCACTTTTTTCATTCTCCTCTTGAAATAATGTTTGTTTACTTTGACAAAGAAAATGATGCCAGTATTTTCATAATTCTTGCTTTACTTTTCATTGGAATTTTCCCACCCCACCAGGATTGTCAGCAAAGCTACCGGTAGATCTGTGTGACTGACTAGCAAGGATAGGTCAATTACATGTGATTGTAATTAATTACAATTACTTGAAGTCATACTAATTACATTTTTTCCAGTGTAATTAATTACAATAACTTGGTGTTCAGTTACAATTACATTTGGTGGAGTATAGTTTTTAACACAGCTAGTCAGTTCATAACTTGCAAAATGAAATTACCGCATAGATACAAAGGTTCAATATTCAATACATTGTATACAAAACCAGTAGGGCAGAATTTCTAGTTCGCCTCACAGTCGGTGTAAGTCACAATTCTAAATCTGAGTTTATTTATTGTTGGTTGCCCATAGGACGTATGCCCCTGCAGAGATTAGTTATTTTTTGTTGTGGGGGATAGTGCAAGACACAGACAGCATCCCGTTCCAGTGACACCCCATGTTCTTTTGCAAGCTCAGTGTACAGCACTGATACATGGGACCTTGGTTTAATGTCTTATCTGAAATAATAAGTACTGTTAATGGAGGAGAAGGAGATCGATCTCGCCACCCCTGGGTTACCAGTCCAGCGCATTACCACTGGACCACTGATCTCCTACGTAATTCTAACTTTTTTTTCCATTGTTGCATGTTCATATGGGCATCAAATGAGTTATCATTCAACCTACACCTATGTGGTCAAAATACCAACTATTTACACTTTTTAATGTGTGGCAATTATCACATTTACAGTTTATGCTTTGTATACTTTTTTTTTTTTTTTTTTTTTTGTTACCTTGGGTTTTTTTTAATGTCACCCAATTCTAATTCCAAATTATCAGCTTGATAATAGGTTCAAGCCAGCTAAATATCCAGGCCACATACTTGAAGAGGAACTTGACAAAATATTTTGGTCCAGACCCATAAATGGATAAACAAGGTGTACTACTTAACCGGCTGCTTCATGTCTGTAGAGTTTGGTAACTGGATGTAATATGTGGGAGGTCAGTTCCCAAGGCAAGGGGTTGGGCGTGGGTTGTCAAGGTATCTATAAATTAATTGAAAACCCAAAGGTGCACAACCTTATTATATTCCTTTTAAGTTTTATGACCGTTGGTGCAGTAGTGCCGGCCCAGTGTGTGACACAAAGTTTTTAGCAGTGATTTTCACTAGGGCCATAACTCTGCCCTCCCTGAATGGATGGAGACGTAAAGACCGAGGTGCACAAGATCATTTGCTGATGAATAACCTTAAATAGTTTCATGGCCCTAATTGCAACAGTGTTGGGTGAGTGCAAGACACAAACATTTTAGAAGCTCTTTTCACTAAATTAGGGGCCATACATGTATCTCTGCTTTCCCTGGATGGAGGACGAAAAACCCTGGTGTGCAAATTCACTTGGTGATCTATATCCCTGTGAAGTTTCATGATCTTACTTTTTCGTAAATATTTTATGTAACCAGGGCCTCAATTAAGGCCTGATTTAACTAATTATAATTTACTTTTTTTTCGGAAGAGAGCATAGGCTAAAAAGGGTTAAGTTAAGCACCTCCAAAAACTAGTCATTTTTGTGCGGAGGTATAAGACGACAGTGCTGTCTGATTGGTTAAAATGGACAAATTGTTCTGAAAATCAAATCCGGGGTCTAGGTGTCTTAGGGGTCCAAGTGTCATCTAAAACTGAAAGGGGTCTAATTGTCAAGGGGTCTAACTGTCTTGCTCCCATTATTAAAAAGTAATCAATTTGATTCAGCAATATACATTTTGCAAGGAAGTATTTATTTGCTCCTTTTCGCGGATTATTTAATGTCAGTAACGCATGTTAGATGTGTTTACTGTTCATTTGGGTTCTCTTTGGGGTGTTTTCCTTTCTTTGTTTTTTTTTGTTTTGTTTTTAACGTTCTTTGGGGTCTTTCCAAAGACCGCGCATGCGTGGTAGGTAGTACGCGGACATTTTTTTTCTGAGAGAGGGAACACACTGAAAATCATTTTTCCATATGCAGCATTAACGAAATTTTTCCAGCTATTATTACAAAGGTTTGTGCAAACAAGATAACTAAATAAATATAAAGGTTCTGATATTTTCTCTAATTTCACCAAAGTTCCGTGATAAGCCGTTTTACAGATTGGTGCATGCATTGTAAACGTTTCTAAAGCTAAGGCCTAAAAAAAAAATAGTGTTGTTAGGTTAACACGCTCTCTATGAGTAGGTAGGGTAGGTAGGAATTTTTTTTTTTTTAATACCATTATAGACATTTGGTCTTCATGGGTAGAATCAGTTCAAACCGTTCTGGCTCCTCAAACCGTTCTGGCTCCTCAAACCTATGATCCCTCAATTGATTGACAATTTACAAGGTAACAGTTAGAATGCAAAGTGGTGTAATGCAACCAAATTTAACCATTAGCTAGTCAATGCAAGCTAAAGCTTTAATATTGCGACTACAGGTTCCTGCTAGTATAGAACATTAGGCACAAGAACATCATTTCCAACTCTTCAAATGACATCTTTGACGAAATAATTTTAAACTCCCGACGTTCTGCAGTGTGATGGCGATCACACGCAGTTTTATACACATTTACGACCTGAGCCGCCATTTTGTTACTGTGCAGCAATAAAATCCGTCCGCACTGTACCGTACCTCTACAATACGAAGTGCAACAATTTTTTTTTTTTGACAGACCTAAAAAAAACAGTAGGGTCGGGCATATTTTTAGGTAGGGTTGGGTGACCCGAACAGAACAATTTTTTTTTAAGGCCTAAGGAGTAAAAACGTCTTCACATCGTATTTGGCCTTCTGGAAGAAGCGTTATTTTTGCTTTTTTTATAAACATTCCCAGTCACGGCCAGATACTAACATCATGCAGTTTTGTATTATTTATGAATTTTAAGCTTGCGTTGAACATGTCTTACCCTAGTTTTCCAGCCCCCGTTTTTAACATTTTAATATTTTTCTTTTATCTTCTTTTAAACAGCTCTTTAACTTTCTTGCAATGTTGATGTGCAGACATGTCTACGTTCCCTTGAGGGGTTTGACATTAATGGAAGATAGATAGATAAAATTCAAAAAAGAAATCACGCTTTTGATGATTCTTTTTCAAGATCAAAAGAATTGTGGAACGTTTGTTGTTACAAATATTCCACTTAAACTTATGGACTGTTATATACTGATTAACAAAATTAACTATTTTTCTAGAGTCTATGTATTCAGTTTAGTGTAAAGGATTCTCAAAAAGAGCCGGTCGCCAGCCAAAATGGCCGTTTAAAATCACGTTTCAGCTGGCTGAAATTCCCAAAGGTTAAAAAATCGTTCATTGTACAGTGTGTATTTTCGCAAATTTTGGTGTTTTTTGGCACTTTGTCCTCTTTGCGCTATTTAATGCAACCTCTATTTGGGAATGCTTTGGATATCAGCGCTATCAAGCAGTGTAGACTGGTTAAATTTTTCCAATAATTTGATCGCCCTGCTTAGCCCATAGCGAAACGCACTCCAGTATTATGGGAAAATGTGACCTGTCAAAATGAAAAAGAGAAATTGGACAGCTTGTTGCATTTGTTTAAATATTTCACAGTCGGTAGTTTTTGTTTTTGGTCCCTGTGTTGCTTGTTCTTGTTTGCATCCAAAGAGGTTTGTGGCTTAAACATATTCCAGTAAAATTCAGTTGCTGTGCATTAATTTTGAGCAAACTGCCAAGCTACACATTACACCACTCATTCGTGGCTTGGCCTTTTGTAAGTCTTACTGAAATTTCTTGTTTTGTATTGAATAATTTGATGTTAAAAATGAAAGACTATTTTCGTATGGTTTGATTTTTCATTGGTGTACCATTGATGTTATTTATTTGGTCTACCTTTGATGTTATCTGAGTAAGGGAGGTAATTTGTTATCAGGAATGTCCCTCATTCCTTTATCATTCTTTTATTTGATTTCCAGGTAATCAGACATGTCAAGAAGAGGTGATTTGGACTGTAAGGTGTACGTTGGAGACCTGGCCAGGGACACCAATGAGAAAGATGTAGAAAGAGCTTTCAGTTACTATGGAAGGTTGAGAAGTGTTTGGGTAGCAAGAAATCCCGCTGGGTTTGCTTTTGTTGAGTTTGAGGACAACAGAGATGCCGAGGATGCAGTCAGAGGCCTGGATGGAACGTATGTTCTTAAAAATTTCATTTTACTGATTAATAGTGATTGTGAATTTAGATACTGTAAAAATTAGACTAATAGTATGTATAAAGGTGCTCAGAGCTCAGAGCAGTGGAACGTTACTCAATTATGTATTTGGCAAGTGTTGTTTGGTTATCAACTATTTGGCTGTTGAACAAAAAAATGTGATTTTCAGGAGCCTGAATGGTTCTAGAATCAGAGTAGAACATTCAACAGGAAAGGTACGTCCAAAGCCATGGCTTCGTGGTGGGCGTGGGGGTAGAAGAGGCCGACCATTCCATCCTGAGGACAGATGTTACGAATGTGGCGAGACCGGACACTATGCATATGATTGTCCAAGACACAGAAGTCGTGGTGGTAGAAGATATTCCAGGTAACTACGGCTTTTTATGTTGGTTGTTACTAACTAATATCACATGTATTTGTCTAAGTTTAGAAATTCCTTGCTCATTTGATCAGTTTACTTATTCTGTTACAAATTTTTAATTTACAGTTGGTACAAAAGTCTGCAAAGTCTTCTAATTTGAAGAAAATAAGTTTTTGATTCTAGTACTAAAACCAAATACATGTACTTCTTTTGAAGAGAAAAAAACTAAAGCTAACTTGACTGAAAGTAGGATATGTAATGTTTTAATGCTGAGTAAACAGTATTCTTAAGACAGTAATATTGAATAATGTCAGTGAAAGCTGAAACTTTAAAAGAAGCTCCATTAAGTTAATGATTGCAGTTACAATTCTATAATTGATTTTATAGTCATATAATTCTTAATGAATGTTTTGCTTTGAAACAGGGAAAAAGTTATGAAAATGATTATGAAGTGGAAATATATTTAATAAAATATTACATAAAAGTGTACATGCACTAAGAGCAAGAAGACTATAGCAGTGGTTGTGTGAATCAATCTCACTTTTAAAAGTTCAGAAATGCACATGTTCGTTTAAGTTTCACAGACAAAAATTGTTTCGTAACATTTAAAAAGTATTGTTTCTTTCAGTTTTCATACATTTTATGAAGAAGCAAATTATATAAATGTTTTGATGCTTTTTTTTACCTAGAATAGTTTGTTGGTTCAACTTGCAATATTCATATTCAGGGCATGTGTGTCAGCTGTTTTTGTCAGTGTAAGGAAGTATTCAAGAACAACATTTTTAAATATAGTGGAAATTCTAAAACTGTGTCCTTCCCCCTTTTACAGATTTCTGTCTCAATTGTCAACAGTAATGATCTGCATCAAACGAGAGCTTGAAATGTTTCCACACTATTTGATAAGCATCCCAGTATCTTGATCTTCACGATAGATCATCCATCACTCGAGTTGAACAAAGATAACATCTCTCAGAGTAAAGAACCGTCAGCATTGAAACATCTCAAAAAAGAAAGCTCCGCATAAGAGTTAGATCGGCAATCATCTTAGATAGCCTGTAGACACCGTACTTCAAACATCTTGAGTCGACCCTCGTCACCTCTAGCATGTGTGTTATTGTTCTCGACTCAGCAAAGTGTTAAGCGCGCAACACACAACATAAAATCACCATTTGCGAATTGAATCTTTGAAATTAAATATCAGATATATAGATATAAATGGAGTCACAGCGGATGAAATCATAGTCATCTGTCTGAAGCATCACTATGTTAGAGAATTCCATGAAAGTCAGCTCTTCTTTGAGTAGAGACACACTGCTCAACATTCACTTTCTTCATCTACAAATGCTCAACTTTGTTTTCAAGCGTAAGTCATTAAAGATCTCCAGTCTGTCTTGGTGTCAGATATTGGTTATGGTTGTTTATGGTATTTAGATTTCAGAATTTTTGTTTTAAAGTTCACAGTATTCAAACTAGAGTGTCAACAGCAAGTTACAAAATTCATACAGAAAATGACATATCATTAAAATGGTAAATCAGTTGGGCTCAGTCTGTAATTTTAATTCAAAAGTTTTGCATCCTTTCAGGTACAGAGTTACAGACGAACTTTTTTTAGCTCACCTGAGCTGGCTCAGGGTGAGCTATTAGGATCGATGAATGTCCGTCGTCCGTCGTCCGTTCACATTTAGTTCGTTAACACTCTACTGGTCACATTTTTGCTCCAATTGTCACGAAACGTGGTCAGGATGTTTCTCCCAGTAATTACTCGGACGAGTTCGAATATGGGTCATGTGGGGTCAAAAACAAGGTCACACAGCCTGTATATGGAAAAACCTTGTTAACACTCTAGAGGTAACATTTTCAGCCCGAATATCCTGGAAATTTGTCAGAAAAGTTCTTTCCATGATTTCTAGCTCAAGTTCAAATATGGGTCATCTGGGGTCAAAATCTAGGTCACAGGGCCCAAATATGGAAAAACCTTGTTAACACTCTAGAGGTAACATTTTCAGCCCAAATATCCTGGAAATTTGTCTGAAAGGTTGTTTCGATGATTTCTAGGTCAAGTTTGAATATGGGTCATCTGGAGTCAAAAACTAGGTCACACAGCCTGAATATGGAAAAACCTTGTTAACACTTTAGAGGTAACATTTTCTGCCCAAATATCCTTGTAACATATCAGAAAGGTTATTTGGATGATTTCTAGCCCAGGTTCGAATATGGGTCATCTGGGGTCAAAAACTAGGTCACTGAGACCAAATATGGAAAAACCTTTTTATCACTCTAGAGGTAACATTTTCAGCCCAAATATCCTGGATATATGTCAGAAAGGTTGTTTTGATGATTTCTAGCTCCAGTTTAAATATGGGTCATGTGGGTTCAAAAACTAGGTCACACAGCCCAAATATGGTAAAACCTTGTTAACACTTTAGAGGTAACATTTTTAGCCCAAATTTCCTGAAAAACTGTCAGAAAGCTTGTTAAAATGATTTCTAGCTCAAGTTGGAATATGGGTCATGTGGGGTCAAAAACTAGGTCACACAGCCTGTATATGGAAAAACCTTGTTAAGACTCTAGAGGTAACATTTTCAGCCCAAATATCCTGGAAATATGTCAGAAAGGTTGTTTCGATGATTTCTAGGTCAAGTTCAAATATGGGTCATCTGGAGTCAAAAACTAGGTCACACAGCCTGAATATGGAAAAACCTTGTTAACACTCTTGAGGTAACATTTTCAGCCCAAATATCCTGGAAATATGTCAGAAAGGTTGAATCGATGACTTCTAGCCCAAGTTCGAATATGGGTCATCTGGGGTCAAAACTTAGGTCACAGAGCTTAAATTTGGAAAAACCTTGTTTACACTCTACATGTAACATTTTCAGCCCAAATATTCTGGAAATATGTCAGAAAGGTTATTTCTATGGTTTCTAGGTCAAATTCGAATATGGGTCATCTGGGGTCATAAACTAGGTCACAGAGCACAAAAATAGAAATATCTTGTTAAGGCTGTAGAGGCTACTGTTTCAGTCTAAATATCCTGGCAGTTTGTCAGAAAGGTTGTTTGGTTGTTCAAATTATTAGGTTAGGTTAAAGGTCACAGAGGCTAAAAATAGATTTATCTTCTGTACCTCATAAAACCTTCATTTATAGACCAATATCTTTGATATTCAATATATAGGTTTCTTGCATGGACCTCTACCCATGGGTAGGGTTTGAGGTCACTGGGTCAAGGTCACCATAGCTTATAATAGATATTTCTACTTTCTGTCATAGAGCCTTTATTTATTGACTGATATTTTACATAATTTGTTTGTAGGCACTTACATATTTTCAATTAAAAAATGAAATACTGCTTAACAGCAAACCTACAGCCATAGTACTCAGGTGAGCGATCCAGGGCCATCATGGCCCTCTTGTTTAGTAAACTGAGATTTCATAAAGCCAAAAAAATTTCATCTACAACAAACTTGTACAAGCCACATATATACTATTTGAATTTAAGAACTAATTTACTGCAATGGGCATTTTGCACTGATGCAGAAAAGGGATAATAAAGATTTTATTACTATAATAAGTCAATAAAATTTGAAAGCATGAATTGAAAATAAGATCGTACTTGTGTTACAATTTAATGTTTAAACACATTGGTGTTATAAATGTAATGCTTTAGGATTTGGCATTAAAATGAAATACAAAAACTTGCTGGCTGGCAGAAAATCTGGTAAGAACACTGTTATCTGTATATTTGTAAGTTAATCTTCCTTTTGCAGATTGGTAAGTATATTCTCTGGTCTAAGGTAGATGTATGTTAAACTTGATGTTCAGTTTAGTTCAGTGGGTAATATAAAGTTTGCCCTTAAGGAGAAATATTGAGTTAAAAGGTAACATTCTTATAAACCAAGTTTCGGAAATGTTTTTACAAAATACAAAGATGTTTTGTTGCTGTAATTTATGGGAACAAATTAAATCTCGAGGGTTGATGCATTGAAGATTATGCATTTAACCTCCACATTTCAGGTCACGAAGCAGGTCAAGGTCACGTGGTAGGAGGAGTTACTCTCGCAGCAGGAGTAGGAGCCGTGACAGGAGAGGAGGGTAGGTGAAAGACAGTGTTGAAAGTTTTTAAAATTATAGATTGGTATTAATCTGTTGGTGTGTTATGTCATCTTTTTCATGCTGTCTGTAATAAGTTTCTAAAAAAACAAAAAAAGATCACCATAGAATAAATTAACTATATTTTTTGAGTTTTAGTCAAACTAAAAGGATGATTTGAGGTTCTTTTGATAAGAAAATGAAACTAGTTCAAATTTGTTGTCTTTGCAAGAACACAGAACTGAATAAATTTCGTGTTGTAAGAATTCACAAGTCTACTTTTTGTTTTATCACAGTTTTCTATCGCTTTCATATTTATCATCATTGAAAGTATAAGTTTTTTTTTTCACTTTTGAGTTACAAAAATTAATTTAAATGTCTGAAAATATCTTCTATTAAAAACAAATGACATTCATCAAAAGTTTCTTTGTCTATGCATTATAGTCAGTGCTCCAGCTAGGATCTTAAAAGGGCAGGGTGCTGGTAAGTGAAAAAGGGCAAAAAGGAGTCGTGAAATGGCTGGTCGGGGCAGGGGGTGTGGGCATAAGTAAGCAGTCTTCCTGACCCTCTCTCATATTTTAAAAATTTTCTGCTAATAACAAGACATTCTCATCATTTTCATATTTACAACTGTATTTATTTTTATTCTTTTACATTTTTAATTTTCAAAAATATTTGGCACCGATCTCTTGGATGGTATCGTCTCCCTTGCTTGAAGAGCTGAAAATAATCAAAGTTGGTAATAAGTACCTCAGTATCTTAAGAGAATGGCTAGATAATTGTAACAGATACAAATTTTTAGAAAGTAGTATTTTTTTTCAACTAGATCTAAAAATGAATTATTCTCCGAAATTAAGATTAACTTTACTGAGTTAACTTTTTAACTTTATAATTATTTATTTTTTTCTCCTAATTTTCAAATGCATTTCCAACACTTTTATAACAGAAACAACAACAACAATTTCATCAGCAACAAAATTACTGGAAAAAAGTGCCTATTTAATATTGCAGACTCAGTTTTTATTTAGTTTATTTAAAGCTAACTTTAAAATAACTTACGCGAAAAAAGTCAGTAGCTTCTCTTTTATTTGCATTTCCTATTTTAGAAAGGGAATGCTGCATACGTTCTATGGTAGGCATTTTTAATAAGAGTATGTTATTTCAAAATGAAGATGTGCGATCTGATAGCTATTAGACTGATAATGATTGAAATCGATGAATTTATAGGATCAATTGCAACCAAGGTTAAAATCTGCGCCGAACGGCATCAAATGTCAGCAGAAATCAAATAATTAACACCTCATAATTGTAACCGATGTCCCATCTTTATTCGTGGCTACTTTTCCCCAGGTGTCAGTTCAATATACAAACAAAGACGTGTTGTAAGCAAGTGTGGTAATGTACCTTTCCTACACTTGTGTTATTTTGACGTGACTGGTTTCCTATCGATTTTTTTGTTGTTAGACGATTGCATAATGCCCTGACGATAACCAGTCTCATTTTCTTCACGCGTGATTGATCGCTTCCGGCAGTAATGGGAATTCCCCAAGTAAACAGGCCAATATACGAAAACTTTGACAATTTTTTTTTTTACTGTTTTTAGGGCAGGGCGTTGGAAAATTGGGCAGGGCTTCAGAAAATAAGGGCAGGCCGCGACGCCCTCCAAAAAAGGCCTAGCTGGAGCACTGATAGTTGTGCAATAGTTTTCAATGTTCTCATGTTGTAGATACAGATAGGCAGCAAGCTGTATATGTCATTGTTAACACTGTTTAGAGAGTAACTTTAACCCTGCTGGTGTCATTCTTCTTGGCCTTTTTCTACCACTGCAAACCATTTGCTGTCAGACCATGGCTTGCAACATTTTTCTCAGTATAGTACAGTAATACCCGTATAAATGATAAATGGGTGTGTCCAGATTGAATGATGGACAAGTCCAGAATCAGGGTTAAAGTATAACTATTTGTTTTCTTTGCAGACGAGACAGTCGCAGCAGGGACAGATATGTCAGGTGTGTGCTGAATCTTTCCCAGATAATTTTCACACTGTGCATGAAAATGTTCTTGATTATTTCCATTTTGTCTCTGAGTAAATTATAAACTGGAATTTATTCTCAGACTGTATTTCTGCAAACTGAGAAATGATTATGAAGTTACAATATATTGCCTTACTTATCTTGAAGAATCCAAATATAAATATGGAGTACTGGTTCATTTATTCTGCGTCTTGTATGATAGTTGAAACAACTGATTTAAGTTGGTAAAAACTGTTGTTTTCCAAAAATAGGCATCAGTTCATTTAAAGATAGTCAAAACTAATTATTACTAAATTGTCTTCAGAAATGCATCCATGTGAAGGTAGAAAAACTAGTGCTTTTATTCTTAATTTTTTGTTCTAATAAGAAGTGCATTCTCCTTTGTAGCTGTTTGTTGATCTGGTCTTGAAAGCTGATTTTCTTTCTAGATGTATGATTGATGATTAATTCCTTTGATTGACTTTCTTTAGTCTAGAAGCCAAGCTGTGTCAGATATCTGATACCTGTTGTATTGTTGTATACTTTGCTTAAACCATGTATTCAGTATTTCATGTGTTTTTCAGCCGCTCTCCATCCCGATCCCGAACCAGGAGTCCCGGCAGGAATGATAACTAGACATTCGAATTCATCACTTCAGCTGACCTTCTCCCACCAGCATCTGTCACTTACTCAACACATCATCATCTGTAATATAATCATGAAGTCACCATCACATGTTAGAGTGGTTGGTCTATGTGTGAGGTCACATGTTCTTGAAGCAGACAGACAGTGCATGCCACACATAGAAAATAAAACAAATTATTTGACACACACAGTTTATCAGTGACATCAAGTAATTGGATTCTTATCATTTTTTTTAGACCTCTATCATCTAAAAAACAGATGGTTGATAAAGAGTCATTTTACATATCTAAAACTAGGACTTGACTTTGTTTTTAAAAAAGGAGCATCATGAAATCTTTATTTAAAAAATGGTTCAGCTGTATAATATTGGTAATTTTGTCTCTGTCGGAATACAGTTTGAGCTACCTTCTTAATTAGGCAATCTCTTCAGTATTCTATGGTTATTTGTTATAAAATCTTAACAGTTGTGTGCAAATTAATTTCTTTAGAAAACTGCTTAGCATAATGTACAGCATCATCATTTATGATATGCCATAAATTTAGTCCAGCACTTGTAATATATGACCAAAACAATACTGGTCTTTATTTTAACCCTTGATACATAGCACTTGATAACAATTTGTGCTGTTGTTTAACACCACAGAAGAGATGTTTGTACATTGTAAGAAAGATTAAAAGTTTTGAATTTATCTTGTTTGTACTTTTTATTTTATAAAAATAGCCAGTGTAGTCAAACAGAAGCAAGAATTTCTTCTTAAAAGGCATAGTAGGGAGGATACTGAGTTGGGTCTTGTGAGATTGTGAGCAGTGGCAATGGTACTGAGTTGGGTCATGTAAGATTGTGTGAGCAGTGGCAAGGATACTGAGTTGGGTCATGTAAGATTGTGTGAGCAGTGGCAAGGATACTGAGTTGGGTCATGTAAGATTGTGTGAGCACTGGCGAGGATACCAAGTTGGGTCATGTAAGATTGTGTGAGCAGTGGCAAGGGTACTGAGTTGGGTCATGTAAGATTGTGTGAGCAGTGGCAAGGGTACTGAGTTGGGTCATGTAAGATTGTGTGAGCAGTGGCAAGGGTACTGAGTTGGGTAATGTAAGATTGTGTGAGCAGTGGCAAGGATACTGAGTTGGGTCATGTAAGATTGTGTGAGCACTGGCGAGGATACCAAGTTGGGTCATGTAAGATTGCGTGAGCACTGGCAAGGATACAGTTGGGTCATGTAAGATTGTGTGAGCACTGGCGAGGATATAGAGTTGGGTCATGTTAGATTGTGTGAGGACTGGCGAGGATACAGAGTTGGGTCATGTTAGATTGTGCGACTACTGGCAAGGATACTGAGTAGGGTCATGTAAGATTGCGTGAGCACTGAGGAGGATACCGAGTTGGGTCGGTTAAGATTGTGTGAGCACTGGGGAGGATACTGAGTTGGGTCATGTAAGATTGTGTGACTTCTGGCAAAGATACCGAGTATGTAAGATTGCGTGAGCACTGGCGAGGATACCGAGTTGGGTCATGTAAGATTGCGTGAGCACTGGCGAGGATACCAAGTTGGGTCATGTAAGATTGCGTGAGCACTGGCGAGGATACTGAGTTGGGTCATGTAAGATTGTGTGAGCACTGGCGAGGATACTGATTTGGGTTAGGTCATGTAAGAGCAGTGGCAAGGATACTGAGTTGGGTCAGGTGGAAAGTTGAACATATATGTTTTACTGCTGACTGTTCATTAGATGATTATCAACTTCTAAATCTTTGTCAATTAATAACATTTCTGTTGCAGTGGATGAAGAATTTATAACAGTACTATAACAATCTGATTAAAGCCAGCTCCTCAATAACACTGCTATTTATTTTATATTACAGTCAAAGAATATAGGGCCTGAAAACCACAAGCCATTGGTACTAGTGGTTGGCAATATCTACTAGTCCAAATAAGTTTGAGATAGTACACCTAATGACCTTTCAATCAGTGCATAGCTTTCAAGTTTTTGAAGGCCAATAAGTTTCTTTTGGATCGTAGATTGTCCGGCATACGTCGTCAACAATTTGATTTGAACGACCTCTTCCTATACAGCGAAGCCAACATTGACAAAACATGCCTGGGATATTCCTTGCATGAAGCTTTCAAAGATGTTCAAAGAATTCAATTCCATCAAGATCTCTGGTTGCTATGGTAACTGAAAGGAAAAACTTTGAAAATCTTCTTGTCTGAAACCACAAGGATCTGAGCCTTTAGATTTGGTATGTAGCATTGTCTTGTGGATCTCTACCAATTTTGTTCAAATTATACACCTGGGGTCAAATTTAGCCCTGTCCCGGGGGTCAGTTATTTTACATAGGCTATTATAAGGAAAGCTTTGAAAATCTTCTTGTCTAAAACCACACCCTGAGCCTTAAGGTTTGGTATGTAGCATTGTCTAGTGGACCTCTACCAAATTAGTTCAAATTATGCCACTGGGGTCAAATTTGGCCCTGCCCTTGGGGTCAGTTGATGTAACATAGGCTTATATAAACAAAACTTTAAAATTACCCTTGTCTGAAACAACAGAGCCTAGAACTTAGATATTTTTAATGGAGCATCAGCTAGAGGTCATCTACGAAGTTTGTTCAAATTATGCCCATTAAGTGAAATTTGGCCCTGCCCTGGGGTGTCACTTGTATTCATATAGATTTATGGGAGAGAGATTCTTAAAAAAGCTTTTGATGTCTGCTCAATAGCAGACCCAAAGGCAAAGTATTCAGGTGAGCGATCTAGGGCCATCAATAATCAATAACTAGAGAACGCTTTGACTTAGATTCACCAAACTTGGTATGCTGGTTGGTCATCACCAGTAGATGACCCCTATTGATTTTGAGGTCATTAGGTCAAAGGTCAAGATCACAGAGACTTTCATCCTAAAAACGGTTTCCGATCCATAACTAGAGAACGTTTTGACATAGGTTCACCAGACTTAGTTTGCTGGTTGGTCATCACCAGTACATTACCCATATTGATTTTGAGGTCATTAGGTCGGTGGTCAAGCTCACAGGGACCTTAGTCCTAAAAACGGTTTCTGATCAATAACTAAAGAACCCTTTGACTTAGGTTCACCAAACTTGGTATGCTGGTTGGTCATCACCAGTAGATGACCCCTATTGATTTTAAGGTCATTTGGTGAAAGGTAAAGCTCACAGAGACTTTCATCTTAAAAACGGTTTCTGATCAATAACTAGAGAACGCTTTGACCTAGGTTTACCAAACTTGGTATGCTGGTTGGTCATCTCCAGTAGATGACCCCTATTGACTTTGAGGTCATTAGGTCAAGATCACAGATACTTTCATCCTAAAAACAGTTTCTGATCAATAACTAGAGAACGCTTTGACATAGGTTCACCTAACTTGGTATGGTGGTTGGTCATCACCAGTAGATGATTTTTAGGTCAAGATCACAGAGACTTTCATCCTAAAAACGGTTTCCGATCAATAACTAGAGAACGCTTTGACATAGATTCACCAAACTTGGTATGCTGGTTGGTCATTAGCAGTAGATGACCCCATTGATTTTGAGGACATTAGGTCGTAGGTCAAGCTCACAGGGACCTTGATCCTTAAAACGGTTTCCGATCAATTACTAGAGAAAGCTTTGACCTAGATTCACCAAACTTGGTATGCTGGTTGTTTATCACCAGTAGATGACCCCTCTTGATTTTGAGATCATTTGGTCAAAGGTCAAGCTCACGGAGACTTTCATCCTAAAAACGGTTTCCAATCAATAACTAGAGAATGCTTTGACCTAGGTTCACCAAACATGGTATGCTGGTTGGTCATCACCAGTAGATGACCCCTATTGTTTTTGAAGTCATTAGGTCAAAGGT
The DNA here is from genome assembly GCA_012932295.1 of Cyclina sinensis. Lineage (NCBI taxonomy): Eukaryota > Metazoa > Mollusca > Bivalvia > Venerida > Veneridae > Cyclina > Cyclina sinensis. The sequence goes on from JAAONU010000003.1 coordinate 5,773,533, forward strand.
CAAGGCCACAGGGACCTTGATCCTAAAAAGGGTTTCTGATCAATAACTAGAGAATGCTTTTGCCCAACCACAAGCAATTAGGTGCTGCTGGGGGGCATGTATGTTTTACAAACATTTTTTGTTTATCCATTTGTATAGATATGAAAATTTATAACTCACCATGCTGATAAGCTAATTAATATTTATTTAGTAAATACAAACCAGAACTAAACAGTCTCATATTAATCAAACGAGAATTCATTTAATTTACAAAAAAACAAAATATTTTCAAAATATTCAAGATAATTTTAACATGATATAGAAGTTTACACAACATGACGTGTGTACAGGTAAACCATAAAGATGCATCGTAAGATGCAGTCGCATTGGATTGGATATAACTGACACATTTGGAAATCCAGATTGTCCAGAAAATAGAAGGAAATGGGTTCCCTTCATCTAGTCACTGTACTATCAGTATGTACCTTAAGTACCACCAAAATATTGCACAGGTGAAAGATAAATAAAAGATCATTGACTGTTAACTATGCTTCTTTAACAGACCTTCCTCAGTAAATACCCTTGTTTAACATACTGTAATACCCTTGTTTAACGGCCCTTCCACTGAAAAGACTCTTGTTTAACAGACCTTCCATGGTTACTTATCTCGTTTTCCAGACCTTCCACATAATCTTTTGTTTAACAAACCTTCCACAGTACATTCTCTTGTGTAACAGATTTCTTCAATTACTTTTCTCATGTAAAAGGCCTTCCACAGTAATTAATCTTGAGTAACAGACCTTCCACAGTAACTTATCTTGTGTAACAGACCCTCCACAGTATCTTCTCTTGTGTAACAGCCCTTCTACAGTTACTTATCTCGTTTTACAGACCTTTCTCAGAAATTTCTCTTGTGAAACAGACCTTCCACTGCTTATCTCATTTTACAGACCTTCCATGGTAAGTTCTCTTGTGTAACAGACTTTGCACAGTAATTTCTGTTGTGTAACTGACCTTCCACAATGACTTCTCTTGTGTAACAGACCTTCTGTAGTTACTTATCTCGTTTTACAGACCTTCCATAGTAACTTGTTTTGTGTAACAGACCTTCCACAGTAACTTATCTTGTGTAATAGACCTTCAACAGTAATTTCTTTAGTGTAACAGACCGTCTACAGTTCCTTATCTCGTTTTCCAGACCTTCCACTGAATTTATTGTGTAGCAGACCTTCCACAGTAACTTCTCTTGTGTAACAGACCTTCCATAGTAACTTACCTCGTTTCACAGACCTACACAGTAACTTAACTTGTCATGGTTATTTTTCTAGTGTAACAGACATTCAACAGTAAATTCTCTAGTGTAACAGAACTTCTATAGCTGCTTATCTCATTTTTCCAGACCTCCCACAGAATCTTTTGTGTAACAGACCTTACAATGTAACTTCTCTTGAGTAACAGACCGACTACATTTTCTTTTCTCGTGTAACAGGCCTTCCACAGTAATCTGTCTTGAGCATCAGACCTTTCACAGTATCTTCTCTTGTGTAACAGCCCTTCTTCAGTTATTTATCTCATTTTACAGACCTTTCACAGACACTTCTCTTGTGTAACAGACCTTCCACAGTACCTTCTCTTCTGTAACAGATCCTCCACAGTTACTTATCTCGTTTATCAGACCTTCTATAGTTACTTCTGTCCTGTAACAGACATTTCACAGTAATTTCTCTTTGTGTAACAGACCTTCCACAGTAATTTCTCTAGTGTAACACCTTACACAGTAACTTCTCTGTGTAACAGAACTTCCACAGTTACTTATCTCGTTTTCCAGACCTTCCACAGAATCTTTTGTGTAACAGACCTCCCACAGTAACTTTTCTTGTGTAACAAACCTACTACATTTACTTTTCTCGTGTAACAGGCCTTCCACAGTAATTTATCTTGAGTAATAGACCTTCACCAATTAATTGTCTTGTGTAACAGACCATCAACTCTAACTTATCTTGTGTAATAGACACACCACAGTAATTTCTCTAGTGTAACGGACCTTCAACAGTTACTTATCTCGTTTCACAGACCTTCCACAGTGACTTCTCTTGTGTAACAGACCTTCCACATTGACTTCTATTGTGTAACAGACCTTCTGCAGTTACTTACCTCGTTTCAAAGACCTTCCACAGTAATTTATCTTGAGTAACAGACCTTCCACAATTAATTGTCTTGTGTAACAGACCATCAACTCTAACTTATCTTGTGTAATAGACACACCACAGAAATTTCTCTAGTGTAACGGACCTTAAACATTAACTTATCTTGTGTAACAGACCTTCCACATTGATTTCTTTTGTATAACAGACCTTCTGCAGTTACTTACCTTGTTTCAAAGACCTTCCATAGTAACTTATCTTGTTTCAAAGACCTTCCACATTGACTTCTCTTGTGTAACAGACCTTCTGCAGTTACTTACCTCGTTTCAAAGACCTTCCATAGTAACTTATCTTGTGTAACAGACGTTTCTCAATTAATTGTCTTGTGTAATAGACCATCAACTCTAACTTATCTTGTGTAATAGATACACCACAGTAATTTCTCTAGTGTAACGGACCTTCAACATTAACGGCTGTTGTGTAACAGACCTTCCTCAGTATCTTCTCTTGGGTAACATCCCTTCTACAGTTACTTATCTCATTTTACAGACCTTTCACAGTCACTTCTCTTGTGTAACAGACCTTCCACAGTATCTTCTCTTGGGTAAAATCCCTTCTACAGTTACTTATCTCATTTTACAGACCTTCCACAGACACTTCTTTTGTGTAACAGACCTTCCACAGTATCTTCTCTTGGGTAACATCCCTTCTACATTTACTTATCTCATTTTACAGATCTTCCACAAACACTTCCCTTGTGTAACATACCTTCCACAGTATCATCTCTTGGGTAACAGCCCTTCTACAGTTACTTATCTCATTTTACAGACCTTTTACAGTAACTTCTCTTGTGTAAAAGACCTTACACAGTATCTTCTCTTAGGTAACAGCCCTTCTACAGTTACTTATCTCATTTTACAGACCTTCCACAGACACTTCTCTTGTGTAACAGACCTTCCACAGTATCTTCTCTTGGGTAACATCCCTTCTACAGTTACTTATCTCATTTTACAGACCTTCCACAGTAACTTATCTTGTGTAACAGACCTTCCACAGTATCTTCTCTTGGGTAACAGCCCTTCTACAGTTACTTATCTCATTTTACAGACCTTCCACAGTAACTTATCTTGTGTAACAGACCTTCCACAGTATCTTCTCTTAGGTAACAGCCCTTCTACAGTTACTTATCTCATTTTACAGACCTTCCACAGTAACTTATCTTGTGTAACAGACCTTACACAGTATCTTCTCTTAGGTAACAGCCCTTCTACAGTTACTTATCTCATTTTACAGACCTTCCACAGTAACTTATCTTGTGTAACAGACCTTCCACAGTATCTTCTCTTGGGTAACAGCCCTTCTACAGTTACTTATCTCATTTTACAGACCTTTCACAGACACTTCTCTTGTGTAACAGACCTTCCACAGTTATTTATCTGGTTTAACAGACCTTCCACAGTTACTTATCTCATTTTACAGACCTTCCACAGTACCTTCTCTTCTGTAACAGATCCTCCACAGTTATTTATCTCGTTTAACAGGCCTTCCACAGTACCTTCTCTTGTGTAACAGACCTTCCACAGTATCTTCTCCTTTGTAACAGATCCTACACAGTTATTTATCTCGTTTATCAGACCTTCCATAGTTACTTCTGTCCTGTAACAGACCTTCCACAGTTATCTCGTTTTACAGACTTCCCATAGTTACTTCTCTTGTGTAACAGACCTTCCATAGTAACTTATTTTCTGTAACAGAAGTTCCACAGTAACTACTGTTAGTTAACGGAAATGGAACTAGACAAGCCTGTCTTAGACTAAATCAGAAACTTCTCCTTCTATCAACTCAGTTAATTCATTGAAAATCATCACTTCGTGAAGACAACACAGGCTTGGTACAATATGCACAGATAAAATTCATATAGCCTAAGTTTGTAACAAAAAGAAACACAAATTTATAGGCATTGACTTTACGTGAATTTTAAGTCCACTTGTTAGCTACAAATGTTCGTGTGTTCTGTGCTGGAAAGAACTAGATGTACAACAAAAGTCCGTGCGTTCCGTTCCGGAAAGAACTAGATGTACAACAAATGTCCGTGCGTTCCGTTCCGGAAAGAACTAGATGTACAACAAAAGTCCGTGCGTTCCGTTCCGGAAAGAACTAGATGTACAACAAAAGTCCGTGCGTTCCGTGTCGGAAAGAACTAGATGTATAACAAATGTCCGTGCGTTCTGTGTCGGAAAGAACTAGGTGTACAATAAATGTCTTTGCGTTCTGTGCCGGAAATAACTAGATGTACAACAAAGTCCGTGCGCTTCGTGCCGGATATAATACGTGAACAACACCAGCCCGCGAGTTCCATGATGGATCTAACTACCACAGCTGTCCGTGGGTTCTTACAGTTTATTACAAAATGGAATTCATTCATGGATAGGAATATTAAATAAATTTAGGGATAGGTTTCTAAAACGACAGATGTGACATGTTGGAATAGGATCGTTAATCAAGTTATAAAAATGTGGAGCTTTAGTAGGAACAATAAGTCACGCAAGCACAAAGTAAGTTTTGTCCACATTTCAGCAGCCAGTCACAACTGCTTGTCACAGATTATCAGTAACCTGTGGCCTTACTTCTTGTCTTTCGTGGAATTCAGTTCAAATTCTGGTAAGTAAGCTGTAGATTTATCTGTTTGAGAGAGCATTGACCCCCCTTGCTATTTCAGATTGGTGGTGTTCTTGATTTTCGTTTTTTTAAACATGGACAACATTTAACCTTTTTGCTCTGATCTCAATAGATGGTACAATGCCGGAAATGAAATTTAAAAAAAATCTTAATTGAAAAAAAGAATAGTTATCTGAAGTTTGTTTATGTAATTAAAACGTTAAGGTAGGTCAACATTAAGACGAATTCCTCAAAGACATACGAGTTTGTATTATATATTACAACATTGAGATAAACGCTCGCCGTAATTCAGGAATTAGTTTTACACAAGTTTTCAGTGTGTCTGGTTTTAGAAATATGCAAATCAGTTTGAAAATACATGTACGAGACGGACAGTAGCAACAGAGGGTTACAGATGTAGACATTCCAATCTTCTACGGTTTGTTTATCAATTACCTTTTTCAATCCATTTAAATCCGAAAGAGTACGAGTGTCCCAATTAATGATCAAGGTCATTTTACCTTCGATTTTCAGCGTATATGGTGAACGTTTGGGAATCAATCTATGTGTTTGTAAATAGTTTTGGAAACGCAAAACTAACCTCTCTTTTTTGTAAAAAAAAGTATTTTAGGAAATGGTAGATTTCAGATATACATGTATTGCAGTTATAATGCAAAAGGGGAGAAAGTTCGTCTCCTGTGTGCCATAACGAAAACCATATAAATGTCTTTGAAATGGCTTTACGATGGACATTCATTACACATCTATTGAAAATTGCTATTTAGGTAATAGATTTTAAGTTTGAGTGATATACCGTCGAATATATCACGGTGTCGAGTTCAGATACGTAGTTATTTATAATCACGATGGCCGTAGGCCTGAGTGATTAAATAATTACGCATATGAACGATAAGGGGCGTATATTTATAAGGGGCGCAAGTATTTGCACTATTTAAAACAGTGACATTCGCAATGACGTCAGCGGTCGCGCACTATAAGTAACGTGTAAGATATATCACGCTCAATTTCTTCTTTGTTTGTTGTTGGCTAAATGCAGATAGCGTTAGAATAATTGTTAGAACTGATTTACTTGTATCCGTTTTATTTTAAGTAGTTCCGACTGCTAAGGTTTTTAGGAATGAAATCATACGTACCCGTCCGTAGTCTCTCCACGTAAATTTGTAAACCCTGAAGGATTGTGTGCAGTATCATCCATGCGTCCGTCCGGTCCAACTCTCTGCCCGTCCTTCCATCCGCCCGTCCGTCCGTCCGTCTTCTCACAATGACTTCTCATCTCTTCTTTACAAGGTGCGCATCAATCAACCGCAACTATTACTGATGTTGAAAAATAAATGTGTCATAAAGAGATTTTACTTAAAGAAACAGCTGCACCTTTAAAAAATGATAAAAGCAAACAAATTTCTTTAGGAGTCATCATAAAATTAAATACAGCTAGTGGTTTACAAATATATTTTACAGTGAAGTGAATATCATTGACCCGTGATGAACCCTGTTGCCTTATTTGGCAACTTCCGAGAAACGGTGTATCAGGTTCCAGGCTCTAATTCTATCAAATAAACTATTAAAACAACTTATAATCTCAATTATAAGAAAACAATACCTAAAACTAACTTTATGCGGATTTTCTTTCATTATACAAACTTTGATTTTTTGAATAGAATGTGAAATTACGAAACTAACTTGATAGACGGATTGCTGGCTCTACCTGTTAATTGCCTAAAACTTCTGTTAGAGTTGCGGGAAGTGTATTCTTAATATTTGGATTAAATTGACTTTATTGGAGTAAGAGGACGCAACAGCCGGATTTTAAAAATGCCGGTGTTCCACACAAAGACGATAGAAAGTATTTTGGAGCCGGTAGCGCAACAGGTCAGTCAACAAATATTTGTACGCTAATTGATGTGGGTGGGGTGAAACTGTCAAAATTAATTTTATTACCCTACAAATTTACCTTACTGATTATGCACTTTCTCAGTATAACTTGAGTTTATAAGTGTTGCCACTACATGTACAGTTCGAGGGGTTAGAGCACTGGACTACCAATCCAGAGGTTGCTGGTTCGAATCCCACTAGAGGTGAGAGTCTCCTGTGGGTTTCCACTTTCGCCGCGAGTTCTGGATCTGGATCTGGTATGAACCCAGGAAACAACTTGCCTGCCTAGTATAGTCAGTATTGACTGTTGTTGTGTGTTTCATGACAAATGTGAGCTTCGCTTATGGGCTGTTATTGAACTTGACCCTCATAACTTTTTTTTAAATGGACTTTTTTATTCCATTTGAACATTCTCATTTAACATTTATAGTGGGTGTTTATTTAAAATATACTGACTGAATAGTGAACAGGGCAGACCATTATCAGTTAGTCCTATCACAGTAGTTTGAAATTCTATCATTAAACAAGTGATATTGTAAAAATTATGCCCTCTGTACAAAAAAAACAAAAAAAAAAACAGGAATGCAACGCCTTTTCCCCACCCAATTCACGTCAGACCGAATTATACAAACGGAACACAGGGTGGTAACAACCTAGCGAGCCTCCTCGATAAAGAACACTTAAAACTACTTCAAACAACCGATGATATTCTTTAACACGCCATTCTTAAGGAATAATTTAACAAATTACGCTCATTTCTTGATTTTAAAACTTGTCGTCGAAGCCATTCGCTACGTCACACCAATCTCAGCACTGGAGAATATATTAAATTATTTTATTTTGGGATAAAAATTGTTGTTATATTGCATTTGTTTTTAAATAAATTTATCATTAAGGTTGTATAAAACATTTGATAAATTTGGCTCTAATAATTAAATACTGAAATAAACAAAACTGTGAAAACCCATCAGGGGACGTCACTCTCACATCTGCCATGTTTATTGTTATGTGGTAAAAAAGTATGGCGGTATGGTAATTATTACACTTTTCATTTTCTCCGGTGCTAAATGAAATGATATGGAGAGCTAGACTTCATGTTACATGAAAAAAGTAAAACATAAAATATATTTATAATGGAAAGAATGTTAGAGCTGAAAAAAATAACTTATTTATATTGGACTAATGATCAGTGTGCCTAGATGCAGGACAAGCTAGTAATGATGTGCATGCAGTGTTTGCAAAGAAAACATATCTTGCCATAATTGGGGTGATGGTTTTAGCAGAAATATAACTGAGATTTAAATGTTGCTGTACGTTCTGTTATGTGCACCTCAGTACACAGTGGCAGTTTCTTACAGAGAATGGGTGTCCATTTCTGGTCCTTTCCAGGTATGCTGGTTAGGTAAACTGTCTGCCGAGTACAACTTTGACTATCGGAGGGTGTTAAATGCAAATCAATTGAACCTCAGTACATAGATTGAGTGGAGCAGAATTAGTATTGTTGCAGAGTTTGCTTAGATCAGGATTATGTTGCTAGTCTGAAAATGGAAAGGAAAAATCTTTAGTGAATGAAATTTAGAAGAAGTCATCCATGCAGTGTAGATTTATAATCCATAAAGTGCAAACTCATGCATTATATGTAAAATAAAAGGAAAATATTGAAAACTCTATTCAGTGAATACCTCCATACCAAATTTTTTCATCAGTCATAATGATCTTATGGTAATGTTATGCACCTAGGGCATAAACTTTGTCACAGTCACATTCAGCAATCTCAAAAATGTGTAAGTTAGTACTCTTTTAGTAAAAAATAGAAATCTTCCTCAGAATATAATGTTTCTGTAGTCTAACTTAAAAAAAAGGGAAAAAAAGAAAGACCTGTACATAATTATGATAGAGAAATTTTTAGATGAGTATTTAAAATCTATTAGTCTATTATGGCCTATTATATATCATATGTAATATCATTATATGTTTTTTTAAGAAAGACATATGTATAACTTACTGATTCTATAGGAGATATTGTGATGGAAATTACTGGCACTGCTGTAGCATTTAGTGATTTCATGATGCCATTTTTTTTGTTCTCAGTAGAATGCAATCCTGTCCCACGTTTTACCAGAATTGACACCATTTTCCGGAAACAATCGGAAACCAGTCAGTTTATTTTCTGAAAATACGGTCAGCTGTTTCAAGGAGCAATTGCTTTGAATTGTTTTTTTTGCGTTAACAAATAGGAGCATTGGTAAACAAATGCATCAGAATTTGAGTTTTATACATTTATTTGATATTTTTAAAGCGTTAAATTCGCTGAAATGCATGTAATCAGGAACTGTGAGAGCCTCGATATCAATAATTACCTGTGAAAAAGTTCCCGGAGCCATTTAGCGGACGTCCGCTGCGATATTTGGTGACTATGTCTGCAGCGGGGATCCTCAAAATGCGGCGGATTTGGTCGTGTTTTATGGAATGGGTAGTCAGCAACGACCTTGAGGAATACGAGAGTTCCTCCTGCCGTGTACTGTAGAGGTGTCATAAGATATTGAGTATTATGTAGAAATTATTGGCATTTAAAACATACACCCCATGCCATTTTGCCAGTTATTTTATAGTGTTAACTTCATTTCAGTTCAGCATAAAATACAAGTTTTCTATGAAATTCTTGTCAATTGCGGTGTTTCTCATTACGCGAAAATTGTCCACAAATCGCCGGTTTTCAGTCTCTAATAAAAAAACTAACCACTTGAAAATACTTCAAAGTCCTTATGTAAATTCATAATTTGTTATTTATATTAATGAATTATACTCTACATCTCACTAAAATGCAAGTTTTCTATGAAATACGTGTCAATTGCGGTGTATCAACATATGCAAAAATTTTCCGTAAATCGCTGGGTTTCAGTTTGGTATGAAACATTCCACTAGAAGATACTTCTAATTCCTTTTCTAAATTCATTATTTGTGATACATATATTAATGGATAATACCATATACCTTACTAAAATACAGGTTTTCTATGAAGGGCGAATGCGGTGTTTCTCTATATTCGAAAATTGTCCGCAAATCTCCGGTTTTCTTTCTCATGTTAAAACTTACCACTCAAAGATACTTCAAATTATTTTTGAAAATAAATTATTAATGATGTACAATAATGATTTATCTTTATTGGTCAATTCTGCTATGGTACAGTACAGCTCCCGCGATATGTACACATTTTGTGCTTCCTCCGCGATCGTGGTCAGCGCGAATTCTGAAAATCGCGGAGTTTCTCCTTGAAAAAAACGCTCAGAATCTCCGCGATTAAAGTACACGCACAATCTCCGCGATTCTCCGAGTGTTAGAGCGTTTCCGCGGAGATTCTCCGCGAATATTCTTGTGTTTCATCACCAGAGTTTTAACAAACTATTTCCCATTTAAAGGTGAAAAAAATAATTATGAAATGTATACACTTGAAATCCTTTCATAAAAACATTCAGCAATGTGTGATGAAATTACCATAATGTAACTGTACATTTAGCACCTGTCAATTATGTGACTATGGTATAATTCAGTCAAATACATTAATTAATGTGATTTTTTAAACGCTTGTTATTATTTAGTAAATCGATTAATACTTTTTTTGCTAAGCGCCGAGACGATACAGATGCAGTTTAACACGTGTTGTTCGGAAATCAGTCAACTCATTTTCTGAAAATAAGATCAGCTGTTTCTGACGCAACTTTCTTTTCGTAAACAAATAGGAACGTTCGTACACAAATGCATCAGTATAAGAGCGCATTTGTTTGTATTTTCACTTTTCACTTTAGATATATTTATTTTCGCAGTTTGATTATCATTAGTAATTTATTTGCGCGGCACCGATTAAAGATTTAAAAGTAAATAAATTGCAGCAATTAAAGCTGACATGATGTCAGGTAGGTGTGAAAATCTATTCATTATCGGCTGTCTTTCTTTTCTACCCTCGTTTCACGCATTCGGAATTAATGTTCGATTCTAACTAAACTTTCTGTTCAGTCAACAAAGCCATCATTGCCTAAATTAAAAAATATCCAGATATCTGTTAAAGATATTAATTATTTTAATAAGAAAATGTAATCACGGGAAAAGCATGCTACATGACTGTAATTCCCGCTTTAAAGAGCACGTGGAGTCTGAAGCTTTTAAAGTGAGGTGAATATCATTTTCGGAAAATAACTGTCGCTCAATGTTAAAGGTCAAAAGTTATATTTAGGAACCAATTAGCGGTTGAGACGCAATGTATCATGCGTGTACAGATCATAGGCCATGAGACCAACACATGGTCTTGTGTCTGTCAATAAATTAATGTGTCAAAACATGGGACGAAACGAAATATTACTATTAGGCATCCTAAAACATGAAGATAAAAAGAGTAAGTAAATATAAAATTTAACTTGTCATATATACACGTCAGTCAACTGAATGCATAAACAAATCGCGGAGATCCGCGGAGGATTGATAATCTGCAGTTTCACTGCAAATACCGTCACTAACCAGACAAAATTCGTCTCCGCGACGCCTCCGCGATTTAGGGCGTTTCTCGGCGATTTTCCTCCCAAGGTCCGCGGAGTTTAAGAGAAAAATGTACATATCGCGGGAGCTGTACTGTAAGTTGATTCAGGTCGATTGCGGTAATTGATTAATGCAACTATTGTTTTTACAATATTTGGAAAACAAGTTCTTGCTATTTAATCCCGACTTGATTACTGCTTCCTGAGCTCAGACCAGTACTTGCACAGAAAGTATCGAATGTGGATGGGAACTCACTGGGTCTCTAACCTCTAGTTGGACTTGAACTGACGTGGAACTAGAACAAAGAAATGAAAATTTGTAATGTATTTCTCTGGTGTTTAAAATAGTTAGTTAAAAACCAGAGTGCTCTGCGTCTTTATTTAGTAACACTTTTTCACATTCATCCTTTAAGATAGAACAGTTTTCATCAAAGTTTGACAAAGTACAGAATTAAATATCAAGAAAATTTTTGTCAAATCTTTAAGTACATAACGATCTATTCATTAACAGGTACTTGTGTGGGATTAGGCACAGCAGGTCGCCTTTGACAGTGCACAATATATCAGATTATGCAAATATTAAAATCTGTGAAATCAGATTAAAAACAACCCTGATTTATTATAAATCGGCTTAAAGGGTTGATGTGCAGTATAAGTTTTAATTTTGCAATATTTATTAATGATTTAAGAAGTTTGTTTCTATATATCATCATTTGAGTAAACAACAGGCGAAGTGCTTGTCTCTTCTGCCTGTCATTGCCCAATTGTAAGTTGTTTTAGGAACATAAAGTAAAACTTTGTCGCAGTGTTCAGTATAAATTTATGAAAGAGGGTCTGATAGAGGTAAATATAATACTATTTAGAATGATGAAAATTGTCATTTAAATATGACCTTGATTAAGCAATTCTGAACTTCAGCATAAGTGTTTAATCTCACGATGACTCAGATCAGAATACCAGGAAACAGTAAATAAGAGTAGATCATTAAAGGAACTTCCATCTATACTGTTTGTATTTCAGTATAAGTAATGTTTGAAGTGGAAAAGGAAAGAGAATGCATATTAAAATACTTTTTTGGTGAAAGTTCAAAATTAGATTGTACAGTACGCAATTATAATGGATAATTCAATGAGCAATCCTGGCATAGTACAATACATGCTTGAAACTCATTCCCTTTTAGATACAAGTCATTCCATTATTGACTCATATTGAGACTGACACATATTTCATTTGATTCATGGAAGTACATTTTTTTCATACTTGACAACACCACTTGATAAATTTCCTGTAATGTTACTGTTTATGTAGCTTACAAGTTATGATACTTCACTGATGGCATTTCTGCAATTTTCTTTCAAAATGTTTTTGCTTTATAAGGCTACCAACACTTTTAAAAGAAATACACTTAAATCTGCAAACTAGGTCAAACAGTTACATGTATAAGCTTATGTGTACTTTAAAATGATAGGGATGACAGTTTTGAATGCCTCCGCCCTCCCGGCATGCCCAGTCCTGCAAGTTTAACCTTAAGAAATAACGTTTTTCCTCATAAGAATTTGAATCTGATAGTTTTTCTCACAGACCTTTGAGGCAGTACTAAACACATCTGAATAGTGTTTCATAAGGTGTTTTAACAAAGCATAAATATGAAGAAAAAAACTGTTTTAAGTTTTCAGTTGTTTGTTTGTTTTTGTTTTTTTGTTTGCTCCTTTGACAAGCATATACACATATTTCTGTACATATTTAGAAAATTTGATATGCAAGTACATTGTGTATTTCATAGAAAAAGTTGATTGCATTTCATCAAATACATGGTATAAAATAGTGACATACATCATATTACATGTAAACGGTGTCTCTTCTGGATCAAAATAGCAATTTCTCTGTGTGTGTCCATTATTCAACAGAGACAGGTAGTGGTTTCATGGGTAGAAAGGCTTTTAAGGGTTGACAGTGATTTATTTCATTCTACTCTCATTATGTTAAAAAAGCACATACATCAACCAGCATGAAAGTGACTTCTACATTAAACCTCTGTCCGTAGTTAAAGACCTTTGCCCAGGTCTTGCTGCATTTCAATCACTAAACATCTCACCGATGGAAGATCATTAGTTCAAACCCTGCTACTGACCTTGACCTGTTATGGGAGAAAGTTGACAGCTTCTTCTTCTCCTTATTGTGATATGGTAAATTCCCAACCTGATGCTAGACGATAGCCAAACCTCAAGCTGACATTTCATACTTTCGATGTAAAAAAATGTAAATTAGTGTTTAACATGAATATAAAAGTAGAGTTTCAAGTACAAAGATGAAATATATTAAAATATCAGAATTTATATTATCTGCTGCAACTATTCTTCTAAGAAGAATCTAAAATTATAACAGATATTGTACATTATATAAATACAGAACTGCCTAGGTAGCTAATATTTGTATGTAGTTGATATTTTTTGAAAGTAGCCATAGTTCTTTTACATGTATTAAAGAAAAGGGAAAGCCTCTGAACTTGTCAAAAATAAAGTGTTTTCATATGATAAAAATCTGGCTTCCATTCACTGCTTACAAATATTTCATGTGTGTGTATACAGAGGTATAATACAGATTGACTCATATGTTATTTTTTTGTATGTAAACCAGACATACTTTTTCACTTATTCAGCACAGTTATCAGCCGCCCACTACATCCTATCTTGATTATGCATCATTAGTTATATATCTTGATAGAGAACTGATAAGCCTGGACTATACAGACACCTGAACTGTTTTGTGTCTGTAACTGATATGTGTTCACGTTTTTCTTTAGGAAAGTCATATAAAGTCTGCATTGTAGAGGTGGGGGTCTTTTTTTCGATACTCATTTCAACCTGTTTTTAGCTCACCTGTCACGTAGTGACAGAGTGAGCTTTTCTGATCACCTTTTGTCCGTCGTCCGTCGTCCGTCCGTCCGTCCGTCCGTCCGTCCGTCCACAATTAGTTTGTTAACACTCTAGTGGTCACATTTTTGCCTCAATTGTCATGAAACTTGGTCAGGATGTTTGTCTCATTAATATCTCAGACGAGTTCGAACATGGGTTATCAGGGTTGGAAAACTAGGTCACAGAGCCCAAATATAAAAAAACCTTGTTAACACTCTAGAGGCTACTTTTTCAGTCCAAATATCTTGGAAATTTGTTTGAGAGGTTCTATCAATGATTTCTAGCTCAAGTTCGAATATGGGTCATGTGGGTTCAAAAACTAGGTCGCGGAGCCCAAAAATAGAAAAATCTTGTTAACACTCTAGAGGTTACATTTTCAGTCTAAATAATCTAGAAATTTGTCAGAAAGGTTGCTTTGACGATTTCTAGGTCAAGTTCGAATAAGGGTCATCTGGGGTCAAAAACTAGGTCACAGAGCCCAAATATTGAAAATCCTTGTTAACACTCTAGAGGTAACATTTTTGGTCCAAATAATCTGGAAATTTGTCAGAAAGGTTGCTTCTATGATTTCTAGCTCAAGTTCGAATATGGGTCATCTGGGTTCAAAAACAAGGTCGCAGAGCCCAAAAATAGAAATATCTTGTTAACACTCTAGAGGTTACATTTTCAGTCCAAATAATCTGGAAATTTGTCAGAAAGGTTGCTTTGATGATTTCTAGGTCAAGTCCGAATATGGGTCATCTGGGGTCAATAACTAGGTCACAGAGCCCAAATATTGAAAATCCTTATTAACACTCTAGAGGTAACATTTTTAGCCCAAATAATCTGGAAATTTGTCAGAAAGGTTGCTTCTATGATTTGTAGCTCAAGTTTGAATATTGGTCATCTGGGTTCAAAAACTAGGTCGCAGAGCTCTAAAATAGAAAAATCTTGTTAACACTCTAGAGGTTACATTTTCAGCTCAAATAATCTGGAAATTTGTCAGAAAGGTTGCTTTGACGATTTCTAGGTCAAGTTCGAATATGGGTCATTTTGGGTTCAAAAACTAGGTCACAGAGCCCAAATATTGAAAATCCTTGTTAACACTCTAGAGGTAACATTTTTAGCCCAAATAATCTGGAAAATTGTCAGAAAGGTTGCTTCTATGATTTCTAGCTCAAGTTCGAATATGGGTCATCTTGGTTCAAAAACTAGGTTGCAGAGCCCAAAAATAGAAAAATCTTGTTTACACTCTAGAGGTTACATTTTCAACTCAAATAATCTGGAAATTTATCAGAAAGGTTGCCTTGAGGATTTCTAGGTCAAGTTCAAATATGGGTCCTCTGGGGAAAAAAACTAGGTCACAGAGCCCAAATATGGAAAAACTTTGTTAATACTCTAGAAGTAACATTTTCGGTACAAATAACCTAGAAATTTGTCAGAGAGATTGTTTCAATAATTTCTAGGTCAGATTCGAATATGGGTCATCTGGGGTCAATTAACCAGGTCCATAGCAACTTTGTTAAAAGCAGTCATACTCAGGTGAGCGATACAGGGCCATCATGGCCCTCTTGTTACATCATCATACATGTCTTGACATATTATTACTCTTTGCACACGGCTTATTTGTACGTTCTTTATTATTTTGTATAATTTGCAAGATCTGTGAATTTATTTTTTCTTTTCTTTTTTCCAATATTGCATATTTCACCTCTTAAAATGCCCAAGTTATGTAACATCTGACCTGTTCTCAATCTGTTTCAGAGAAAGTGTGTGGTTAATACACTTTGCTGGATTGAAAAAGTACAGTACACCTTGCTGTGATAAAACAATAGGGGTACTGTAATGTGCTCTTTACAATTGATTTGAAATTGATATTAAAATACTTTTACTACAGACAGTTTTCTTTATAGGTACTTAAGGATGGACAAGGGTTTTACAACATGTCAGTTAAAGTTGAAGAGGATTGTATAAACTGCTTGTATGTTTTCCGAGTGTCCCTGCTCACAGTGTCCCTGGACAGGTTTTTTGCTTTGATATTTTTGTTTTCAGAGTGACCCATTGACTGGTTGTATATTCTCATAATGTGCTATTGACTGGTTTTATCTGGGCCATCGCCTTGTCAGGAAAGGCGGTCTGGCCATGGGATGACAAGAGGAAAGAGGAGGGGGGATCACAAGAAGGGAGAATATCCCCCTTTCTTACCATTTGGGGATACCCATAGATGCCTTCTGACTGCATTTTGAGTGCATACTTGGTTTACAATTTCAAGAAGAAATTTCCTTTTTTCAGTCAATTTCATCATGTTTTTAATATGGTTTGCAGTTTTTGCATGTTTGATGTTAAAGTACATGCCAGGAGGATGTCAAGTTTTCCTCGAGGTCATTGAGGACTACCCATTCTGTAAAATGTGACTAAGTCGACAATATATTGAAGATTCCCTCGGCAGACATGGTCACCAAATATCTCAGCAGACATCCTCAAAATGGTTACACGAATGAATAATGAGGCTCACAGAGTTTGAGATAACGTGCATTTCCACATATTTTATTCTTTAAAATTAACAGTAAACATAAAAGGCTATCATTTTGCTGTGTATGTTTATGCACTCTCCTAATTAATTACACAACAAATGAAAACCAAACCACTTGCTTCTCGAAACAGCAACTGAACAATTATATTCAGTTCTTTAGTCAAATTGTCACATCTTCAAGACAGATTTTGTTTCTACGGCATTTCCAGACCTAATAAAGGGGTGACTATATAAACTAAGTAATATCCTGTCAGAAGGTCAAGTTGTTAGCTTTATTTACAGTGTTATGAATAAAGTTATAATATAATATCTAAGCTCTATAACTTACGGTAATCAGAAACCGTAAGTTATAGAGCTTAGATATTTGGTGTGTAGCATTGTCTAGTGAACCCCTACCAAGTTTGTTCAAATTCTGGCCTCTGAGTCAAAAATGGCCCCGCCCCAGGGGCCACTAGTTTTACATAGAGTAATATAAGAAAATCTAAAAAAATCTTCTTGTCAGAAACAGTAAGTTATAGAGCTTAGATATTTGGTGTGTAGCATTGTCTAGTGGACCTCTACCAAGTTTGTTAGAAAAATGTCCCTGGGGTCACTATTGGCCCCGCCCGAGGGGTCACAAGTTTTAAATAACAATATAGAAGAAAATCTTTAAAAATCTTCTTGTCTGAAACCACAAGACCTAGAATTTTAAAATTTGGCATGAAGCAAGCTTTATCAAGCTTTTTCAAATTATTGGATTAGGTTAAAGGTCGCGGAGGCTAAAAGTAGATTTATCTACTGTACCTCATAGAGCCTTCATTTATAGACTAATATCTTTGATATTCAGTATAGAGGTTCCTTGCATGAACCTCTACCCATGGGTAGGGTTTGAGGTCACTGGGTCAAGGTCAAGGTCACCATAGCTTATAATAGATATTTCTACTTTCTGTCATAGAGCCTTTATTTATTGACTGATATTTTACATATTTGGTTTGTAGGCACTTACATATTTTCAATTAAAAAATGAAATACTGCTTAACAGCAGACCTACAGCCAAAGTACTCAGGTGAGCGATCCAGGGCCATCATGGCCCTCTTGTTTAATACTTAACAGGGCAAATTTTTGATCAGATCTAAATGAAAAATTATTCAAAATGTTTTCTTTGATGGATTCTTGGTTCCTTTGGACCTTGTACCACACATTTCAGGCGAGCAACCCAGGGCCGTTATTTGTCAAAAGGCCTCCATAGACATGTTGTATGCTTTTAGAAGTCCTCCATAGACTAGTTGAATGTTTTTTGAGACCACCATAGACTAGTTGTATTTTTTGAGAGCTCTGTTGATAGACTGTATTGTTTTCAACATACTGGTTGTACTGGTCGTAACTTGTATACTTTCAGGCTGGTATCTTTCAGAGGTTTTTCATAGGCTGGTTGTATAGGCTTGGAACCTCTGCCTTGGTTTTTTGGGGGCATTGGGTGGGGTGGGCCTTGATAGTCTAAAATACAACCATGTGTGTCTGTATATATCTCTGTCAGATAGTGGTAAAATATAACACTCGGGTACTTTTCCTTAAAAGGCAACTAAATGTATTGTAAAACTGCACTTATGTAATGTTTATACCTTACAAATTGCCGTTAATGCTTATTGACCTTGAATTTATTTGTAAACTTTCCCATTAAATGAAATATTACAAGATGTTTAAATTGATGAAACATTTGTCATTAAATTCAACATTTCAAAATTATACATTGGAGATGAAGTAATGTTTTAGGAGTAAAGGGCATTTCGCGACAGCTGAAATATCAAACCAACAAAGAGAAACAGTTCACTGTAGTCTGTTTAAATTGGAATCATTTTGTACTGTAGCAGAATTCCTTTGGGCCCCTAAAATACTTGTGCCCCTTATTATGCTTGTTTTGATCCTTGTTTGCACTGAGGGAGTATTACATTTTGCCAGTAGCTGTGATACAACAAAAATCACAAAAGTGTTCAGTTTTGCATAAATGTCCCACACTAGTGATAAAAGCTTGTCAGTAGTAATTAATGTAGACATTTCCCTGGAATATATAGTGTACTTCTGTTTGTAGCATGAAACACCTGTTTTTGTCTGCTTTCTCATGTATATTTGTTTGGGTAGTTTATAGGTGCCAAACAGGCAGTAATTTAGAATCTGTTTGAAGGAGTTAATAAACTTCTTAGCAGACCTCCCGTTTTCTATTGTTATATTCATGAAAAAAAATGCCCTAAGACCGTAAAGCGAAATTTTTGTTTTCATATAAAATGAGCATGTTCAGTAGGTGACAAAATTTAACCAGGAACTGTTAAGGAGTAGACCTAATCACTGCCATGAAACTGTTTGTGACTTTACTGATAGAGGGTCTAGGGTTTGAGCTATGTTATACCGCCGACTTTCATTTCGCGAAATTTAGCCTTTTCTCAGAAAGGAGACTGGGATCACTGGAGAATATTGTGGTGTAAGGCAAAATATCAGTGTACTTTAGTCTTTTGAAAAAATAACTTTTGAGAAGGAAACCTAATACACAAATTAAGGGCTTTTTAACCGTTACCATGCTAAATTTTTCGTATGGACTGTACCCCTATTCATGGTGGACCTACCCATTATTAAAAGTTCATTAATTAAAGGGGTAAAGCATACTGAAAGAATAGCAAACAGTGTAGACTGCATGGATGTGCTGGTTATTCATCCTCTGCACTGTTTGCAAAGGCAAAAAGCTTGCCAGCCACTGTGTTGGGCCCATGGCCTTTCATTACAAAACCTCAGAGTAAACATACTTCAAGATTTTTTGGTGTCTGTAATAATAAATTTTTTGGAATCTTTACATCTTGAAAAATACTCAGTCAAATCTCTTAATCATTTTAGCTAAGCTGCTCAATTCCTCAAGGTACATGTAATGTTTTCATGATAAGCCAGTTCCAGTTGGAAATTACATACCATTATCTACATGCAATCTCATCTTTCATCCAGGCTACCTTGTAATAATAGGTACAGGATGAGGGAAGTCTGAGGCTAATGCCAGATGGTGATAAGGAAATAAGTTATTGCAGATTCTTTAATGTAGCAACTGATAAGCCCAGCCTTTTTATTGTAAGTCAGGGAAAAAAGAAGTATCTGACCTTTAACGAACCATTAAAATCTTCCCAATAAAAGACTTTCATGTGTCTTTATAGCTTTCTGTATATTTGTAAAGTTAGAAGAGTGTTTGCTGTTGAAGGATGGCTGTCTCTGTATGTGTAAAATATTATAAGAGAAACCTTACGAGTTCTAGCATATTCTATTATGTGATAAGGTACAGGTCTTATTGAATAGTTTCACTTCTTAAAGTACTAATGTATGACTATTACATTTGTACATGTATAATAGTCTTATATGAGAAACTCATGAAAGATTAGTTCCAGGCCAAACTCCCATGGGTGTCAAGTGAATGAGCAAAATGAAGGTTTACCTTGTATTACAATAAGAAGTACATTTTCAACACAGGTATTTCTTAGAAATGATTTTCTCCAGAAGTTAGCAATATTTACATAATATTTAAGGTAAGATGAAGAATTACCTTGCATAGAGTAAGACGTTCTTGTAGTAATTCTGTTTTTCGTTACCTACGGTAAGAATTTTTTATGTTTGATTAAGCACTAGTTGTTTGATTAATTAAAATCTGCCATTTGGCATAATGTCAGGGCTTGACTCAGAATGCACCTGTTAGAAGGTGTTTCTATAGACTGTTACGTTCAGTGGTTTTTGTTGAAGTACTTAACAAGAGTTCTCGTATCTTAGTTTTACTTTCCTTCGGTAAGGGAATTGAAAGTTTTCTTGGTGACTGACAGAAATTCCTTTGAGACTAATAGAAATAAAGGTTGTTTTAGGTATTTTTATTTACTTGTAGTACATTCTGGTTTGTACTAAAGTATAATTCCACAAACAAGACCAGTGAAAATATTGTCTGAGTCTTACAGAGTCTAAATAGTGGGTCTTATTTGTTCTTGTTCTTTTTTGCGTGTCATACATGGCCTCTAGACTATGAACTAGGAGATTACAAGTCTGTCCATGGTTGGGTTGTCTTATGCCCCTATTTGTTGAAAGGGAAGTTAAACTTGAGTTCACTGTTCTAATTTTAGACTTCTTTCAAGCTGCTTATTTTGGCATGGTTTTGAAATTATTATAGTAGTCTTATCAGTGAGCTTTACTGTAATACAGAGCTCACTTGATTATATTTTTCTTCTTGTTGAAAAAGGTTATTCTTTCACATGTGCCCTCACAGAAAAATATATACTCGATGGTATCATTTGCAAGTGCGATATACTTTGTCTGTCTTTTGATTGACTGACCAGAATACATTGTAATGTTGTTTATTCAACCTTTCATTTGGCTTACTGAAAAGTTATCCTTATGGGGCCAAGAAAAATATTAAGACCTTGTTCTTTCTTGGTAAAATGTTTGGTTGAAGTCAGATTCTGTAATGAGATATTTGCAGTTTGCTGTTGTTGCCTCAGCATTTTACTTCTTTGCTTTGAGCCCCTTTTAATCCCTTCAGGTCTGCATTCTTGATTATGGATGTGATTGGACCACCTGCCATGACATTTTCATAAATAGGAAAATTATTAGCTAACAAACCTTAATCCAGTATAAGCTTATAATTATGTTATGTTTACTAAGAATGCAAAAGATCAAGTAGTGTATGTTATAGTTTCCCAGAGTAGTCATAGTTAAGATAATGAGAGAGTTGTACAGGAAAAAAAGAAAAACAATACATGAACTGTAATAATTTAAAACAAAGAATAATTATGTGTTTGGAATTAAGTAGACAGAAGGCCAGTCAGTTTAATGAATTCTGACATACATCGCAAACATAACCTTTGCTCGTGTAAGGTTTTAAATTTACTAGAAATATTGAGATTGGCTGCCAGAGAGTGTGTATCTGCTTTGTAGAAACAGACAGTATTTCAGAGAAATCAATTCGTTATAACTGCAATAAGAATGCACATTGTATGGAAGATAATGTTATGACTTGCATTGAGAACTTAATTCTAATTGAATCCTTGCATGTTACAGAGTATGTATGATTGTTTAATGCAAATACTACAGCTGCAGATATCTGGCTTTGTAGTGCACTGTCATAAGGGACTGCTTACAGGGTTGGGGGTGGAGGTGAGGGGTTTTTACCAACCATTTTTAAAAGAAAAAAAGAAGTTGCTTAGAACTTGTCATATGTTTAGTGAATAAAGGTCATGTTGCTCTTGCAATCTGTGTACATATCCTTTGCATATAGTAGAAAAAAAGGGCAGGAAAGTATTCTGTCTAGTGACTACTATAATGTCAGTATGTCTCCTGTTTTACACCAAGCTGCTGGAAAGTTTAGCTTGTGATCATTTTTATGTTTCCTGAATTAGATATTTTGTTGTTGATCCATTCCACTATCCTGTCCATTTGTCTTTCTGTCTGGTACACTTTACTTATATGGGTTTTTTTCTTCTCCAAAAGTTTGCTATATTTCTTCAAAACAAAATTTGTAAAATTATGTGAATGTGTTGAGTGAAATGGTTGTTGACAGATATTGTAACATATATGCTAATGCTTGCATGATCTATGAGAATCTTAAAATTTGATAGGTTTTAGCGAAAAATTGCAATTTTCCTGACATATTTTTGGTAATATATTTTTTTAACATTCCAGGTGTCGAAGCTGGTTATCCTTCATGAAGAAGCAGAGGATGGAAACGCTATGCCAGACCTGGCTCGGCCAATACAGGTTGTTAAAGTGGCCGTGGATAACTTGGTTAAGGTAAGTTCCTGAACAATACTTGTGGTCAGACAATCATTTACAACAGAGGTTGAACTGGCCAGTAATGATTTGGTCATAGTGAGTTCTTGTGCAGTACCAGTTGTCAAGCATTCATTAAGGAAGTAGTCAAACTGACAACTGATAATTTTGTCAAAGTATGTTATTATGCTATAGTGATGGTCAACAGTTCTTTCTTAACAATGGTTGAATTGGCCATTTGTAATTTGATCCAGGTAAGTTCTTTGCAGTACCAAAAATAACAATTCTTTTACATCAGAAATGCTGTGTCATAATGTCACATTGTCAGGAATTTATGTTTGGATGAATTTTAATTTATTTATGACCCTGAGATGTGGATTACCACATCTGATTTGAGGATGAAAAAAACAAAAAAACCCATACAAGTTATAAGCTACACATCATTTTCAGAGGTTAGTAATGTCCTCCAGAATCTGTAGATTTTCTCCATTATTACAAAAAGTAGTAGGTATATTGGTTAAGAGGCATAACTAATTCAAATGTAATAATTTTCAATGCGTGTTTCATATTTTCAGAGAATTTTTCCTTGTTACAGTTGATTTTTTTTGCCTCAGTCTTAATGAGGGACATTCCTGATAACAAATTATCTCCCTTACTCAGATAACATCAAAGGTAGACCAAATAGCACATTGGTCCTTTCAGTTGGAATTCTCTGACTTTATCCTTGTTTCTAACTGTGATGGTCTTGACTTTCAGTCGTGAAAATTGTCACTTATATATTAAATAAAATGTTAGGATTTTCAAAGAACAAAGATAATGGTGTTAACAAAACATTGCTAAATTTATTGTTTAATCTGACTACCACTGATGCAAATAATTAGGTTTAATTATCACCATATCAAAAGAGAAAATAGCGATAAAAGCAGAGGAATCCAAATGGAAGGACCAAAGTAATATCAGAGAGTATTCAGGGTAGATAATCAACTAATGTCCCCCATTAGCCCCAGTTGCATGAAGTTCAAAAACATTCTCTGAAACCAGCTCAGAACCTCTGAATTCTGATTGGATGTTTTTAATTTCCAGTTTTAAGTACTGTCCACACATCTGATCAAAAGCCAAAGAAAAAAAATGACTGGACACCAGAAAACAATGTCCTACAGACCTAGTCAATGGCTAAAACTGAAACTAGATTTGTTCTTGGTGAACCTACCCAAGTTGAGTGATAAGCAAGATTTAACGTGCTTAAAATGCAGATCAAAACAGTATAAAGAACTCAAGAATGTTAAGGATACATGTATATCCTGGGCAGATTGTTAAGGCACTTGTAAAAGTTCAAGTCCTGTAAGGTGCAAGAACTTGTCGGCTAATTATATCCGAAAGGGGAGTTAAGCAGTAATGAAGATAGATAGATAGGTTTTAATAACAATTAATTTGTCTCTGTCAGGTTGGATATGAGACCATTAACAGCAGTGATGATCAGATCCTCAAACAGGACATGCCACCAGCTCTGAGAAGAGTGGAAGAATCCTCCATCTTGCTTTTGCAAGCTTCTGAAATGCTCAGAAGTGATCCATACTCTGCTCCGGCTCGCAAGAAGCTTATTGAGGGATCAAGAGGTATGGCCTATTGATACCTTTTGACTCTTTTTAAGGAAAATGATTTCTGATATCTTTCAGTATACCTACATCTAAGTAAGTAAACATCAAAAGACTTTCTGGAATTTGATGGAAATTTTAACGTTATTTTAAGCCAGTACTGTTTTTATCACTAGGGAGTATATTTTTTTTTTATTTCAGTTAATGTTCAACGTTAAAATATGCTAAATTACATTCACAAACTTAGTTATCCTACTTTTTCTCACCTTATAGACAAAATTGATAAGATTTGCTCTTGACAAAAAATTTGCTTAAAAAAGAAGCATGCTGGTATAATATTTATCATATAATTTGCAAAGTGAAGAACAAATAGCTTTCAGGCTGAGAATGGGAATGATTTCTTAAGTGGAATTATTATACCATGTGTGAGGTAATCGATTAAGTTTCTGCTGCTGTGGTATCTTATCTGCTTATTGGAAGTCTATAATAGTCAGGTTTTCTTTGTAATTGAGGTGAATTTTCAATTTTGTCTTTATAAGCACTTTTATTTCAGGTATATTGCAAGGGACATCGGCTTTATTGTTGGCTTTTGATGAGTCAGAAGTTAGAAAGATTATACGGGTTTGTAAAAATGTCCTAGAGTACCTGGCCATCACAGAGGTTGTCGACAGAATGGAGGACCTTGTTACTTATGTAAAGGTAATGATTAAGAAATGGTAAAGTGTCTTTGAATACCTTAGAAGATGAGAACCTTGAAACAAGGTAGAAAGTATCAAGGTATGATTGAAAGTTGAAGCACTTGAGGAGGAACTTATATACTAAATTCATTGTGAGATGTTGATTCTCTCTCCTCAGCAAGTAGAAATCACCTGAACTAAATTAGTAAATGGTTAAGTGTCTTTGAATAGGTTTGAAGTTGAGAACATTGAAACCAAGTTTGGAAGTATTGAGATATGACTGAATATGTGTTAAATATTTGTCTTGTAGAAAACTGGAATAAAATGTGTGTGTGACGTTAGTCAGTGGTTTGAAGATTGAATTTTTATTTTGATAAGAAGACCTCAGAACACTTAATGTGGATTTTGCGTGAAGGCATGAAGTCTAAAGCTTTAGTCCGAGAGTTTAGTATTTAATATATTTTTGTGGATTTTACTTGTATTTAAAAAGGAAAGAGTCTAGAACTGATAGTTACTGGGATGTGTGTAAATTGCTCTAACATCATGAGTGAAATCCTACTATAAAGAGCCATCAAATGATTGTAACCTCGAAATCTGCATGATGTAAGACCTTCATGTTTAAATACCATGTCTGAAAACTTTCAGAATCTCAGTCCAGTGTTGACCAGAATGACGAAGGAAGTTGACGCACGTGAGAAGGAACTAACACATCAAGTTCATCGTGAGATGTTGATTCGCTCCCTTGAGCAAGTGAAGAACCTCACACCAGTCTTAATATCGGGAATAAAAATCTTCATCACGGCTAAACAGTCAAGTAAGGGGTTTAGTTCAATACAAAATTATTTTTGATAGCTTTACCTAGAAGAAAGTCATGGTGTGTCAGTGTACATGAGTTTCAAGATACCACACGACTAGAACAAATTCACTTCTTCACAAACAACATGAAAGATTGGGATGAGATAATTTGAAGCATTGTGTTTGTAAATGAATCCTGCCAGTAAATGTCAGCATAGAAAAAATCTTGTAAAAAATATTTGTTGCACTAGAAGAAGAATGTTTTTGATAAACTAAGACAGCTGTATGTTTTGAAAAATTTTCACATTTTTTCTTGCATTTTTTGGACACTTTAACCACTGAACATTAAGTTTTAAAGAGAAGATTATTCTGAAAAACTTTACATGCTGAGACAAAATTTAGTAATCTTTTCGTAACACAACAAATGATGATTAAAACTTCCCATCAAACAGATCAGGGAATCCCAGATGCTCAGACGAATCGGGACTATGTTGTACGGAAGATGTCTGATGAAATTCACGAGATTATACGTGTGTTGCAGCTGACCACATACGATGAGGAAGAATGGGACGCTGATGACCTTGCTGTCATGAAGAAGGCCCAGGTAGGTTATTTCTAGAAAAATCATTTCGGTTATGCTGTAATGGTATATCTTTTACATGGTTTGAATTCTGATGATAATGCTGATGGATCCCTTCACTGTTTAGAGACTTTCAGTGTTCTTTCTTGGGTAGAGAGTATCAGACACTCAATTTTTGAAGAAATTAAACAAATAATAGCGTTTTCAGCTTTTTCATAGTTCGTCTTGTTTAGATGGGACTTTGAAGACGTATTGCATGGTTGCTGATTTATTACCAGTTTTGTCAGTTTAAAGGTTTCACAATCCCGTGTTTAAAGGCACTTGTAAGAATTAAACTGTCACGGACAATAGTTAGTTCAAGTCACCAAAGTGATGTTTACAAATGTTGTTAACTAATTGAATAAAAAGCTTTTGAAAGTTATTCTTTCATAATGATATTTTGAACTGGTTGCACTACTAAGAGAATCATTATGTTACTAAGAGAATGTACACAATACATGTTTGAATAAACTTTCGGTAATATTCTTATTGGGCTATTTGTTTTACGATATTGTGTATGAAGATTTTCAGAATCTCATCGCCATTTGTCAAACTTTGTTCATATTTTCAGAGTGCAATAGAACAAAAGATGAAGCTTGCTCATGATTGGTTGGCTGATCCCTCTGCATTGGTTGGTGGTTCAGGTGAGTGATATAAGAAAATGTAAATTGTAATTTTAGCATGAAAA
Organism: Cyclina sinensis; assembly: GCA_012932295.1. NCBI lineage: Eukaryota > Metazoa > Mollusca > Bivalvia > Venerida > Veneridae > Cyclina > Cyclina sinensis. The sequence goes on from JAAONU010000003.1 coordinate 5,800,294, forward strand.
TGTACACACAATATATGTGTAGATACTACAGTCAAACCTGTGTAAAGAATTGTCTGGCTTGAAGATGTCTAAGCGATCTTTCTTGGCATGTGGTCTAAATAAATAGAACAGGGATCCCCTAACCTGTACATCTTCTCAATGCAGATTTTATTTAGAAATGGCCTTTCCTTTAGGTTTGACCGTAGTTTTGTGTTTTATAAAAGAAATATGATACATTATAGAGCTATTATTTGTAATTTACGTTGCATTACAAAAACACACTGTTGCATTTACAATGATTTCTTCACAGGAGTGAATACTGAGGCTGTTTGGTGTTTCATTTTACCTTACAGAAACACAATGTTGCATCATATAGTATCACTAATTAAAACAAGAGAATGTATTTTTGCCTGGTGTTGACTGTTGCATTGCAAAAACAGAATGTTGTGGAATATTGTTTCACAAAGGAGAAATTGTAAAATTATTGTGATAAAATGTTGGTTTAATTTGCAACAGAAATGAGGCTTTTGTGTATACCAGGGCTTGCTTGTTTGTCAAATAGCATGAGAAATGTAATGCTTTGGAGACTCCAAATTGGAGCTGCATTTTTAGAGGTTTCAGTATAAACTAAAACATATATTACAAATGTACATTAGCTTTACATGTAGTTTGTATGGTTAAAAGTCACAATGTATATTGACTGTATTATTGTGTTACTTATGATATTGAGAACTGCTTAACACGTATAGCAGGCATGTTTGTATAAGCATGAGTGTGAGGTCCCTAGAGAGTAGGAGAAAAGTATTTAGTTATTTAGATATGATAAATATGATACTAACATGTCATACTTGTTCCAACAACTTAATAAGCTGCTTTTGACTGCATTCTTTAGGTACTGTTGTAGCAAATCAACTGTTGTCAGGTTGGTGAATGAAAACCCGTTTTTTGTGATCACCATCTTTGTATGAATGAAAACCCACTTAATGTGTTCAACCTCTTTGTATGAATGAGTTTTTCTCCGTGAGAACGTTTTCTCTTTAGTAATGTGAGTTATTGAAACATCGAGGCCTTAATACTCCAATTAACTTTAAGGTTTAGCATGCTGCACTCTGTCACTGTTTTTTTGCCATCTGCCCCTTTGTTTGTCACTTTGTTATTCCCTTATCTTGGACCAGTTTTGCAATTTAATAGGCTTATGAACTTTTTTACTTAAATGAATGTCTCTGTTGTTAAATTTGAAAGCATTTTATCAAATGCATTTACATGTCCCTGTTGGTTGCAAAAGGTTACCTCCTAAAATCCTGACTCTTGCCTCATCTGCTTGTCAGATTACCTGTCATTAATTTAATTACTAGTACTTGTATCATTCTTTTCTGTTGCATGTGAACAAAAAATTTGGGGGTGGGGGGGGGGGTGAAGTGACTGTTTTTTGGTTGGTTTTCACTCAGCAAGGCTCATTATTTTTATTGCATGGTGAGGTGAAGTATCCTACTGGAAATCTTGCCTAACCTTGTATACCAATAACATGTCACATTCTACCACATTAACCTTTGTTATATCTCCCCTCCTAGCCAACTAGTCTTAGTAAATATGTAACTTCCATTTTGTTTTTAAAAAGCATGAAACAGTACAATCATTAATGAAATTAAATACCAGTTTCACTTATAAAGATAACATACATTGTAATAAGAAGATTTACATATGTATAACAGCTGTGCTTTTTATGATCATTTCTGCTATTCAAGCATCAAAGTACCACCACTACATATCTACAACTCTTCAGGAATCACAAGTGATTGCAAAAACTTGATGATACATCATCTAAATGTAAATCAGTTATGGTCATATGTATAGTTGTGAGATTCGAGACAGATCTAACTTTATTACAGAAGTAACAAATGTCCAGTGTCTGTGATGAATTTAGATGCTGGTTAGCTGAATAGTTTTAACATGTATATAAATGCTGTTATTTCAGTATATTTTATCTTTGCTAAAGAAACTGGAACTTTAGCTGACACAATAAATGTTTTTTTTGTCTTGAAAAACTTCAGTAATTGTGTTACTGACCAAAGTTACAATGCCGTTACAGAAGTTTATTTACTGATGTATTATAAAAATGATTTGTCCAGTTTTGAAGCTGAGTCATTGTTACCCTTTCTGTGAAGAAGTATCAGTATTTATTTAGAAGAAACACAGTATCTATTACATCTTAAAAGAAAAAGAAAACAGAAAATTACTGACCTTATAAATTGTTGTGAACTTACATTTCACAGCAAAACTGTCACATAATTTCTGAAAATAGAAACTAAATGTCTGTTACATCAGTTCTGAAAACAGTTGCTCAGAATTTTCATATATTTGGTAACTCATAAGGTTTATTTTCTTCTTAAAGGTGACAAGTCTTTACGCCAGATCTTGGAAGATGCACGACGCATTGCAGACTGTTGTACTAATCCCGAGGATAGGGATAGGATCCTGAAGTCTGTTAGCAATCTTGAATCTATGAGTCAAGCTCTAAATGAGCTCAGACAGCAAGGAAAGGTAAAGTCATGCATTTTCCCCTATAAGCTTAGAGCTCAGTGAGCATATTTATACATAGCAGATAACATCTTTATACTTAGGGTACTTATTGCCAAAATGAACAGTAAAAAAAGAGCTTGGAATTTTGAGTTTGTGAATGAAGCTTAGAATGAACTCAAAGATTGGTTAACTAATAACAGTTTGGAGATGGGCTGTACATGAGCCTAGTCAAGAGAGAAAGTGAAGGATTTATTTTGACTATGTAAGGGAGACTGTAAGTAACATTTTAAAGCAGCTTATTTGATGTTTTGCATCTATGAGTTGAGTTTTTTTAAACACGATGAAGGGCAGTAGAAGTTTTGGCTTTCAAGAAATGTCTGATTGTTTTACAGTATTTCAATTTTAATTTGATTGAATATATCATTCTTTTGTTTCCAGGGCAACAGTCCACAGGCTATGTCATTGGCTCGAGAAATGCAGCAACAATTAAAGGAGCTACAGTCCCTTACTGGAGCAGGGATAATGAACACTGAGAGAAGTGGTATCCGGAAACCTGCCCCAACAGTGGAAGGCAAAGTGGACCAAGCCCAGAGATGGCTGACCAACCCAGCCATAGATGATAGGGGACTTGGTATGGTTATAACTTTGACATGTCTTTCTTTGCTTTAAATATTAAAAGTAAGTTAAAAAATAAAAGACGTTTTTTAAGTTCAGGTTTGGCTAACCTCAGCTTTTTGAAGCCACTTTTGCAATAGCTTAAGGTTAAATTTCACATAGAGTTATAGTTGTACATTTTAATAGTTTGTTGTCATTGTGCTTTGGTATAACACCATAGACTTAATGGATATTTTACTTACATCTTTTCTAAGCGGTTCTATTTATTACAGGCGAGCAGGCCACCAGAATGGTGGTAGCTGATGGGCGTAGAATTGCGGCTGCATGTTCTGGTCCACAGAGGTCTGACCTTCTAAGACTGTGTGATGAAACTGAAATTTTGACCAATCAGCTATCAGATCTTATTGCTAAAGGACAGGTGGGTCAGCAGTTAAGCTTGTCTGTTTTCAAATAAAAAAGGTGATAGTTTGATAGACCTTTTATCTGAGCAGTGGCATACTGTAGTGACATGGATTTCTCTGCTTGCATGATGAGAGTTTGATATATGCCTTGTAGACTGTTGCTAAGAAAAAAAACTTTGTAGCCAAATCTTCCATTTTAGCTAACAACTTGTAATTTTTTAAATGATTTTCTGAAAAATATGTTAAAAAGGTGTCATTTTCAAATAATTGTGGAAATTTTAATAGCCAATGACTACAAATGCTAATATAGGACCTATCATTGAAACAAAATGATGGACACTGGTTTTATACACTTTAGATTCAGTGAAAAAAGGTTTTATTTTTCTCTAGTAATTTCAAAGATAAATCAAAGAAAAAACATTAGTATTATGGTGCTGATAAGGAAAGAAATTGTAGTAGATGTCATAACAATAACATAACAATAAGATGACAGTAACATGACTGATGATGGCAAATATTAGAACATTGTTGATGACGATAATAATAACATGGCAATTTTTATAACTCCAGGGCAACTCACCTCAAGCCAAAGCTATAGCTAGACACCTGTCAGAGAAACTTCATATGTTGAAGTCCAAAATTCAGGAGGCATTAGTGAACCAAGTGGCTGAAGATTTTATAGATATTACCACCCCTTTGAAACAACTCACAGAGGCATCTTTGGTTCCTTTAGGTATATACATGATGTAAAAAAGTTTGGAGTTTGTTTATCATATTGTCACTCTTTTTCTAAAAGCAGCGTTACAAGCCTATAAATGAAGTTACTCTTCCATCATTGGTTCTTCTTGATTTGTTTGAAATGAAAAAAAAGGAACATGTTAGTCATTGTAATGTCTGATTTAATTGAAAAAACAAGCTTCTAAGGTTTTTGAGACATGGTGGATTCATGTTAAATTTTTACTTCCTGATTGCTCTCCTAAAAGATTTTTGGCAGAATATAATGCTCTGAGATGCAGATGGCCTAAAAGTCCCGACAAGCATTCAACCATTAGCTGTCTATCTTCTGTGACCATGAAAACACATATATGTTAACAGAAAAAGATACTGGTAAATAGTTGGAGAAGAGTGTTGCCATTGTGAACATTGGCTTTGACTTTATACTTTTACATGTGTATTACCTAGAGCTTATATTCTCTGAAATTTAATACCAGAGGATTATTTTAACAGGTACTGCAGGGAGGGAGGCTAACTTTGATGACAAGACACGTAACTTTGAGGCTCACTCAGCTAAACTTGCTGACACAGCAAACATGGTGGCAACTGCTGGTGGATGCAGAAATAAGAAAACTGTGGAGGAGATTTTTAAATCATCCAAACAAGTAAGGCCATAACAGATACTGTGCCCTTTTTGACTGTGCTGAAAATGTTTGGTAAAACATCTTGAGATGCTTGAAGACATTTTTATACTGTCAAAATTCAGACAGAAATTTTTTTATTGGTTGCAACTGAATGTAAGCTTACTTTGAACCAGTCGAAATGGGTAGACTGGTATGATATGAAGTTCAAAAATTTCTCTTTTTTTCAGGCCAATGATTTGACACCACAAGTGACAACTGCTGCTAGAATTGTGTTTAGTAACCCTGACAACCAGGCTGCCGTGGAACACTTTGAACTGCTGAAGAAACAGTGGAGTGATAACATGGAGAGATTGAGAAATCTAGTGGATGAAGCTGTAGACACTACTGCATTAATCAAAGCTGAAGGTATGCAACAATGAAATACAAGTTTATTTGTTGTAAATTCAGTTAGTCATGTCTGAGTCAAGTGCAAAATGTAACGTTTTCTCTGTTTGATAAAAACTTTTGTTTACTACGTACCCAGAAGTGGAAGGAAAAGTAAAGTTTTATGAAAGCTTTTAAAAATTAAAAGAATTTGGTTACCTTTTTCACAAAAATGATGAGTATAATTTAAAAGGAATTTTTCCAAAGAAGGCAGTGCATTTCTCACACAAAGCTGTCTGTTTATAGCTCACCTGAGCACAGTGCACTCATGTTTAGCTGTTGTGATCACCCAGTGTCTGTTATACATCCTCAGCTTTTAACTTTAAACATTTTAGCTTTCCTAAACCATATGGTCAGAGTTGATTTAACTTGGCAGGGATGTTTCTTGCCTGAAGCTTTTCCAACTTAATCAAATTTCCATTCAGGACTCTTGTTACTATGGCAAGAAGAATGAAAAACTTCAAAAATCTATGTGTCTTAAACCACCAGCCTCAGAACTGAAATTGGTGTGTAGCATTTCCTAGCTGGCCTGTATCAAGGTGCCTAAGGATCATTTTTGTCCCAAAAAGGGATCACATGTTTACCCTAAAAATATTAAGAAAATTACAAAGACGTATGGAAACCATTTAAAGCCTCTTTTAATAAACCTAAAGCTTTGATATTGGCATGCACCATTTTGTTGTTCTTTCTTTTATTTGAGAATAAATCCATGCATTGCACTTGTTGTGTTTTGCAGTTATACTTGGACCATCCTGACCTTCTTGTATATACAGTAGTCAGTAATTACACTGGAAATGCATTTCTTCATATTTGTATTGAGCCTGATCTATTTTTAGAATTGCATTCTCCAATATATCTTCTGTTACTTGCACAATTTACTAATGGGATCAGAGAATATTCCAGTAATACACCATAATTTTGCAATATCGTAATAAGCTTGATCACAGTTTAGCTGTAGTCCCTTCTGTTCTACTCAGTTTGTAGAGAACTTATTTTAACATGATTGTGATTAATATCGATTTTGAAATCTTATCTAACTCAGATGAAACTAAAACAGTTACAGTAGACATTGTACATGTGACTTCCTGTTTTAAGTGACTTTTCTATTAAACGACTGCTTGAAATCCTGCTCAAACATTTTTACTGTATTATTACATCCCATTTAACAACTTTTTACCATGCGACCATGATCACATCAAAGCTGTCCCAATAGAAAAAAAATACATAGCAGAAGCATCTATTAAATGACCGTGTTGGAAACATCCCACAGACATATCACATTTATCACAGAATATCTGTACAGCTGTTGCAATCAAGGAGTCGGCATCAGAGCGTAAAGTATTAAATCTAAATGAGAAGATTTCAGTAAACTTTCTAAAACATAAAAGTGCAAGAAAAGTAACTGTGGTATTAGGTGTTGGAAACACTCAGAATTCAGAAACAAGTCAGAACATTCAACAACAATTCAACATATAAATTGTATTTTCAAAACATTAAAATCTTTTTAGAAACCATTCTGTTAAGAGAAACATTTTGCAGTCCCTTGGGTGGTCGTTTAATACAATGTCTGCTATACTCTGTGCTGAAAACCATTTTGAAAGCTAAGATTTGAAACCATATCTGATCCTTTGTTTTGTAGAGGAGGGTATTTTACGAGACACAGATCGTGTTGAAGATGGTATAAGGACGGTGGATTCTCCCAAAATAGTGACAAATGCATCGAACATTGCTCGCAGGGCAAACCGGGTCTTACAGGTTGCCCAGCAGGAAGCTGAAAACAGCGAGGATCCAGCTTTTGTAGATAATGTCAACCGAGCTTCAGAACAGCTTAGATCTAGTAAGAATAAATCCGTTTTACTACATGACAAAAAAATTAAACAACTTAAGACTTAAGGCACTCTTATTATCAAGATGAAATTCTTGTTTGGCATGTATTGCCCTGGATTGTAATTTAAGAAACCTTCATCAGTTATTCATTTGTATTAGGAAAAGATAGATATGAAAGAATAAATTGAGAAATTAAATCAGTTTCAGCACTCTGTAAAGAATCTATATATTCAAATATTGACCTCATTTTAGATATTAGGCAAGATTTGCATCTTACAATTTTACGCCACAGACAGAACATTACATCTTTTATTTACTTTTCATCTGCAATAAATCTTAAATAAGCTGACCTATTTATATGAAAGCCTATATGACTGATGACCCTTGAAGATTATTCTTTGAAATAGAGCAAGATAGGGTATATATACCGTAAACGCTCGAATATTGTACGCTAGCGTGTATAAAATGCACCCCTGGTCTGGCCTCAGGATCTGGGAAAAAAACTTGCATTGGAATATAATACGCACACAAATTTCGCCTGGAAAAAGAGTTACGATTTGTCCATGTTTTTCGTTCAGGAAGCGGCCATTGTCGGTGCGCGTAACAATTACATCGCGTGAATATCGCTACGGTTGCATTTAACTATTTGTTTCATTAAGGACAATTAGCGCTAGAAACTATTTTTTTCGGAAATATCGAATAAACATGGCATTATCTGTCAACACCTTCTTAATACCTTTTGGATGTGTTAACAAACATCTCGTAATTATGGCGACATCAAACGACACTAATTATTATATTTGTTTAACAATATACGGACGACTCCTTTATCAAATTAATTGGTCGATAATTGTGTGAGTGCGAAAACTGACGGGCATAATACCGGTAAGCATTCATTATATGATTGAATCTTTAGCAGTTATACATTTAAAGAAAAAAAATAAAAAAAAACAAAAAAAAACCCCCACAAAAACAAAAAAAATAAAAAAGGAAAGAAAAAACGGCTTTTTAACGGCTTTTACGATACCGTACTTTCAGTACCGATTACATTGGTTTTTTTTCCCTTAATAACGCTCTCCAAAAAGAAGGTGCAGCGAAAAAGAAAAGATGATCATTTGGACAGAAATTATTGACTTTTGGCCGGTATTTTACGGGTTTTCAAGCTGGAAAAAATTGTCAGACGGCCCACCCTCGTGTATAATACGCACCCCTTTGTGGATACTGAAAATTCTTGAAAAAAAGTGCGTATTATATTCGAGCGTTTACGGTACTATACTAAAGACACTCTTGGTTCTCATTTACGCTAGGTCATATGGCCTTGGCCGGTACCGAGGGTAAATAACCCTAGTCCGCTGCTCCTGGCTCAGTGTGTATAGAGCTTGTACGTGGTATCTCCGTTATATGTCAGGCCCTAAAAGATAATTTGCATGGTTTAATAAATTTGATCTACATTTGTACAAGTTAATGGGCTTTGTCAATTTATAAAGGTGTGATGGCGGGGGTTTGGTCACTTTCAATGATACCTGTGAAGATATCGCACTGTTGATGAACTTTTGTTTTGAAATTTTCAGCTATAACCCCAATGGTTCAGTGTGCAAAGGTTGTTTCCATGTCACCTCAGGACCCTGGTGCTGCTAACAACTGGAGGAAAACAAATCAAGGGGTTTGTAGAATATACTTTCTCATTAAGTTTACAGTGAGACTATTGAGCATTTGTAAAATTTTAGCATTATTGTTTTTATAAACATCACATTTTTGTGTGAAAAGTTTATTGTATGTGCTCTGCATGTGTTCTAAATAAAAATAAGAGAGACGGCTGTGATAATGACAGTTGTAAACACTTGTTGTTGTTGTTAACTGAGAAGCCTTTGTTGTGGTAGGAATAATTATCTTGAAATTCTAAGATCATACAAGTCAAAACATTTAGCTCAAATTCTTGTAAATTTTAGATTTAGCCAAAATCTATATATGTATCTGAAGATATATAGAGGAAATATATTAGAATCACCATGTCAGTCGGTTCGTTGGTCCACATCTTGTCCTGGATACAAATTTGTCATGCACGAAGGGTTTTTCGAAAATAAATTGGCACAAATGTTAACAACATTGAGACCATGTGTCGCATGTGTTGCATACATCAGACGTCAAAGTCACACTTGGAGGTGGTCTATGTTTGTGCCTACTCTGTACCTGTCAAGCATCAAGGGATTTTGAAATAATTTGGCACAAATGTTGCCCACATGATAATGATTTGTCATGAATGAATGTCACGTCCCTGTCTTAAAGGTCAAGGTCATACTTTGCAGAAAGAAAAATGTACCACTACTTATGTGTATTATAATGAGTCATGATCTTGTCAGGGCTATAACTTTGTCATGCATGAATGGATTTGGAAATAAATTGAAACAAATGTTAACCACATCAAGACTATGTGTTACATACAACTCCCCACTGTGTACCTCAAAGTTCAAGGTCACAATTAGGGGATGTCCATATTTCTTGTCCCCTTTGTAACTTTATCATGCATGAAGGATTTTGAAATAATTTGGCTCAGATTTGCTCACTTGATAAAGATGTGTTTTTTGTGCATAAACTTCAGGTCCCTGGGTCACACTGCAGAAAAAAATTGTGCAACTATTTATATGTGAATATTATGTATCATGGTTGTAATCGGACTATAACTATGTAGCAGTGTGATGGGCTTAGTCTTTTTTGATAGAAAAATGATAGTTCTAGTTAATTTTGTTTAAGTTTGTGTTTATCACAAATCTATTTTAGATTTATATAATATCTTAAGTCTTGTTATGTAAATTATTATAGATATTTGATCTAGTTTAATATATTTTGCAGTTGATTGATGCTGTTGGAGACGTCCGCAAGGCAGTAGACACATCACCTGACAGTCACAGGGCTGAGGAGATGTTTCCCCCACCCCCTGATCTCTCGCAACTTCACATATCAGGTAAGCTTCTGTGAATGATGGTATTATACCCGTTATATTTGGCATATTTATTTGTAAATGTTTATATATTTTTCATTCACTTGAATAGCACTGCAAGGAGTTAATAGATGTACATTAGTATTTGGCTAAAAAAAGAAAGAAGAAAAATATGAGATTAAATTTACTGTAACTTTTAAAGAGATTTTTTGTAACAGGGATGTTAGCTTTGATGTAAAAATTGAATTTATGCAAATATTCACTTTTAGCTCTTATATTGTGGTATAATCTTGGTTTAAGTCTGGTTTTGTGGTATTATGTATACATTTCACTGTGGTATAGATGGTTACAATGTGGCAGTATTGTATATAGTATATTGGTGCTGGCGAAATGTAATTGCTTTTCATGTAATATAAAATGCTTGTTTATACAAAAATGTGCTATATATTCTATATATTATATTTTGCCTTCCAGCCCAGTATATCACAACGTAGACGTGTAGAATGAATTTAATTTGATGAAAATTGTATCAGTTAGAGTTTAGTGTAAGATGGGTTTTGACGAAGTTAGATGTTTGTTCTGTACACTGCTGTGTACAAGTGTTGCAGCAGTAGGATATTATTTGTATACATGTGTTTGTCTGCTTCGCTTTTTTAGAGCCAACATTCACAGCGCCGCCCCCTAGGCGACAACCGCCACCTCCACCGCTCGCCCCATCACAGGAATTTAGCGACATTTTCCGACTCGGTAGTCCAAAAGCCTCGGCAGAGAGGCCGGATGGGGCTAGCCCGATAGTTTATAATAGTCCACGTAGTACACTTAGGTTTTACCCTTCAACAGGTAGTGTTTGTGCCACTTTGATAGAAGTTACCACCCATGTTATGCACTTTATTCCTATAAATATATCTTACACAAATTGTGGAACATTTAAAAAGAAAAAAACCTGCCAAATAGAAATAAATATTTAGTCTTTTTTTAACTACATAATCATATAAAAAATCACCTGTGTAAAATTCATCACGAAAACCTTTAATTACACACACGCAAAACTGATATTCAACATTTCCAAGTGAGTGTTTAGTCCTTATGTAAAATTCCCACACCCTGAATATATCAGTAATTGTCTATTTAAAGATAACTTTTATGCATATATGTCATATACTCGAACAAAACTCCTGTAAAGTATTCATGTAGCACATCACTTAAAAATTAGTTCAGAAGCATTAAAGATACACCACTGTATCAAATTATAGATAACTAAACATATTGTACAACCCAATTAAAAGATTAAAACAATCATAGATTACTTTATTTACAAAGTGCTGTAAGTTAACATAAAGTGCATAGCAAAAATGCATGAAGCCCAGGCTGTTTCATTGAGTTTTCTTTAGTTAATATTTTCATTTTTGTTATGTTCATTTTGATACTGAATTTGCATATTTTCACTTCTAAAATCCTGATTTTATGTAGTTTTAATTTTTTAAAACATACTCAACTAAAGTTAGTATGGAATAAAATTTAAATACAGGAAACAAGGAGTTTGGTTATTCAGTCTGAATGCTTTTTGAATCTATAACCTTGGCACTGATGCTGAAATTAAGATATTTTCAGCAGTCAGATCAGAACCTTCAAGGTCAAGGTTACTGTCACTAAAAACAGAATTTTACAGCAGAGTTATAGAGGAAATGTAGGTCAATATTTTTATATGAATTTTAACTTTATACTTTTCTGCTCGAGCAGTATTGATATGGGTACATTCATTAGTTTCTATGTTTAGTTTATTTTTATTTTTATTTTAGCATCATTCTTTTGTTCATTAGTTTCAGTTTTTTTACTAGCGTAACACTGCATTGTCTCTGATGGCTTATGAAACTTACTTGTCTTTGTCACGGCAACATTTTCAAGACTTGGCCTGAAAATGACTGTGGACATATAGTTAATCACTTTTTATTTGGAAGAGACAATACAGTGTCTATAGTAGTTGTTAATTTTACTTTGAAATCTGCTAGAGAAGTTCATAAAATGCATTATGTAAAAGTCAATGATTTAAGACTTTCTGGATAATTAGCTTGTTTTGTTTTTATATTCCGCAATATGATCTAAGATAGTTGAAGTCAAGACAGTTGGAAATTAAAAAAATTAGTCCAGTTACACAGCTGAGACTGGTTTTAAAATATTGTCTGCAGCATATTTTGGATATAAAACTGTACACCAGTCTGAAAATTTCTGAAGTCTGTTTGGTAACAGTTTCAGACTGGTTCCAAGAAGAAAAGACTATATCACCATGCCACCATTTAAGATATGTTGTAAAGCAGTTTTCAGAGTAGCTTGAAATGATACTATTTGCATTTTTAACTTTAAAATTGGTTTTTACTAAAAACAGCTGTCCCTGCTTCCAAGCTGCCCGAAGATGTTGCAACAACTTTGTCTTTTAACCCAGTTACACGGATTAGAAAAAAAGTTCCCTGTAAAAGTATAGTTTTAGTTTCTGCCTCAGTACAGCCTGTGATGCAAGAGACTACCATCAGTGTTCCAACAAAACATCTTAGTATTACGACGCCCAAAAATGTAAAAATGCCTTTTGAAGGTAGAGGACTGTTCCCTGAACTTTGTTGACCTGATCTCCTCCTGACAAATTGCATGGCTTTAGTTGCTTGCTTGGCATTGCGTTACATGTGTTACAAGTTTCTACTGTTACTGGTTATTGAATTACGTCTGAACACATTGAAGTATTAAATTTGTATATGATTTGTATCAGCCATATCTGTGACTTGTTCTGGTGCACTTCTATAGATTTTAAATACAGACATCTCATGGTTAAAAAGAAAAATACGTTCTGTTCCTTTGACTGTTTTCCTTTTTGTGTTTGAAAGCAGTCATTGTTTTTATTTGTCTACCTCATAAGTAGCTTATCACTGAACACAGTTAACCATGAGATGTTTGTTCTTTTTATCCTTTGTATTTCAGACATTGAACTAAAACTGCTAATGAAATTTTCAGACTATAACATTCCTGTATGTTTTGAAAGTTGGTCATTTGCCAGTTGAATAATCCATCAGCTTTAATGTTTAAAATGATGTTTGTGTACATGTTGTTATTTTGCTGATGTTATCATCATCATCATGTATTTTTATTCTTGAAAGATTTCAACCAAACTTATGGTTGGCAAGACATTTTGCTCTTAAAAAAAGATACAGAAATAATTGTGCTGATTCAGTATATCTGATGTTAAGTAAATCTCACAGAGTGTTAAGACATGGATTCATTATTTTTTTTTAATCAAAACCAAAGTTAGATTTGACTTAGGGACTTCTGTTTAAGGGAAGTCCCTTTGAGTATGTGACAGAATAGAACTTCTTTCCAAAATTACCTGTTAACTTTGTACCAGCCAAATTTTCAGATGTAATGTGAGACACACTTTCGGAGCAATAGAGCAACCCTGTATCAATTGCAATCTTAAATAATTTGACAGTCTTAGTTTATTCTCGAAAACATGAAATATCATGTAGACAGGAATAGCAAAAACTTACAAAGTTATGGACTTAAATGTGATATTAAGGAATTATTTATTATTGTCTTTGTTTGAATTGTATGCAAGTGTATAATATCTTGTATATATTTTATAGAATGATGAAATAGTTATGATATGATGTATATGCAAGTTTCTATTCATTATTATGTATTGCTGCAGTTCCAGAACAGTTTGCTGATGGTGGGCCGGGCTCTGCCCAAATGGCCCAGGCCTTAGCTCGGGAAGGTACATACACAAAGCACAGATCATATACCGATTGCCCACGTACTAACTAAAATATATGAGTGCAGTATTTAGATAACATCGTATATTATTTCCTAGTTAAAAGTAGAAGATAGACTGAAGTAATTTCTTAGCCAATTTCTAATTTTAATAATTTCGCTCCAGTCCGAGAGAAGATTTTAATTGTAGAATTACCTCCCTTTACTCATTCTCTTTTAGTTCTCACTCAAAGACAGACTTCTCACTTTTAGTTATTTTAAACCTAGACAAAGCAGGCAAATATTTGTATGAATTTGCAAAGTCTCAGCTTTCTTGTAGATTGGTTTTATGCTTATTAGATGATGAAATGTATTATTTTACTTTTTCAGATTTAAGTTAAGTAGCTTAGGTAACCCATTTCATTTGCAAAGAAATTTGGGAGTTTTTATTTCACTTTTCATTATCATTTTTTGTTTTGTGTTGTTTTTCTATTTGTTCATTTGAATTCTTTCAAATGCATGTGTTACTGTTGAGTTACTTCTCAGTTTCCAGAAGTTTGTTATACCTAACATAATACCATCTATTTGTAGAAGAGTTTTATGACAATGTAATACATTATGAATTGATTATACATAGCTCACTGTCCATAGCATTATGATTATGCAACAGAGCAATCTTGCAAGGCATTTTCTGTAGACTTGTATATTTGTAAATCATAGTTATATAATTATTGCAACAGTTAGAAATTTAGAAGAGAATCGTATTTTAGAATGCACAAGTTCAGAGCAAATTGACAATGATAGAAAAATAAAGACTGAGCTAAGATGAACATTTGTATTTCCTTTACTGGCATAACTTTAATGTTGAATACTGTGCTTACTGTATTGTTTCTAATTAGTGCCCCCCAGGGGGCGTGCATTTTTTCCAAGGGGGTATGGGGGTTGTTAAATAGAACCACTAAATATGCTGTTATTGCACTATCAAAAATAAAAAAAATCAAATTTTATATTCTAGGAACTGTCAAGTAGTCTTTATTCCCATAAAAAATTTTTGATAAATAATTCAAACTCATTTTAAACAGCACCCACTATCATTGAAGTTCATATGGTAGTTACCTGTCACCAAATTTTAATGAAAGGACATTGTTTGATTATTGAATTTTCCTCTGCAGTCACAAATTAGGTCACATGTCAAAGTTGTCTTTCAGGATTGCTGTGTACATTTAAATGTGATTTCAGTTTTATGGATTTCCTTATTTGTTCTGGCTTTTGCTAAGTATTAAATATGTTGAGGTAAGATTTTCTTCTGTAAAATACCCTTGTGGGGGGGGGGGGGGGGCTAATTAGAGGGGGGCACTAATAAGACACATTACGGTAGATATTGTATGAAAGAAATAAATTTGTAATGGAAGTTGTTTGAAAGTAATGTGTGACACGTGTGAAAAATATGTCACAGACATTATTTAAAGATGTAAGTCATCGTTGAAACCAACGTTACATATTTTATTACTATAACATTACATATTGTGGGAAAACAGACAGAAAATCTGTTCTCCATAGATGTGATGTTTAGTTTAAGTGAAGATTCTTCCTGTAGAACTTGTTAAAGGCATGCTTAGTCAAATTACATGGCAAAAAATATATATAGTTTTAGTTAAATGTGTAACTTGGTTGACAACATTTAGATATGTACATGTAGATGAATGTAGACAAATATACTGAATATTTGAATCATATGTATCATGGAGTATGTGTCCCGTTACAGCGGCTATGAAGAAGGAGCAGCAAAGTGTGGCACACAGGGCGGCCCCGCCCCCACCTCCGGCTGCACCTCCGATACCTCCACCACCACAGTACAGTTCATATTATGAAGGTCAAGGACATTGCTTGGCTGAGTGTATCAGAATGATATGTTATTTTTAATTGGTTACACATAAATTTCAGTTCTTAGCTTGTGCAATTTTGTTTTTAGGGGTTTTGGAATAATTTTCTGTCTCAACTTTTTAGCATGCAATCATCTCAGATTTACAAAAAGAGTAGAATCTACTTCTTTAAACCATGCCAAAGATGATGCTAGAACTGTAATTTTTGTGTTAGTCCATTTGTGCATTCACCCTTGAACAATTTTAACATTCCATGAGTCATGAATTATTCCTGTGTTTCCTAAAAGCAGATATTTTGATCAACCCATTGTATTTAACATGATGTGTCTTCCAGAAACTGCAGATGCTCTCCTGTGATATGTTAACCTATTCCAAAAATGTATACTGAAGGACAAAAGTTCTGCACTGCTGTGTTAATTCTGTGCAATGTAACATTCAAAAAGTATAAAAATGCAGTTCAGTTTTAAAATGTAGTTCCGATTGTATTCCAATATTCCTTTAGTATTATGTTTAGTCGGTCAGTATTTGCTGAGAACTTCATGATGAATGACATTGCAGAACTTTGTTCCTGAGATGTAATATGAATGAAAATTGCCACATTTGCAATTCAGTCAGAACAAGATCAAACAGACTGTAACAGAACAGGGACTGGTTGCTCAAAACATTAATGGTCTGTTAAACTGACGATCGGTTAAATTTTGACCCAAAATAACTTTATTTTTTTTCAAATATCTTATTCAAATTTCTTTTTTTATTTTAAAAAATCTCTCAGTTATGTCTTTTTTGTATGGAGATACTTTCTTGAAATAGTGAGTCAATTTCTTAGAAAACTGACTCAGAATTTAACTGACTGTTAGTTTAACAGACTGTTAAAGTTTTGAGCAACTGGCCACTGATGTACTTCAAAAACAGTTTTAAGCAGTTTTTGCTTGAAAAAATGAAGAATGTGAGTCTATTTAAAAATCAAATCTGTCACAGGTTGGAAAAGTCAAGTTCTGACTATCTAATACAGTTTATTTTTAATTTTTGCAGGCATGGCATACTATAGTTAGATTTTGGTTTTAAAGTTCAAACTACAGTCATGGTTTCTTATTTCACAGAGCACTTATAGTAGGAAAAACAGGCAAACTGTTTGTTATTAAAAGGAAAATGGCCTTTTTATATGCCCGAAGGGGGCATATTATGTTATGGTCCAGGGCGTTCGTCCGTTAGCAATTTCTGCAGGATAAATTGAGTACTCTTTGGCCTACAGTCTTTTACCTTCATGTGATTATTGCCCACATTGAGTAGATGACCCCAATTGATTTTTGAGTCAGTAGCTCAAAGGTCAAGGTCACATAGACCTTAACATTGAAAACCATTTCTGCCAAGTAACTTGACAATCATTTATTGTAGAGACTGCAAACTTTATATCATGATTGCACACATTGAGGGGATGACCCCTAAACATTTTGGAGTCAAAGATCAAGGTCACAGTGACGTAAATGTTTAGAATCATTTACTCTCTGTTACTCGACAACCATTTCTCATAGAGACTTCAAAATTAATATGATGGTTGCACACATTGAGTGAATGACCCCAATTGATTTTGGGTCAGCAGGTACATGTAGAAGGTCAAGGTCACATAGAACTTGAAAACCATTTCCGCCATTTAACATGACAATCATTTGTAATAGAGACTTCAAACTTTATATCATAATTGTAGACGTTGAGGGGATGACCCCAATACATTTGGAAGTCAGTGTGTCAAAGATCAAGGTCACAGTGACCTAAATGTTTAGAATCATTTACACTCTGTTACTTGACAACCATTTTTCATAGAGACTTCAAAATTCATGTAATGGTTGCACACACGACTCCTGTTGATTTTCGGGTCAAAGGTCAAGGTCACTATGACCTTAACATTGAAAACCATTTCCGCCATGTAACTTGACAATCATTTGTTATAGAGACTTCAAACTTTATATCATGATTGCACACATTGAGTGGATAACCCCTGTACATTTTGGGAACATGATGTCAAAGGTCAGGGTCACAGTGACCTAAATGTTTAGAATCATTAACACTCTGTTACTCAACAACCATTTCTCATAGAGACTTCAAAATTAATATAATGGTTGCACCCATTGAGTGAATGACCCCTATTGATTTTGGGGTCAGTAGGTCAAAGGTCAGACAAATCAAAATTTAGAGCAGATCATTTAATTTTAAAGCCGAAGGTTTCCTCCCTTGTATCACAGATGCATCGTACTTAGAAAAAACACCCTTCAGGCATATAATGCTCTGCCCAGCGGTGCTCTTGTTAAGCAGTTGGATTCCTAATGCATGTTAATTATATGCATGCCAAAAAAGAATAGAGACTACAAAAGGAAAATGGCAAACAAATGTTTATTTCAATGACTGTACTGTTGTTTCTCAGTTTCCACAGGCCTGCTCTTTAAGATTTTTTTTTTTTTTTTTTTTTTTTAAGTCAGATATTTACAACTACCTGGTACCTTTGTTGAGTCCATGTTTTTGCATTAGCGCCCTCTCCTTTCCCCCAAAATAGTGTCATCTTTCTTGTTTTTGTGCATTTTCTTTAGGAAGAAACCTTGCCATTCCTTGAGTGCTGATGTAATATGACCTAAAACAAACTATTGCACACAAAGTTGTTCTTTTATTAATTAATTAAATTAAATAAATCTCATTAATATGCAAATTTTACTGTGCAAAATGAAAGCAAAGCTAGTTAAACTTTCAAGTTATGTCAGTTGTAAAGTATTAAATGTAAAATGAGATATTTTTATACATTTGGAAAACTTTGGTTGTTTTGGTTTCAGCTGCAGATATTTGGGATTCACAACTTTGTTGGGCATATCTAGTTTTAAGTGCATATTTATTCATATAATTATATTCAGTTATTAATGGAATTGCTGTATTTACAAGGAATGTATCAAGTTTTGTTTGTTAGTTCATAAAAAAATGTTTTGCCAAATGAAGGATTTGAATGAATGCTTTATTTATGTTGATTGTTTCATGAGTTTGTACACCGCATGTAATTTATTACGTAGAAATATTAGATATAGAACTAACTTAGATTGTGTATATGGAGATTAGTTTATTTAACAGCTGAATAATGTATATATCTCATTATGTTAATGAAACAAGATATATGAGCTGCTTGTGGGAGAGAACAGACAGACAGACAGACAGACCATATTATTGAGTAGATATTGGGGGCATATCTTGACATGCACAAAACTTAGTTACAAAAAGCTTTTAGATGAATTCATATCTGAATTTGAATTTTTTACAATGCATAGTAATATGTTTAAAATATACCTCGAATAATCATTTTATGTAAAGCATTGTATAATTTGTATTAAGCTGTATGTATGGATTCTGAATGATTTGTAGAAAGAAAGTTATTGTGTTGTATACAATGATGGTTGCCCTTTGTACCTTGCATTATGTTGGTTTCTTGGACAGGAAATTGGGTAACAGAAATAGTCTTGAGATGAAAGGCAATACACAAATGAAGAATTCTAATGAAGAGCATCTTGATATATTTACAGATGGTCCACCACGTCCTCCATTGCCATCAGATACAATCCCACCACGTCCACCACCACCAGACACGGATGATGAAGATGACATGCATTTCCCGGTGCCGCAGGAAAACCAGCCAATCATGGTAAGGCTTGAATCAAAACAGTCTATATATCCATAAATCATTACCAAAGGAACTGCAAACTCCTGTGGTTATCAGTCGTTTGTATGTTCAGCTTGTACAGTTACTGGTAAATGTTGGAAAAGTGTATACCACCACTTATAAAAGTTGACAGTACTTTCTAGAATGGTTTTATTAATGGACGTATGATATTTTGTTAATTATGCTTATTCTAGTAAGAAGTTAAATGGTTGCTAGCAGTGGAAGAGTTGAAACAAACTATTTTATTAGGCCTACCCTATAATTAAGCTGTGATGCACTTTGTAATAAATTTTACTGGCTCTAATTGATAATGTGTAAAAGAGTGTGTACAAAAATACTCTTCTGGCATGGAGGTAAGTGTTCATTTGTAATAAATGGCTATAAATAGTACAACATCTCTATATAAAGTCAAATATGAATGTATTCTGTTAATCTGTTGTCTATAGAATGTTTGACTGACACTGTGACACTTCGGGTAATGATTCGTTCAATACTGTATAAGTTTCTGTGATTTGAAAGGCAATATATTGCTCTAAATTCAAGGCTAAGCCTCTTTAAACAACAAAAAAATCCCCTGAAAATATTCCAAAAAGGCCACAAAGAAATAGAGGATATTTGTTTGTTTTTGTGGAAGATGAGAATTTATTTCATCGAGTGAACACCATATGTGATATTTTCACGAGTGGCGCAGCCACGAGTGAAAATATCAACATATGGTGTTCACGAGATGAAATAAATTCCCATCTTCCGCTAAAAAACAAACAAATTTTCTTTTTATTTTATGCCAACACGTCAAAAATGGGTTTTTTTATGATATTTTTAATCAGGGCCTTCAATAAATTCCCCATGGTTAGCCCCAAATCAGTTAATGCGTACTTTGGTTACTCCGCACCAAAAAAAAAAGTGCAGACAATCTCCAATACATATGATAACTTTACTTCTGCTGAAATAAACTGAATACACTTTCATCAAATAACATTTATTTTTGTCTACACAGTTTATCAATATTTATTGAATTTTTGCCATACATACTTTAATTATAAAAGCGGATTAATACCGAGTAATATTCAATCAATTGAATTGAAAGTCGGCCATATTGGATATTGTCCATGTGAGTTATGTAAACAAATCAGACATTTTAAATAATTTATGGCGAATTTCATCATTGTTCACAACTAGTTAGGCTCAGGAATTCAATATTATAACTGGATTTAACAAGGTAAATAAATTTCACTCGCTGTCACAGTCTGAAATACAGCGGATTCTCTTCTGGTGGGGAAATTCCTGAAGTTTCATCAAGCAGTAGTTCCAGTACAAACAGTGTATTATCAAAATGGTAATTAACTGATTCAAAACAGTGTATTATCACTTTTATCTCACTGATATTTCCCTATATTTCATTGGTAGGCATAAAATAAATAAATATAAATAATCTTGCCAAACAGTGTTTTTGGATATTTGCAGTCTTGGTTTTTTGTCACTCGTGTTAACGACATTTTTCATAGTACAATGGTCGTTTATTGATTGTAGATGGCAGCTCATGCCCTTCATATGGAAGCCAAACAGTGGTCCAGTAAGGACAATGAAATTATTGCCGCTGCGAAGAGAATGGCCTTCCTGATGGTGAAACTTAGTCAGTTGGTCAGGTATGTGTAGGAGATCAGTGAGGTATTTCCCTCCTCTAGCACTGATTTTGCCATTGTCCTCTTAATTGAAATCCATATGATATTCTTAAAAAAAAGCACTCTGGACGAATTTAGTGAACTTGTATAAGTACAGTGACCCATTTCATTCCTTAGATCTCAAAACATTATAAATAGTTTGTCACAGAAATCATTTATAAAAAAAAGATTGCTGACTTTCATATTTGTAGAACTTTGTACTGATAGGGGATTTTTGTAGGGATCAGAAAGTTGAATTTCGTTCAAGGTGCAACACTAGTATTCTATGGCTTTTAAGTTGAAGGACATAAAGAACAAAATAAACATGTTTTATAACTAAATTTTATCATTTCTTATTACAGAGGTGAAGGAGGAACTAAGAAAGATCTGATCTCGACAGCTAAGACAATAGCCGAAGCTTCTGAGGAAGTGACCCGTCTTGCCAAGAAACTCGCTGCAGAGTGTACTGATAAAAAGATGAGAACAGTAAGATTGATAAAAATAATTTACTTAAACAGTGTTTGCCTAATGAATACCTTTTGCACACTAATATGTTCACAGATGCTTAATATTTAGACTTCGTCTCCACCCCAGCTGTCTAAAAACAGTGAATATGGCTGAAACAGTTACTCATATTGTGTAAAAGATAAAAATGTATGTGTGATGGTTCTTGTTAAACCTGTTTTCTCACCATTCAAAATATTGGTAACTGAGCTGTCCATTTTCAGTTCTGAGGTGTCAATTAAAAACAAAATACTAGCAAAATGATTTCATCTGAGACAGAAAAATGTCTGATTCAAGAAGAATGCACCAGTAGAATTACATGCACCTTTTTTTTTTTACTCTTTTATAGAACTTGTTACAAGTTTGTGAAAGAATCCCAACGATTGGTACACAGCTGAAGATACTCTCCACAGTAAAGGCTACAATGTTAGGAGCTCAAGGTAGGTAACTCTTGTGGCTTCAGAAATAGTTACTGTTAAAATCAATTATTTGAGTGGTTTGCTGAAAATTATAATGATGTGAACATATGGTGTGTTTAACAGAATTAAATTTGTGAAGTTTTAATTGAAGCTGATTTACATGTGTATAAATGGTACTTTATTCAAGGAATTACATGGCATTTTTGAAAGTCATAAGTATTTTAAACTTAAACTGGGATAAAACAAATAATGAGAGAATAATATATGATTTTGTGTAGCAGTAAATAGTTTGTCATTCTTCAAGCAAGTAAACAGGTTAGTCAGTGAAAAATCAGCTCTTAGAACAGTTCTGCTGAATAGTTGCTAAATGAGTGCTGTTACCAAGCTTCTGATTGGACAACAATGTGTTTATGCTAGATGTTGAATTTAAAATATGACCATCTGAAAAAGAAAGGAAGGAAATCTGTCACAATGCAGAAGTATTAAAAATGGATATTATTTAGCAAAGATAATTTTGACCGGAAACATATAATTGATTTCAGACGAGGCCGCAGGTACTTGAACATACATCACAGAAACATAATCTGTAGATTTCATTATCTATTATCTGGAAAAGAGTTTCACAAAAATATACCTGTACTCCATAGATTTCATTATTTGGAATATTGTTTTGTCTTACTGATGAGTAGCTATCTGTAGTACTGGTATTAGAAGAGTGGTTATTTATTCAAGTTATTCGACTAGGCACTACAGTTAGGTAACATTTCTGCAATATGTCCCATCTTGTTCAAACAGTAGGTTTTGTATGCAAGTAGTTAAGACCAAACTTTTGACTGGATAAAGTATATTAACTTGATAAAATGAACTATTTGATGACATTAAAATCTTATGATTAATCTTCAGAGGAGGTGTGTGATAGCATCTTATGACATATAGGAAGTATTCGGCTCATGGCTGTAGATTGAATACATAAACTAAGGTTTCTAGCCTAGTAAACTCTATTTCCTGATTACAAGTTGAACCATTTACTGTTAAAAGTGATTTCAAAGAAAAAAAAGGGCATTTTATATTCTCTGGTTTTGTTTAGATTGAATGAGTATATTTTCACAATGAGTTATATTTCTTTAAAGGTATAAGGAAGTGGTTTGAGAAATACTAACAGTATTTTCTAATGAAATGATTGAATTTATCAAAGGATAACTTGTATATTGTAGTATATAAACATTGATTTCAATAGTATACAATAAGCTTGCATTATATTTTTTTCATAAGACTGAAATATATGTATTAGTAAGGTGTCGGTTTCAGTATAACATAAAACCACTATGCACAGTGCATCACTGCATAGAAGTAGGATTAGTTTACAGATAGCTATTATAAAAACAAGAAATAGTTTTGAAAATGTTAGATGTGACCTGTCAAGATGGAGAGCCTAATACGCACAGATGTGGAGAGTTTGAATCCCGACAGCAAAATTTGAACGTGATTGGTACCTTTCCCTTTGATAGGATAACAAGTCAGAACCACAGCAAGCAGTCTTGAATTGCATTGTTGATTCCATATATTGCAAGAACTTATATCTTAAATTATAAAAGAATGAGATGTGTAAAGATGTGAAAATATAATTGTTTATCTCACAGAACCTATCCCAGCCCCTGACGGCAGTGAAATAGCCTGTGGTAAATTTCAACTCACGTGTGACATGCGTGATGTCTTTAGTGCTTCATTCGTGAATAGAATGCTGATCTGTTAAGAAAAAGTAGTGAAAAAAAAGAAACAGATTGATTTATTAAAGTTCAGTAGAGAGTTACAATGAATATTTTAACAAGTAAAGTATAATTTCATTTATATTTCTCATAGTTTATTTTTGCTGATTTAGCTGAAACATACCAAACTACATAGAAATTTGTTATGAAAGTAGAAGGGCTTTTCCTAGATGAAACAATATATTTTGATGTTCTCAATGAAGATACGGAAATACAAGGCTGTAAAATAAGAATTGAGGTATTACTATTTTAGTTGATACAAAAGTGTAATTTCAGCAGAACTTTCGATATTAAACTTTCATTTTCATTTTGATTTGTTCTACTGCAAGGCTAATACCAAGATTATTTTTTGGTGAATTCTGAACATTTTTTTGTAAGGAAGGCTAATAAATCCTTTATAATTGTAAGAAGGCTGGGTAAAATTTCATCAGTCTTATCTTCTATTTATCATTACATAGTTACAGTAATTCTGTAATAAATCCTGTGGAGCTACATGAGAAAGTCCGACTTTGAAATAAAAAATATACTTTCCCGCCTAAATTCGGTTTTGCATAATTGTTAATCTTTGAAATAAGATCTTTTTCTTGGGAAAGCCCTTATAAAGAGACAGATAAGCAGCTTTTCAAAATTGCTGGAGCACTGTAGACACACTATTAAAGAGTGACTGAATGAGGCACGTTAAGCATTGTACGGCACTACACGTGTGATGTTCCCCACCCATTTTAATGTTAACTGAATAATACCGATTTAATTGGTAATAGATTAATGAATAATTTTCATGTAATAATGAATGCATGAAAAGTCATTTGCATCTGTATCATTTGTACCTGTATGAATAATGCATGTTAATCTTATAATTAACAGTGCATGAACATTGATAATACCTCATATAAGTAAAAATATATCCTTACAATTTCTTAATGACAAGTGTTTCAAATAATATTATTAAAAATTGCATGAAAACTTACTGTAGTGTAACTATGAAAATATTTACATATCCATTTTGTGACAGGTGAAAACACCTGATGGAAATGTGTTGTTGATATATAATCTATAATGATTTTATAGAGTTTTATAAAAAAGCATTGATAATCAATATACCCTCCTAACATGATGTACTGTTATAAGCTTGCTTATATTAATGTTCAAAATACTTAAGTATGATTAGAAATGATTCTCATTATATGTGTTCATGCAGACTATGAAACAATTGCTGAAATTGGACAATACCTGTTCTTGTGCAATTATGAGGATCTGACAATTAAGGATCTGACATAATGGTCTTTGTATATATCTTCTTAATTCTCATTGTTACTAAATTAAGCAGAACAGAGTATGTGATATGTAACATAAGGATGTAACAAGGATCTCCAGTCTTAAATTTTGCTTGTTTGTTAGGAAACTTTGTATTTTAGTTCACAGAAGGGAAGCGCTGAATAAAATCTATTGACAGACCATCAGCCTGTACAACGGCTGGCCATTTATCATCCCCATTATATCATTACAAGATTTTAGAGAAAACTATACTTTAATAAACTAAATGAAGCTGAAGTATAAAGGGGAGGTAACTTGTTTAATAGTTGAAATGTATTTGTAAACAGGCTGAATAAGAAATATAATGATTGTATTATACATGTGCTTTGCTTTTTGTGTATTGTTTGAACTGCGTTATGGTAAAATATAACCCTCTTTGACTAAATTGTTTTATCATCAGTTGTTATAAATAAAATGTTAAAAAAAATAAAAAGTTTAAAAATAAACTTGGTTTTTAAACATCTGTATTATTTTTCTTAATCAGTTTTTGTGTACAATTTCACCATGTTTGTAGGTAAGATGGAATAAGGATAGAAAGAATAGCTTTATGTTTTGTTTTATTCACGCAGATAAATTAGGAACAAATTTATATGCAATAAAACTACTATAGATATTGAGAAACAACTTCTCTGACTTTTCAAATGTTACAACTGTATGAATGGTCTATTGCTGTTTATCATCTCTGAAAAGAACTGACAGTGTTATTTTCGTAACAAAAATGGCAGCTATATAATTATGTCATATGTAACAATGCTTAGGCATGTTTTTAGCTTTGCACTTTTTCTTTGGCAAGTATAGATAAGAGAACATATTCTCTATGCTTTGATACATGGATGATGAACAGACATGTGAGGGACATTTTGCCATGATGCTGTCTATTCTATAAATGCTTTTCATGAAAGAGCATTTTCTAACAACGTAATGCATTAATGTTGCTGTCCACTAACTTTGTGTGTTTTTCTTTTCTTTTCCTGCTTGCTTTTCTGGTTGCCATGGAAACAGAATCTAGTAAGTCTGCTTTATAATGCTTGTTCTTTTGCTATTTTATTCTAATATTTATTTATATTCTTGTATTATATCTAGTTTGTTTCTTGGTGAAACTTGCACGATTGTTATTAGTTTTAGTTGTTGATAAGCAAACATTGTTATTTCAGCCCGCCCGCTTAGCTCAGTAGGTAGAGCACTGGATTAGTAATCCATCGGTCGCTGGTTCATCCCCTGGGCAGGGCAAAATTTCTCCGTGACAGTTGATCTCAGGCATTGTGTGTAATGTTCATTTGCCTCTCACCGCTGATTCAGAGTAGATCATGTGGGAACAGTAGTCAGTCACTTGCCGAGAAATTGGCAATTACTGGTTAGTTATCCAGGAAAACAGGTTAAGTAGACTGACCCCCCCCACAACCCCCCCAAAATAAAAATGTTATTTCATATAAGTTGTTTCTAATTGTTGGTTGTTGTCATTAAAGTATACCTTCACAAGTTTTTGGCAGTATGTTTGTGAAAAGCGTTCTGAAAGAAATAAAATGTTTCAGTACATAACATAATGGTATATTCATCATTAACCCTGAACCTGCTAAATTTTTGGAATGGCATTGGCCAGCTTTGAATTTGGAACAGTTCATTCAAAGTTTAAGGGATTTCAATATCAAAATACAAAAATGAAGCTACCAACAGTATAGAGCCTGGTCAAACTGGACGGATGTGCAGGCTGGCTTGGCTCTATACTGGTGGCAAAGGCAAATCACTTGGTTCCAGTAGGTTAAGATTAATAAATGCCTTGCTGTTTGTTTGCTTGAAATATAGATAGAAATTATCACAATGTTAAGGTTTTATTTTAGAGATTTTAGAGTTCTTATATAGAATGTGAAAGATGTTCATATTAACATTTAAGTTCGTATTTATACTATAATCATCAAAACCTTGGTAGAGTTTCTTTATCAGGGTAAAACAAAGATATCACACAGATAATTAAACACATTTTATGATTTGTATAAAACATTGTGTATGTTAACAGTGTCAGGAAGTTATCTTATATAGCCATTTTGCAAGTAGTAATTAAAAGGAGAACTTTTCTTAAAGTTTTAGTTTTAAACTTATATGTTTTACATAGATTGGGAAGCAGGTTCTATCAACTTATATTGATCCCTTTCTTAAAGTGTATTTTGAGTTTGAGAATTGAAAGAAAATACCAGTACATGCTTTCTTGTAATACTCTACATTTACCTGTTTCTCACTTACTTACCTGCTGCTTGTAAACATGTGTATTCATTACCTGAAAAGCAAGTTCCTCTAAAAAACACTTTACTAAGATTGCCAGATAAAAATAATGTAATGTCTGCTTCTGCCTTTTAACTGAATGCATTGGCTGTTGTAATTCATATTTATAGGATATCATTGCTATTTATAGAAATAGTAAAAAATGTAACCGCTATTGCTAAGCACAGTCAATGATGTCATTATTTTTATAAAATGGTTTGTGATGTCATTGCTATTTATAGACATAATATGATGTCATTGCTATTTATAGGCTCAGAAGAAGACCAGGAAGCAACAGAAATGTTGGTTGGTAATGCACAGAACCTTATGCAAGCTGTCAAGGAGACAGTGCGTGCTGCCGAGGCTGCCTCCATCAAGATACGTGTTGATTCTGGCTACACCATCCGCTGGCTGAGAAAACGTCCATGGTACACGTGAAGAGCCAGTGATCCTAGTTGCATTTTATTTAATTGATCATTGATGTAGTATACTTTATAGGTATAGACTTCATGCAGATAACAATTCCTGTTCAAATATTTACAAAAAATCACTTTGTTTGAGATATTCATTTTTGACCATTGATTCGATATAAAGCAACAATGACAAATAAAGCTCCACATTATATGGAGTTTCTTCATTGTAATTACAAGGTTCTCTTTAAAAGGAAGTTTAATATAACTTCACTTTCTGTACTTAGTGCTTAGCAGGACATGCCAGTAAAGGAAGTGGAAACATTACTCTGTTTAAAATACAAACTGTTTTTGTTCCTAGCTTAATTGTGTATATTTAAAATCACTGAAACCAAATTGATATTGATACCATGACAGAATAAAGCTCCTAGTGACATTTTTTTTAACTTTCCACAATTGAATATTTTGTTGGTGAAATAAAATTTGTTCTTTAGGTTTCAGACTGTAAGCGTTTTATGAAAAAGAAAAATTTTGTATCTTTAATCCATTAATATTATAAGCTGTTGAGATTTACAATACATTACCTTTGTTTATATCTATAAGGAATGGAAATTATTTTACCATATCTAAGAACATTTGGCTAATAGTGCTCAACTGTTTTAAAAAATATCAAATATGAACATAATCTGGCAGGTAAAGTTTAACTTCCTGGTGTATTTTTAGTGGGCATTCGTTTATAGTTGTTACACATACTCAAGTGTTGTTCTGTAGTAATGATATTTACTTTTTGTTGCTGGATTGTTAAGATGTTAAGATTTAAATTGAGTTTTCCGTACTTTGATTTATCATTGGGATAATTCCACAGTGTAAAACTAGTGTAGACTTAATACATATGAATTGTTAGATGTTTTTATCTGAACTTCTTACTGATATGAAAATGCTGTGGAAAACAGGGTGAAGATTTACCGCAATCAAAGATTTACATGGATACATGCCACCTTAAGTAGCAAGTGGGTAATGCAAATAACTTCAATCATACATGTGATTTATTATGCTTCCCGAAGGGCGAGCATATAGTTGCCGCTTTGTCCATTCCGTTCGTTCGTTTGTCCGTCCGTCATAATTTTGTCCAGAGTATAACACAAAAACTATGAGAGATATCAAGACCAAACTTCATAGGTAGTTAGATCTTAATAAGGAGCAGTGCAATGCTCAAGAACCATAACTCTTGCTTTATAAATTTTTGAGTAATTGCCCTTTGAAATTTCTCATACTTATTTTTTGTCCGCGGCATATCTCACAAAGTATGAGAGTTATCAACTTGAAATTTATAAGTAGATAGATCTCATTGATGAACAATGCAGTGCACAAGAACCATAACTCTTGCTTTATTAATTTTTGAGTTATTACCTTTTGAAATTTCTCATACGTATTTTTTGTCCGGGGCATATCTCACAAAGTATAAGAGATATTAACATGAAACTTTATTGGTAGATAGATCTCTATGAGGAGAAGTGCAGCCTGCAAAAACCATAACTCTATTTTGCATAATTTAGGAGTTATTGCCCTTTGTTATTTTTCATACTTTTAAAAAAGATACATATTAAACAATAGCCCTTTTGGAATTGGCATTTATTTGGGGAGCATCCATCCGTTCTACCGATTTCTTGTTTATATTATCTCTTGTTCATTAGGGTATTACTTGATACACGTTTTGATTGAGAGACCAGGTTTTGTGAAACTGTGAGGAAGGATCAGTAAGCTCAACTTTTATGCTTCACTGCTTTAAATAAAGATTTATAAAATTTCAGACTCGTTCCGGGAAATGAAAGAACAAAAAACATTGTGTGTGAAATTTGTTCTTATGTTTGTTTAACACATGAACTTCTGAAAAATACAAGTTTGACAGAATGAACTAATATGATAGATGTCTTATTGCTATATAGTGCATGTTAGTGTCTGCATGATGCCATACTTTTTAAATGTTAATGCTTACAATGTGTTTGACGTCATCGAAATAAGATCTGTATAAATTTTTATCAACTTCTGTTGCATACCTTTTCTTATATATTGTGATGTTTGTTGTATCTTTTTTTATTTTTAGTATGTTTATATCGTATTCATTTACAAGTGTTACATATTTATCATCTGTATGAATATTCATATTTATTATATACATATAACATCTTGTATCAAAATTACAGTGGAAGCGTTTCTGTTGAGCTAATGACAAAATAAAATAGGATGGGAAACAGTTTAATGAAATTGTGCCATTTGGTCACATGGTAGGCCATTGGACATATGACTTAAGATAAATCATGTGACGCTTTTTACACCAATTGAATGTTGAGATTCTTTGTTCTGGATCATTCTCTTGCCATTTTTGCAGAATATATGCAACTAATATATACATAGATCTATGGTATCAAGGTATGTCTGTATTGATAAAGTATGTAGATTCTAACTGATAGAATACTGTAAATTTCTGAGACTTGATTCATCTTAAATTTCTGCACTGATTAATAACTAAAGTTAACTTCAAACCATCTGTAATGATAAACACATTATTTTTTTGTAAGGTTTAATGGTGTAATACAATTATTCTTATTTAATTCTTTTTTTTTTTCACATTTGTTTAGTATTTCTGTAGGAAATCATATTTCATGCCCATCACTGGTCTAAGTCTATTGTCATACAGAACATGTTTTGACCATCTTTGCACAGATAGCTTAAGGTTAAGGGTTAACATTGATGTGCGTCTGTTATGACAAATTACAGTGTTGATTCGTTGTAATGTTGAAACTGGCAAACTTTGGTGGTACTTTGTAACTGGCTAACTTTGGTGGTCGTTATTAGTGATTCTAAGTTTTCATAACTTTGTACAATGTTATATTACCATTGTACAAGCTATTCATTCAGTTAACCGGAAAGTGTTCAAATCACTTTAGTTTTAAGACATTCTCATCATGAAAAGAGATTAAACTCATTCTTATCCGGCTCTTATTCATGTTAACATGAGCACAGCACACTGTTACTGATGTTTTTATAGCATACGAACAAATAAATATGTAAGCAAATGGTCAGTAAAAAGGAACAGCGTTCTGTTTTACATTCTGATTCTGATATAAGAGACTGCAGCAACATTCACTACTGATGGGATGAGGAGTTTCTTAGATTTAAAACAAATCTAGAAAGGGGTCTTGTATGGTTTTCAAGTTCACTTTCCAGTTGAAATTTTTTGTAAAAAAAAAAATGGTACTGTAATGACCTAAATCTGACGTAAGCAATAACAATACAGGCCCTGATGAGAACTGTGGAAGGGATATGGTGAATGCATACCCTCCTCCATCAAAGGATCCAGGCCTACATACATAGATGCTATCATATTTTTAGTGCTTATATGCTTTTTCAAAAAAAAGAAAAGTCACCACTTATTTCTTTTATAGTGTGCTTACAGGATACAGGTCATTGTTTTGTGAACACTTGAGAAAAAGTGTCGTATTTGATCATAGATTCTGAGATACACATCATCCCTTAGTACAAAAGTTAAAAACATTGGGAAAAATTTATTACTTGTTTAGTTCGTTTTTCGTACAAAATATAAAGATTTTTTTGAGAGTGAAATTTGTACAACTTTTGTTTGGAAAAAAAAAATCTTGTCCAGAAAATATTTGTACATTAAAGCTTTTGCAGAAGATAATTGTATGTTGGCCATGGTGTTTTTGAAATATTGTACATTTTAGCAATACAGCATGATTCTCCTGGTGAAAGTATTGTTAAAATATTTATATCTGTACTATGCAATAAGTGCAATTATAATTCTGCTTTTAGATTTGTATTTCATTAGGTATTTTGATTTTTATGATACTGTTACACCGCTTCATGTTTTATTGACGTATTTTGCCTGATGTAGGTTTATAACTGTTATTTTCAAATAAAGTATATTTCATATATTGATGAGTAGTAATTACTTGATAATAAAAAAACAGTTAAAACACATATCATTTCTGACAAGTGAAGAAGTTGATCCAGGTCTAACACACAGAAATCTTGATGCAGACTATTATTATGTCTTTTTGAGTTACAGAAGCCTATTGATTTTGGGGTCAGCCAGTCAAAGGTCAAGGTCACAGTGACCGTATATGTAAAAATTGGTTTCCCCTCAATAAGTGGAATGCTATTTGGCACAGAGTCTTTAAACTTCTTTTAATGATTGTCTAATGAGTAGAAGAAGCCTATTGATTTTGGGGTCAGCTGATTAAAGGTCGAGGTCAGAGTGATCTTTAACTTGAAAATGGTTTCTGCTCAATAACTTGAGTTCTATTTTACCTAGTGTCTTCAAACTTCATAAGATGATTGTCCTTGGGTTACAGAAGCCTATTGGTTTTTGGGTCTGTAGGTCAAAGGCCAAGGTCACATTGACTTAAATGTAAAAATAATTCTCCTCGAGTGCCATTTAAGCCAGACTGTTAAACTCTTTGTCTTTGCAGTGTCAGTTGTTCATCTGTCACACTTTGTTTCCATTTGATAAGTACCTTTTGACCTGAAACCTTCAAACTTCATATGTTACTTTATTATATTTTCTCCATTGAGGTCACCACCACAAAGGTCAAGGTTACTTACACTTAAATTTGAAATTCCTTTTAGTCAATAATGTGCATACTTTTTGAGTGACCTTGACTGGTAAAAATATTTTTCGTGCTTAAAAACGAGCAAATTTTGGCCTACAGGCTTCAAAACAGACAGGATAATCGCCAATACTACAAGATTTGGCCTTGTTCCTGCCATTTTATCACTGTTTTTTCCTACAACAAGAAGTGTTTTTGGAAATAACTCTCTGCACAGTTTTCTATAATATAAGCTTTTCTATATAGGTTTTGTTATATCTTTTCTGCTGCAACAATAGTACTCCTTGTTATACCAAGGCCTTTTTCCAACACACTCATTCCTATTCTCCAGTTCACAATTCTCTTCCTCCCGCTAGCCGACCTCTGTCATCTCTTCTGTGCCCCTGTTTCAACGATGCGCTGGAGGAGACGTGCGTTTTTTAAAAAAAAAAAAAAAACATCTAGTTATATTAGTTGTTGAAACAAATTAAAATGTCCACATGTACCTGCAAATGTTCAGGATCGTAAAATACATAAAAGTTTTGGCTATGAACTAAGATATTATTGCCAAAGTAATGCTGGCTCTTTAAATGTAAATATTAAAGAGAAAAAAAAAACTTATATGAATATCCTAATACTAAATTATTTCATTCTGTGCATTTGCCAGAGCGGAATAATTTTACTACTGAAGATGCTGAAACGTGCAGTGAAAGGAATGATATTTAACTACTGAGCATAATAAATGTGTACCACGAAATTTTATATAAATACTGAACAAAATAAGAATGCACTGAACGAATTCTTTTAAATAAAGAACGCACTGACAAATGCACAAAATGAAATTACTATTCTACAGAGCACAATGACAAAAGAATATAATGACAAATGCAATAAACAAGAGAACATAATGAAAAGTGCGCAGAGCGAAATGTTAATACACGTAGTGACAAATGCACAGAACAAAATGACTTAACAACAGAACATGGCGAATGCAATGAGTGAAATGATTTTACTACAGAACATAGTGAAATATGTCAAGAAGGAAATTTTTTAACTATTGAGCATAACGACAATGCTCAGAACGAAATTAACTACAGAACATAATAAGAAAAGCACCAAATAAAATGACTTCTCTACAGAACGTAATTCACGATCTGATAATTGATAATTCCAAAAAGTAAAGGCAAATGCACTGAACGAAATGCTAAAAGTCACTAGTATGCAGCTCTGATGTTCCTAAATACTATGTTTACAAACTTTTAAGTTTAAGGCGGTTCGGGACGTAAAATTTCTACATTTAGAAGTTCAAAAAGATTAACAAAGGAATTTGAAAACTGTTGTAAACCATGTCTGTTTAATAGCATGTCGAAGCGGAGACATTATGTAAAAAAATAACTGTAAAAGTTGTAGTTTATGTCAGCAACGGTTTAAAGCAAAAAATCAACACCAACTTCTTGACCAGTCGAGCATGTCCAGATATTCAGCTGAAGTGAAGAATCAAAATACAAGAAGGTGAATACAGAAAGGTGTTCTGTTCATAAAAATGAAATTATCAAATATTTCTGCACACAACTTGAAAAATTTGGTTGCACTGCGTAAGCTCGCGTCATAAGTCATGTAATCTGGACTACATACCTGATAAATGTGAAGATACAGATGATGCTGATGAATATGCTGAGATAATAGAGATCATTGAACAGATGATCGAGGATGTTGACAAAGTAATTGAAGCAGCGTCAGCTAGGGATGAAGAGACAGACAACACTCATGACTAGTTGGAAAGGTTATACGGTACCAAGAAATAAGTGATCGCTCAGGTCATCTACAAAAAAATTCAGACAGCAGCCGACGAGAAGAAATGTTATGATAAACAAGTAATTCAAAGTGTCATTGAAAAATGCACAACTTTTTCTGTACACCTCAAGAAAGTTCAGAAAATGCTTTAAGGTTACAAAAATTAGGACAAATTGGACAATGTTACAATGAAATGAAACGAGCGAAATCGGGTCTCGGGTGGGACGAATTGAAAAAGGCTAAGCAGCCTTTGGCAAAGACAAACATGCAGTATCAATTTGAACATAACCTGATTCTAGAGAATATATTATCAAACCAGGATGGAAATGAACAACTCTTGGAAATCTCAAGCTGTTAGCTCCTAAAGTCGTAGATATAAACAGTAGATCAATGGAAAAATGCAACCGTCATGAAAGAGAAAACTCCACAACCTTCGTGTGATTCTAAACGTAAAATTATTCTTAACTTAACCGATCTGGTAGATCATATGTATCACCCAGAAAAGTGCCTTCTTGCTTTATTTTTGTGTGTAACTGAAACAAACTTAAAACATATTCTCATTTCTGGACATTCGAGGTTCAGCAGCTTTATAAAATACTTCTTACTTAGCGGTCATTACTATTTATTTTTTAAAGGCAAAACTTGTGATAACATACCTGATCACACACCATGTCAAACATATACCAGTAAAATGCATTAAAACATGCATGTCCGAGTAACAATGTCGAAAACTTTTATTACTTTAGGCTCGTGCTTGGACGGGCTCCCGTTTAGTTTGCACAAACTATCACGGCCTTACTCGAGATACGTGAAGTTTTTTTTCTGTTTGTGTACCTGTAAAGAAGAGGAGACATCAAAATGTTACTTAAGGAGCTGTAAGTGTTTAGAAACAAGTAATAGAAATAAGATGCGTGCCATATTGAAAATTTATCGTTTGAAGTACAGAACAGGTACCTTCAATGCGCCTTCCGGTCCATTTATGGTCAAATTTTGTTTAAGTGTTGTCCTCTGATACCTTGTGTGAAGATGACGATACACATTTATTTTTCATATGATTTAATGATAGCTTCTTATTTTCCAGTAAATAATGACCTATCATATTTTGATTCCATATTTCTGCTGGAAATATTTGGAATTTTATCTATCACTATTACACTGCACATGTTTTAGCCAGCTTTATAACATTTAATGAACATAAAATACAATATTCAAAGTGTTGAAAATCGGCACAAAATTCTGTGGCCATAAGTGTTTCTAAGTCTTTATAGATTTGTATAATGTAAGACTGCGATAAGGAGAAGGCAGTCAGTATGTAATTTATACAGTTTTAAACTAGACATTGTGTCTCTTGTATTAGGAGATTCTCGTCATAAACATGTATTAAACAAATTCTTATTCTGTTCTTAAACACTTAAAGTAAACACAGTGTTCTATTGCTAAAAACAAAAACAAAAACAAAACAAAAAAACATATGAGCAAAAGCATTGTAATGGCACTGTAAGTTGTACAATTTTCTACTCGACTTGCTGATTTTATAATAGCAGTGAAAATATTTACATTTGTTATTGATTGAATTAGAAGTTTTTACTTATTAAGCCTGTATAATGTTTATGTACACTTGTTTATTACTGATTGATTCCGATTATTTTTCAGACTTACGGTATTTCATAGTGCCTTTAATACACACAAGTATTTAAATTTACACATGGTTTTATATATTGTTTTTGTGTCCTTCATGAAAAGGGAAAAAAAAAACAAAAAAAAAAAACAACATGTGTTGACTTGTAAAGAGGCTAGCGTACTTCGAAAGCTTATCAAAGTATAGCATTTGTAGACCGGGTATTCAAATTATAGACAGTAAATATTAAGAAAATTCAATTACAGTATTAAGAAATATAATTAAGTACACGATTGTGCCTACAAAAAATGAAGGAAAATTTTGTAACAGTGAAAAGGTTAAGTAAAATCCGTACTTTTACTTCTACGAGTAAATGAACAAAGTTCTTGTTCTGAAAATATTATCATATATAGCGGTTTTGTTAGATGTTTCTGGTGTATTAAATCATTTTACAAGATTTAAGGAAAGAAACTTTTTCCTTAATTACAGCATGAATCTTCTATATATTTACATCTGCGTAGTGTGTGAAAACAACCTTGCGAGTACTTCATTAGGTATTTTGATTTTTTAATACTGTTACACCGTTTCATGTGTTATCGATATACAATGGCTTGTGTAGGTTTATAAATGTAATTTTTATATATTTCATTTATTGATTGGTAATAATTACTAGATAATACCAATAGACTCAGTTCATGCCAGACATTTATACTTCGACCGGCTCTCACTGTGATCACGAAAAACTCCGACAAATTATTGTTACTAGTGGTTGAAAGTAATATGAATATACCAAATTATCTAATACTATATAAGTTATTCCACGCCAAAATGTGACATGTTGTGAAAGTATTATGTAACTTGGAAATAAAGTAGTGGTTGTTGTAGCATGTTCAAACGGACTATGTTGGGGAAAGTTATCATGAGATGCTCTTAACCACCTAAACGTTTCAGGTGTGCCTGTCATATGGGCAATCGGTACTGACGATACATAAATTCGAAAAGATATATATCTCTTGTTATTGAATGGGACCTACGGGCCAGTGGTAACGCACAGGGCTCAGCTGTCCCAGTTTATTATGCTGACAAGGGGAAAACTAAACCAGACTGGTTACTTCTTTCAGTATATTGTTATGTCCCTTGGGCATAGACTGTAAATATAAGAAGAAGGAAGTAAAATAAGGAATGTGTGTCATTTGTGTTCCTTAAACGGATATCAAACACTTCTTAAGGGTAACAAATTGTCTACCATGTTAACAAATTTGCTGTTTCTTTTTACATAAAGGGCTCAGAATTTGTTAAACCTGTGTTTCGAAACTTTCAGCTATGTCGGTATCAGGGCGTAAAGTTTCAGATTTTCGAAGTTCAATTTCAAAAGGATCAACGAGTGATTTTGACCACAGTTGTGATCCTTGCCAGGCTGTGGATAAGGACGTCGAAGCGGAGATATTCTGTTCCGATTGTCAAGAATATTTGTGTAAAAACTGTACTTTATATCATCAACGGTTCAGAGCAACAAAAAATCACCAACTTCTTAATTCAACCAACGTGCCCAGACATGCAACAGAAGGGAGAATGAAATATGCATTCACCGACAGGTGTTCTATTCATAGAAATGAAATTATTAAATATTTTTGCACACAACATGAAGTCCTTGGTTGCACTGACTGCATAACCTTGCATCACAGAACTTGTGCTCTTGACTATATACCTGACAAATGTGAAGGTATCGGTGAAACTGATGAATTTGCCGAGGTTACGAAGAATCTTGAACAGAAAATCGAAGAAGCTGAGAAAATATTGAAATCAGCGTCAGACAGGGATAAAGAGATAGACAATATTCATGATAGTCTAATGAGAGAAGTACCGCACGGAAATAAATGAGCAGTTAGATCATCTACAGAACAAGATACAAACAGAAGCCAACGAGAAGAAATCTAATGATAAACAAGTCATTCAGAGCGTCATCGAAACATGCAAGACTCTTTCTACATCCCTCAAGAACGTTCAGAGAAAGCTTGCAGATAACAAAGCATCTGGGCTAAATGGACAAGTCTACATTGACATGAAACGAGTGAAATCAGATCTCAAGTCGGACGAATTGAGGCAAACTGAGCTGTCTTTGGCAAGTACAAACATGCAATATCGATTTAAACGTAATCGTAGTGTAGAGGATATGCTATTTAAACACGATGCATTCGGAAGTCTTCAGCTGTCAGCTTGTCCAGTCGTACATATAAACAGTAGATCGTTTGACAAATTAACACATCAAGAAGATATAAATATAAAGACAAAGAATGATAATCTCGACTGCGTCATCACAGGATGTGCCCTCTTGTCCTCAAACAAACTCTTACTAGCTGATTATAACAACAAAACACTGAAAGTATTAGATGTACAAAGTAAATCCGTGATTCGGGAGAACATTCTTGACTCAAATCCCTTTGACATAGCCGTTCTGCCTAGTGATCAGATCGCTGTAACTTTACCAAACCAAAGCAAAATCCTAATTCTAGAATCAGATCAACTATTAACTTTACGTTATGTTTTAGTGAAAGGAAATTGTAGGGGAATATATTATTATCAAGACCAGTTCTATGTGGCATGCTGGGATCCAGACTGTATAATACTTCTAGATACACGAGGAAATATTCAGAAAACAATAACTGTTGGTGACAAGATATGCAAAAGTCCAAACTATATCCTGTTCAGTAAGGATTCTGGCCTGATTTACGTCAGCGGTTGTAGTAGTAATTCCTTGGTAAGTATGACATTACAAGGCAAAGTATCCACTACTTACACGCATAATCATCTCCGTAGACCATTTGGTATAGAGAAGTTAGACGAAAGATCACTACTGGTGTGCTGTCAATATGGCACTTTACATCATGTCTCGGATGACTTGAAACATGGCAAGGTACTGATAGATGGTCTACAGTATCTGCAGTCTGTATGTTATAATATTGAAAAACATCAGGTCTTTATTGGAAGCTACTACTGTAATGAGCTGAAGGTTTTCAGTTTCGGGTAACATTGTAATGTTTACTATTATTATGATAGAAACAAAATGAGTCTTTACCATGTAAACCATCTTGAAACATCATTATTAGGAAAAAGGAAAACCGTTTTTAAAAAATTGTACATTGTAGTGACTAATGAAGCGTTTCTCATGTACAAGTATTTATTTTTTAGGGTAGGAAAACTCATTTTTGCAAACATAATTATAATGAGTCCTTAAGTTGTGAATAGTCTTAGTATGGTTGTAAATCAAAACGTATCAAATTCCATTTCCTTTCGACATTGGTTTGATATACAAAAATGTGACAATAAATATAGTTTCTTTTTAAGCCAGACATTTTTCTGTTTATAATTTATTCACTTATAGAACTTCCCTGATCTGATTCTAATTATTGTTGCTCAGAAATTGCAGAAAACATAACCTTGTCAGTTGTGTAACTGAAGTTGAACATCATTTTTTTTTTGCTAGAATGTTATGAGACTAGAAAACCACATTTTGATCAAAATGATTAATTTATTGCAATCTAGCTGTAAAAAATAACTTGAGGATTTTAGCTATGTAAATCAATAAAAGCTCCGAAAAAAATCTAATATATTATCTCAGTTAATCAATGACAGAGATTTTAATTATTTTATTGTTAGAACCATCTGTCACATTTTTATGCCCAGTATTCCAGAAAAGGAAACAATCCTATTAATATGCATTAGTAAGTTAATCATTGTTTACCTCCCTTGAATCAAATTACATTTAAGTTTAAATCATGGGTATTCATTTTGACAATAAAATGCCGATATAAATTGTCTGTTAAATGACCATGTTTTTGAAGTTTTTGTACATTGTATATCATTTTTCGGCTTTATTCTTGAAAAAAACATACCGTAACAAGGGTAAATCATGCTATTTTTATTTTTTTACTATCCAACAACAGCGTCTTAAAAACGAAATTTGATGTGAAACGATAATATTCATATGTAAGTATTTAAGGAAATTGACTAAACTAATCAACTTAAAAGATTTTTAAAATCAATTTCATTTGCACAAAGTATTATGGTGTAACTCAAGATACAGGAAGTTTTTATTGTTCAAGGTCCTGTAATTAAAATACAGATGTTACGTGTTACCATTTTGCTATGCTTGAGACAGACAGTTTTAAAGATTCAAATGTTTTACTGCTTAGTTTTTGCTTTATGTCTTTCTTAATGTTTTAGTGCCATAGTTATATACCATACTTTTCTGCATTTTCTCAACTTGTTTTGAAATTGCAGCATTGCTATTGCGCATTTTAATTATTTGATATTTATCATGTATGACAAATAGAGACAATATTCGTTAAAATCAAGATGTATTGATGTAACTTAGTGACATTTTCGCCAGCATTACATAGAGATAGAGGTTTTATTTTCGATTAAATATTGTGATTTAAAGACCTCTGCTACGTTAGTTGTCGGTTTGATAATGAAATAACTTCATTACATAAGGTTGATTATTGCCTAGAATTTCAGCTAAATGAAATGAACAAGTGGGTATTTATTGAAAAACGTATTCTATATTACTCGAATTCAATATCTGTTATTTACTGAAATTGTCTTGAAATGAAACTGAATTAAACCATTTTTTAACTTTAACACGCAGACCAATCATATCAGTGTAGATAATAGTGCTGAAGTGTGTTACTGTAAACGAATAACTGAATGTTTAACTTCGCTGATTTTGTCATTCATATGATATTTCCTTCCAGTAATATTTAATTTAAATTGCATGAATATGAACTTTCCGGAAAACTACTATTAAGTAGAACGATAATAATGTAAGGTGCATTCTGATAATTGTTTGTGTCACAGAAAATTAAAAGAAAAAAAAAACATGTTGATAATGTTTTCAATAGTATAATTTTATTATTTCTTTATCTCTTTGATCCGACAATCTAAAGATTTTAAGACATTACTAATACTCTTTTATTTCTGTGTATTGTGTTCAAGGCATTTTCTGTGTGACAACAATTCGAGAAAGAATATTATCATTTGTTTTACATCAGCAACAGAAAATTTCGTGTACATGATAATGTCTATAATTTAAACCCAGCTATTCGTGTAATGTTGTAAGAAAATAAACTAAACAACAATACCTTTGTTAGCTCACCTGAACATTATATGCTCATGACAGCTATTGTGATCGCATGATGTCCGTCGTCGTGCATTAGTTCGTTCGTGTGTCAACATTTTGATTAAAACGACACCTCATCTGAAACCACTTGGCCAAACTTAATGAATTTTAGCAGGGATATTCATTGCATGAAGCTCTACCAAAGTTGTTCAAAGAACTCTGGATGCTATGGCAACCAAAAGAAAAAAATCTTCAAAAATCTTCTTGTCTGAAACCAGAAGACCGAGAGCTTAGATAGTTTGTATGGTGTATCATCTGGAGGACCTCTACCAGTTATACAAATAACGTCCCTGGGGTCAAAATTGGCGACGCTCTAGGGGTCAAATGTT
Source organism: Cyclina sinensis (assembly GCA_012932295.1). Taxonomy (NCBI): domain Eukaryota; kingdom Metazoa; phylum Mollusca; class Bivalvia; order Venerida; family Veneridae; genus Cyclina; species Cyclina sinensis. The sequence continues at coordinate 5,841,518 of JAAONU010000003.1, forward strand.
TTAAATATAAATATAAAAGGAAAGACTTACTTCTTCTTTGAAACCACAAGGCTCAAAGTTCTAAAGTTTTGCACAAAGCATTGTCTAATGAACCTCTACCAACGTTATTCAAATTATGTCCCAGGGGTCAAGATTGACCCCGGCTCGTCTACAAAGATTGTTCAAAACATGCCCCTGGAGTGATAAATGGCTCCGCCCCTTGGGTTACTTGAATAAATAAAGGTTTTCACAGGGAAAACTTCGAAAATCATCTTCTATGAAACCAGAAGGCATAGTGCTTAGATATTTGGGATAGAGCGTCATCTAGAAGTCCTCTACCAAGACTGCTCAAATGATGCTCTTGTGGTCAAAACTGACCACACCCCACTTGATTTTTGTAAAGACTTGCATAGAAAAAAATCTTGTAAGTAACCACAAAACCTAGTTTTAAGATAATTGATGTGTAACATGGCGTAGTAGACCTCTGCAAAATTTGTTCAAATCTTGGCCCTGGTGTCAGAATTGCCCCTGCTCATTAAGGGTAAAAATTGACTTTTTAACTATTGTCATAGAGCCGTAATTTATTGACAGATATCTTAGATATTTGGTATATAGGCACCTTGCATGAAGATCTACCATTCACTTGGGTCAAGGTCAAGGTCACTAAGGCTTAAAATGGACTTTTCAACTTTTCATCATAGAGCCATAATTTATTGACAGATATTTTAGTGTTTTTGGTATATAGGCACCTTGCATTCAGTTGGGCCAAGGTCGAGGTCACAGAGGCTAAAAATAGATTTTTGTACTTCATTTATTAATTGATATCTGAGATATTTGGTATGCTGGTAACTTGCAAGGACCCTCTACCCTAAGGTGGAGTTTAAGGTCACTGGTTCAAGGTCAAGGTCACTAAGACTGAATGTAGATTATTTTGCTTTTTGTCAGAGCATTTATTTATTGATTGATATCTTAAATATTTGGTATAGAAATATTTACTTCTTGCATGAACCTCTTACATTAATTTTGGGTTAAGGTCCTTAAGGCTATTTTAGATTTATCTGCTGTACCTCATAGAGCCTTCATTTATATACCAAAATCTTTGATATTTAGTATGTAGGTTCTTTGCATGGACTTATACCCTAAGATGGGGTTTTAAGTCAATGGGTCAAGGTCACCACAGCTAATACTAGATTTTTGCTACTTTCTATCATAGAGCCTATATTTATTGACTGATATTTTAGATATTTGGCTTGTAGGCACCTACAAATCTTCAATAAAAAAATATAATACCGATTCTGGCAATTTCTTAACACCAAAACCACAAAGTACTCAGGTGAGCAATCCAGGCCCTTCATGGCCCTCTTGTTTTAAAATTGTTTCTTTTTGAAAACTTATTTTCAGAACAACAGAACAAGTACTCTGAGTTAAATGTAATTCAGAAACAGATTTATGATCAAGCTTATAGAGTTGTTTATTTCTAAACCTTGTGTTACGTATTCAGAAACAGATTTATGATCAAGCTTGTAGAGTTGTTTCTTTCTAAACCTTGTGTTACGGTGATGATACACTTTTATTGTTCCTACAGTTTAATGATATTTTCTTATTTAACTTTGGATTATGAACTATCATATTTTGTTTACATATTTCTAAAGGAAATATTAGGAGTTCTAGCCATACATTGTTATATAGTAAGTTGAATGTATTTAATGTATTTTGACATTTAACGTGAAACTGTTATTAAAGAGAAAATTATTAATTCAAAATCATGGGTCATTCTGATCAGATCACTGTAACTTTGCCTGACCAGAGGAAAAATGCTTATACTGTCACCAAATCAACTGTTAACTTCTCATTGTGTTCCAGTAAGAGCAGACTGTAGTAGAAGGATAGATCATCATCAGATCAGTTCTCTGTGACATGCTGGTATCCTCAGTTTCTTATTCAACGGGCTTTCCAATATGAGTTGCATTAGTGATTTTGTAGTATTTTGTAGTAACCCAATGGTTAGTCCCATATTTTGTTTCCATATTTTTAAAGGAAATATTATGAGTTTTAGCTTTACAATGTTATACTTTTTATTATTAGAAAATGTTATGGCCAGCTCAATAACATTATGTTTTTGAGACAAGATCAGCAAAAATTGCTTTAAAATGTAAAAAAAAATGGCAAAAAAGAGTGGCCATCAGGTATTTTGCAATATTTTGTTATTACAAATATTTTCAAATTAAGTATAATTCATGTATAACTGTGTTGTATTTTCTAGATACTACAAAAATATACCATTCATTTTACTCTTTGATTGGCTCTAACAAATGAAGACCATTACTGATAGTGGTCAAAACTAATCTAAAGGCCCTAGCAAATGCTGTCCCATCTCCTAGGATCATGAAAGTTGACTGTTATACACGTTTCATAACATGTTACATCAACATTTCTAGGTACATCTCAAAGGCGTCTCAGCTACAATCAAAGAATGGTTTCTTTCACTCAGTAAGGGCAATCATCCTATTAAGTTTAAAGGCTGTGGGTCAAATGGCACTTAAGTTATTGAATGGAAATGAAGTGACAGACTGACAGAAAACAATATGTCTCCCCAATATCTGGAGGAGTCATAATAATAATAATAATCTTTGCTTAATCACATAGACTTTGCTTTGGTTGGTTTGTTTTTTCTAATATCCAGAAAAATGAAGTAAGGTTTTGACCATAATTTAAGACTAATATACCAGTGCATTGTTGTGACCATTCATTTATTATATTCTGGCCATTTCAAAATATTTAAAGTCGTATTTTAAGGGTTGGTAGTAGTTCATGCAAATTTGGTAACCTCTGAAAAAAAGATACATCTGTGTTTATTCCCAACTGTATGCCCACTTGTTGCTGGTATTTCTTTATGCCCCCAAAGGAAGGCATATAGTTTTAGAACTGTCCGTCCGTCAGTCCGTACGAAAACTTTAACATTGGCCATAATTTCCTTATTAGTAAGTGGATTTACTTCAGACTTCGACACAACATCCCTTTGGACAAGACCTTACCACTGACCTATATTTATTTGATCTTGACTCCTAAAAGGCCTTCACCTTGAAGATTCAATTGTCCAAAACATTTAACATTAACCATAACCGCCTTACTAGTAAGTGGATTTACTTCATACTTGGACACAACACCCTATGGACAAGATCTTCCCACTGACCTATATTAATCTGACATTGACCCTTGAACTGGTCCTCAGCCCGAAGTCAAAACATCACTTCGGGGGCATTGTCATCTTACAGAGACAGTTCTTGTTTTAACCAACCATCAGAATAATCGACACAAATGAAAAACCAGTCTACACAAGATGGCTGATTGCTGAAGAGAAATGACAAAGTCATATTCATATTGCCCCAGATGAGAGATCAATGGCTTTCTGATGGAAAAATTTAATTTCAGCTGCATACTTAATATTTTCTTATATACTACCTATTACATATTTTCAACTTTATTTTGCAAGGCTTATCATCCTGACAAACAACGTGTATCAAAAGGGATAGATATAGACACTGCAAGTTAAATATATAGCTGGTGCAATACATACAGGAAAACATAGGTAGTAAAACTTAAGTAGCTTTACTGCAGTAATTAGTTGTTTTACACTGTAAAATTATCTACTGAAACATTTTTTTAAATGCATGTTGAATTACTACCTACTGAGATCGTACATGCTTGTTCACCAGTTTCTATTTGTACTCATTAAATCCTTTAAGATAATAAACTTAAATGCATAATTTTCTGTTTTAGTCTTTTCTTTCAATTGATAATCTATTGTTTGGAGTAGAGTTCCATCACTCTTGCTTTAATATATAAATCAGAAAGTGCCATCTGAACTGTTTGGGTTCCAGTAGAGTTGTGTCCTATACAGAGCAAATGTCCATTTTCAATTATGTCAGACAGGAAATTTTATGCAAGGCCAAGTACCAAATACAGAACGTTACTTTGAAAGTATAAGAAAGCACTGCTTTTTTAAAAGTCTCTTATAATTCAGTAACTGAATAGCAATGTTCTGTATTTTTATATGTTTCACTGTTGTTTTATATGTAAACAATATAAACTGATGAGACTATAATAAAATATTATTATTGTCATAGAGCGAATTTCTTTTTGCAAAGGCATTTTGTGTAGTTACAGACTGACATGTAGGCAGCAGCTAAAGAAATACCTCTGTTATCAGAGCTATTACAGAGAACGGTGATAAAAGAAGAGGGCGTGATTAAACCATGTTCTACATTTAACAAAGGTCATAAAAAACACAAACATAATGATTCACTGTTCATGAAAAAATAGTTTTATTCACTTAGTTGTATTTTATTCTTCATCAAAAGGAAACAATGTTAATGATAAATTATAAACCTCAATAACAAAGACACAAATACATGATAGACACACAAATATCACTTTAGCAATACACACATGAGAGAAAAAAGTTTATAAATGTTAAAAATGTAGAAGACTTGAGTGTTCAAAACTAGGACAGATACACAGACTCCAATATGTAATTATAATCACTTTGAACACTTTTATTTATTCATTCTTCACATTAGACTTTGACTTATTAAAACTGTAGACATCCTGTGTCTTACACTCTGTGAAATGTTCATAGTGTGTTGGATTAACAAAGAGGGATTAAATATATCTGGAATGTGTTGAAAGTACAGAGGGGATGCATAAAAGTATCAAAACGAGCAAACTCGTGTTTATGAAACATTCTATTACAGGAAAATCTGACTGCTGCTGAAACGGAACAGCACAACCTGCTAAAACAATATCCACTTTTGATGTTAACATAATTTAAACCTGGCAACCTATTTAAAATTGTGCAGAAAGAAATGCGAGATCCTTTTGTCTTTACAGACTTTTATTTCACCTTAACTCAAGGAGAAAAAATCCAAACAACAAATTTCTGTAGTCTGAACTCTAAAGTTAGTTCTATACTTCAATCTGTATCTACATTGATGCCTGAATCCTGAGATGCATACAAACATGAAAGAGTGGTAACTATAGACAAAAAATAGTTAAATTACCATATATCAACAAATATTAGTTCTTAGTAGACTGAGAGTTAGCAATAAAGTAAGGCAGCTGGGTCTTAAGTTCTCAAGAGTAACTGTTAAAGAGTAAGTTTGATAAACATATTCTGACATATAAAATGACTAGAAAATTTACCTTCTTAAGGGCTAGCTGGCATTATAATGACTAACAATGCTAATGATAACATTTTCATTACAGAAAACCTATATTGTAAGTGATCTGATTTTGTACGTATACAAATGCCTTAATTTGTGTTGGCACCATTGTCAAAATTACAAAACCTAATTGTTTCATCATGCACTTTAAGTGCTTTGTTAATAAAAGGACAATGACTGGGATGAGAGAGAAAATGCTACATTACAAAAATTAGGACAAATTGGACCATGTCACATCGAAATTAAACGAGCGAAATCAGGTCTCAAGTCGGACGAATTGAAAAAGGCTAGGCAGTCTTGGCAAAGACAAACATGTCGTATCAATTTGAGCATAACCTGATTCTAGAGAATATATTATCAAACCATGATGCATTTGGAAATCTCAAGCTGCTAACTCCTCAAGTCGTAGATCAATGGGAAAATGAAACCGTCATGAAAGACACATAAACATAAAAAAACTAAGTCAGATACACAAAACTGCTTTATCACAGGATGTACTCTCTTGTCCTCAAGCCAATCTATACTAGCTGATTTTACAAAATTTGACATGCAAAGTAAATCCAGGACTGAAGAGAAAATTCTTTACTCAGATCCATACGACATTGCCGGTTCGCCTAGTGATCAGACCGCTGTAAGTTTGACCATTGAAATTAATATCATCAATATTATAAAAAATGATTTTGCCAATTTGTAGAAAACAATTGTGGTTTATCAATGGCACCTTTAAATGAGCATATCAAGTTGACATTTCTTTAAGGTCAAAGGCTCTTGATATTTGCCAAAATTAGTAAAAATCAACAAAATGATCGGAGTGTTTTCTTCTAAAACTAAAAACAAACAATCAAAAAACCAAAAAAAAAAAAGGATTTTTTCTGTTTGTGTACCTGTAAAGAGACATTTAAAGGTTTCTTAATGGACTGTAAGTGTTTACACAGATAAGTAATAGAAATTACTACAGAACAGGTACCTTCAAAGCGCACTTAGGTCCATTTATGGTGAAATTTTATTTAAGAGTTGTCCAATGAAACCTTGTGAAAAAATGACGATACACATTTAATTTTCATATGATTTAATGATAGCTTCTTATTTTCCAATAAATAATGACATATCATATTTTGACTCCATTTTTCTGATGAAAATATTTGGATTATACTTCACATTTCTTTGGCCAGCGTTGTAACATTTATTGAACAGCAAATATAATATTCAAAGTGTTGAAAATTGTAAGGCCATAAGTGTTCCTAAGTCGTCATAGATTTGTATACTGTAAGACTGTGATAAGGAGAAGGCAGTCAATATGTAATTTATACAATTTTAAACCAGACTTTGTGTCTCTGTATTAGGAGATCTCGTCATATAAAAAATATCAAACAAATTCTTATTCTGTTCTTTTCATTTAAAATAAAAATGCTCTATTGCTAATGTTTGAAAAAAGAAACATGAACAAAAGCATTTCAATGGCAATGTAAGTTGTACAATGTTCTATTCTACTTGCTGATTTTATAATAATAGTGAAAATATTTATAATAATTTGTTATTGATTGAATTATATTATTTTTCATATTAAGCCTGTGTATTGTTTATGTGCACGAGTTTATTACTGATTGATTCCGATTATTCTTTTCAGACGTATACAGTATTTTATAGTGCCTTTATTAAACACAAGTATTTAACTTTATACATGGTTTATATACTAGTTTTGTGTCCTTCATGAACAGGAAAAAAACAAACAAACAACCACGTGTTGATTTGTAAAGAGGCGAGCGTACTTCGAAAGCTTATTCAAGTATAATATTTGTAGACCGGGTATTCAAATTACAAACAGTAAATATTAAGAATATTCAATTACAATATTATAAGAATATATAAGAAATATAGTTTAGTACATGATTGTGCCTACAAAAATGAAGGAAAATTTTGTAACAGTGAAGAAGTTAACTAAAATTCGTACTTTTACTCCTACGAGTAGATGAACAAAGCTATTGTTCTGAAAATATTACCACATAAAGCGGTTTTGATAGATGTTCCTGATGTATTAAATTATTTTACAAGATTTCAGCGAAGAAACTTTTGCCTTCATTACATCATGAATCTTCTATATACTTACATCTGCGTAGTGTTTAAATACTTCATTAGGTATTTTGATTTTTAGCTCGAATATTCGAAGAATAAGGAAGGCTATAGTTTTCGCCCAGGCGTCAGCGTCGGCATAGGTTCAGGTTAAAGTTTTCCGGCAAAGTAATATTATTCACCAAACCTATTGATGATATAGCCCTGAAGCTTACAATACTTGTTAACCATCAAAAGCTTACTCCGCTAACAAGAGGAAGTAACTGTGTCAAGCATTCTGTGTGAATTATGGCTCCTTTTCGACCTAGAAATTTGGTTAAAGTTTTTCGGCAAGGTAGCACTACTCACCTTTCCCTTGCAGATATAGCCCTGAAACTAACAATACTTGTTAACCATCAAGAGTGTACTCTGCTAACAAGAGGAGGTAACTATGTCAAGCATTTTGTGTGAATTGTGAACTTTTTCGACTCAGAAATTTTGTTAAAGTTTTTCGGCAAGGTAGCACTAGTCACGTTTCCCTTGCAGATATAGCCCTGAAACTTATAATTCTTGTTAACCATCAAAAGCTTACTCTGCTAACAAAAAAATATAACTATGTTAAGCATTTTGTGTGAATTATGGCCCCTTTTGGACTTAGAAATTTGGTTATAGTTTTTCGGCAAGATAGTACTAGTCACCTTTCTCTTGCAGATATAGACTTGAAACATACAATACTAGTTTACCATCAAGATTTTAGTCTTATCACATGAGGGGGTAAATGTGATCAGCATTATATGTGAATTATGGCCCCTTTTGGACTTAGAAATTTGGTTATAGTTTTCCGGCAAGGTAGCTCTAGTCACCTTTCCCTTGCAGATATAGCCCTGAAACTCACAATAGTTGTTTACCATCAAGAGTTTAGTCTGCTCACAAGAGAGGGTTACTGTGTCTAGCATTATATGTGAATTATGGCCCCTTTTCGACTTTGAAGTTTGGTTAAAGTTTTTGGCAAGGTAGCATAAGTCACCTTTCCCTTGCAGATAAATTTATTTACTTCAAATAAGGAATACATGTTTACTATCAAAATGTGTCACCATTTCTCAAGGGCAGATAACTCTCAAATTTATTATTGCAAACTTATGCGCCTTTTTATCAACTTAAAATTTCTTGGTTAACCTTTCTGTTAATCTCCATTTCTCAAAATGTGTCAAAGATATTCCATTAAATCTTGGTATACTTGATCACCAGCAAGAAACCTGCAAAGAGTATTGGTACCCATGTCCCTGGGGTCAATCTTAGCCCAACATCTTATAACATTTATTATATTGTACAAAAGTAAACACTGTTTTAAATATGTTCTATTTAGTAATTGATTTTCATTGATGTCACCTAGCATTACTATGTTAGGATTACAATCAAACACTTGTTCGATCATACGATCAAAATCATCCAAAAAGAAAATCGGGGTATTAGATTGTCTATAAATACAACCTAAAAGAAACTTCATCCTTCCTGTATTAATTTCTACCAAACTAGAGTGAATGGCATTGCTTTTGAAGTTCAGCTAATCTACGGGAGACAAGATTATTTGAAACGTACATCAATAAGCCGCTAGAATACGCAGTAAAATCTTTACGAAAAAATGAGTTTTCAAAACCTTCTAGAATAAGTTCATCATTATCAGAATCATTTGTTAGGTGAGTTTCCGTAAAACAAATTTTATCAAAATTTAAAAAATGGTTCTTTATATAATCAATTTAATCTAATATTTAGGTGAAAAAAAGATAAATAATCCATACAACTATTATTACGTAAAGGACCTGGGTTCATTTCAATATCCCCGGCTAATATCATAAGCAAATACAAAAATACATAGTATTCTAAGATACAGAATCTGTATAAAGTAGTGAGAACTGAGTAGTTAAAACTATGTAGAAAACGTATAAGAAGATTAAATACAGTGTTTAAAACAATAATTTCAAACTTAATAGGAAAATTTTACTTACGTGCGACATGCATGTTTATTAATATAACCCCACAGCCGCTCTATATCCTACTATTTCATTACCTATGTAGTAGGATAAACAAATTGATTATTGAAATAGAGGGCTGTGTATAAGCAAGATTATTTTCACAAAGACAGAGTAAAATTTTCCATTTTGACAAGACATGAAAAAATAATGAAAGGTATATCAAAAAATAATAGAAGAAAAGAAACATGTGCAGCATCTTACCGATACTAAAATGGGTTCTGCAGTGAAGATAAAGACATATTACATGTAATTACGTAGTGGTAGAAATAAATATTTAACAACATATATTATGTTAAGAAGAACTAGAGTGTCGTGGATACATTAAACAAAGATCACTAGTAAAGACAAATACCAAGTAGATATATGTTTCTAGTGTACAGTTCCAACATTGCTAAACCATATCATATTCTGATGTTGTTTCCGTACGTGGCTCGTCCAGAAAGAACATGTCAAGGTCATCAACATCAAAACTGCGATGGAGTTTGGATTTATTGTCTTTCACAAGAATCTTACCATCGGAAGACCAAGCGCCAATAAGATGTATGGATTTCACGAGTTTGCGTGCCTTGAATAGGAGATTACTTCGTTTCTGCGTGAGGTCTTCGTTAAAATAAATGTTTTTATATCCACAATTTTTCAGTGAAGACCGCCTGAGAAAAAGTTTTTGGCGGGAGCAGCACGAAGTAAATTTGATAATGATATCCCTAGGATTAACATCGATATACTTTGATAAACCTGGTTTTGATTAAGCTCTGTTTGGTCTGCCAACTCTATGTGATCTGTCAATTTCACAAAGAGAGATATCAGCTTCAACGGCATTACACACAGCTAAGATGATCTCATCTGTTACCTCATCTTTTGACTCAGGTATTCCGGACACTCTTAGTAAATTTCGGCAAGAATACTGTTCCTGGTCATCTATTTTTTCCTCAATATAATCAATTTCCCGTTTAAGTTCAGAATTTTCACGAGCCAGCTCAGTGTTGAGACTTTCTAGGGATTCATATTTGTCATTCAGCCTATCAACTACACCGGAAATGATTTTATCTACTAATGATTCTATCTGACCTTTGAATGTCTCAACTAAAAGATCAGCAATTTTACCCATTGCTTCATCCGGAATACTGAAGCTGGGTATAGCTGAAAGAGAAGACTCACTAGGAGATGAAACTGGAGACGACATGACTACCTGACTGAGCATAAGTTGTTCGTTTAGTCTCCACTTCGAATTCAGGAGAGCTCAAAGGTCTTTTAGGTTGACTCTGTCGAAATGGTGTATCAGATGACATCATACTTTGCTTTGAAAATGATATAAGAAGCATACAAATGGAGGCACAAGTTATTCATTTTACACACTGGACTGGGAACAGAATAGCCAAAATCCCTTCACATAGGCTGATAGACACAAAACTATATAGTGACAAAAGTATTTTACACTAATCGCACTAATCCCCTACATATAGGTGAACACTTGTTATGCCCAATTATGGTCCTATAATGGTATATACATGTACACAGGTAAAGGAAAAACCATATTGAATCGACTAGGTACTTGCCCTCGGGCCTTTTGTTTGATTGGCTTAATATTTATTATCCAGCGCTGAGAAAAGTGGAGATGCTGTCTGTGGACAGGTCTTGTTTATCACCATGGCTTTAGACTGCTACAAGAGGAGGTAACTTTGTCAAGGACTTTGTATGAATTTTGAGTCTATAAGGTTTTACAACCCTTTAGTGTCAAATGCTGAGAATAGTCGAGCGCGCTGTCCTACGACAGCCCTTGTTTAAGATACTGTTATACCATTTTATGTGTTATCGATATACAATGGTTTCTGTGGGTTTATAAATGTAATTTTTATATAAGTATATTTCATTTATTGATTGGTAATAATTACTAGATAATATCAATAGACACAGTTCATGCCAGACATTTATACTTGGACCTGTTCTAACATCAAGAAAAACTGGGACAAACTATTGTTACTTGTGGTTGATACTACATGTAATATGAAAGTCCCCGATTACCGTGACCTATTATTATATTAGTTATTCTACACTAAAATGGGTAATGTTGTTAAAGTATTTTGTAAATTGGAAATAAAGTGGAGATTATTGTTATATGTTCAAACAGACAATGTTGGGGAAGATTATAGATCTTCAAAATATAAGCATAATTAAGCATATAATTATATATCCCCCAAGACCTTAAACGCCTAAACGTTACAAGTGTGTCTGTCATATGGGCAATCGGTATTGACCATACTTAAATGCAAAACGATATATATGTCTTGTTATTGAATGGGACCAACGGTCCAGCAGTAACGCACAGGACTCACGATGTCAATGACTTTCCTTCAGATAAAATGTTAAAGCAAGTATTACTGTATCGGAGGGATGCACTGTGCATGAAAACGAAATCAGGGGTTTTCTATAATGGTTTACTTTCTTTATCTCCTCTACCTAAAATAGCTAAACTCTCCAGGGACTGTCGGATATTCTAGAAACTGATACCAATGTTTAATAATATCAAATACATGTAAATAGTTATTTGTTGTTGCAATCATGGCTAAATTTTATCAACGTAGTAACTTAAAAAATTAAAAACAATGTTATTGAAACCTCAAATGTTTAAGAATCACACTACCTCCATTATGATGAAGTATGTTAAATCTTAAATAATTTGACAATTCGGGCTTGATCGCATATTATTCTCTCTATAGTTTTCTTCGTCTAAAACGTTACACATACAAAACATTTTAACTATACTGCATCAAACTGTATAATTAAAGCAAAATACCAAAAAAGGAGATACCTCTGACAGGTGGATCCTCTCTTGTACCCCTCACCTCAGCCGCCTGTAATGTTAAATCCCTTGCTGGTGCACACTTTCCAAGCCGTATTATGCTAACTAGGAGATAACTAAACCAGAATTATTACTTTTTCAGTGTATTGTTATGTCCCTTGGGCATAGACTGTATATATATTAAGAAGGAAGTGAACTAAGGAATGGATGTAATCTGTTTTCCTTAAACGGATATCAAATACTTCATAAGGGTAACGAATTCTCTACCATGTTAACAAATTTGCTGTTTCTTTTCACATAAAGGGACCAGATTTTGTTAAACCTGTGTTTCGAAAGTTTCAGTTATGTCGGTATCAGGACGTAAATTTTCAGATTTTCAAAGTTCAATTTCAAAAGGATCAACGAATGATTTTGACTACAGTTGTGATCCTTGCCTGTCTGTGTATAAGGACGTCGAAGCGGAGATATTCTGTTTCGATTGTCAAGAATATTTATGTAAAAACTGTACTTTATATCATCAACGGTTCAAAGCAACAAAAAATCACCAACTTCTTAATCCAGCACACGTGCCCAGGCATACAACTGAAGTGAGAATGCAATATACATGCACCGAAAGGTGTTCGGTTCATAGAAATGAAATTATTAAATATTTTTGCACTCAACATGAAGTCCTTGGTTGCACTGACTGCATAACCTTGCATCACAGAACTTGTGATCTTGACTACATACCTGACAAATGTGAAGGTATCGGTGAAACTAATGAATTTGCCGAGGTTACGAAGAATCTTGAAAAGAAAATCGAAGAAGCTGAGAAATTATTGAAATCAGCGTCAGCCAAGGATAAAGAGATATACACGAGTCATGACAATCTAATGAGAGAGGTTATAAAATACCGTACAGAAATAAATGAGCAGTTAGATCATCTACAAAATAAGATACAAACAGAAGCCAATGAGAAGAAATCTAATGATAAACAAGTCATTCAGAGCGTCCTTGAAACATGCAAGACTCTTTCTACATCCCTCAAGAACGTTCAGAGAAAGATTGCAGATAACAAAGCATCTGGGCTCAATGGACAAGTCTACATTGACATGAAACGAGTGAAATCAGATCTCAAGTCGGACGAATTGAGGCAAACTGAGCTGTCTTTGGCAAATACAAACATGCAATATCGATTTAAACGTAATCGTAATGTAGAGGATATGCTATTTAAACGAGATGCATTCGGAAATCTTCAGCTGTCGACTTATCCAGTCGTACATATAAACAGAAGATCTTTTGACAAATTAACACATCAAGAAGATATAAATATAAAGACAAAGAATGATAAATTAATCTGCTCTATCACAGGTTGTGCCTTCTTGTCCCAAAACAAACTTTTCCTTGCTGATTATGAAAACAAAACTCTGAAAGTATTAGACATACAAAGTAAATCCGTGATAAGGGAAAAAATTCTTGACTCAAATCCCCGGGACATAGCCGTTCTGCCTAGTGATCAGATCGCTGTCACTTTACCAAACCAAAGAAAAATCCTAATTCTGGAATCAGATCAACTATTAACTCTCCATTATGTTTCAGTAAAAGGAAAATGTAGGGGAATATATTATCATCAAGACCAGTTCTATGTGGCATGCTGGGATCCAGACTGTATAATACTTCTAGATACACGAGGAAATATTCAGAAAACAATAACTGTTGGTGACAAGATATGCAAAAGTCCAGGCAATATCCTGTTCAGTGAGGATTCTGGTCTGATTTACGTCAGCAGTGTAAGTAGTAATTCCTTGGTAAGTATGACATTACAAGGCAAAGTATCCACTACTTACACGCATAATCATCTCTTTGGACCATTTGATATATTGAGGTTAGACGATGGATCACTACTGGTGTGCTGTCACAATGGCACTGTACATCATGTCTCGGCTGACTTGAAACATGGCAAAGTACTGATAGATGGTCTACCGTATCCGCGATCTGTATGTTATAATATTGAAAAACATCAGGTCTCTGTTGGAAGCAGCTACTGTAATGAGCTGAAGATTTTCAGTTTCGGGTAACATTGTAATGTTTACCATTATTATCATAGAAACAAAATTAGTCTTTACTATTTAAACCATTTTGAAACATTATTATAACGAAAAAGGGAAATTGTTTTTAAAAAAAATGTACATTGTAGTGACTAATGAAGCGTTTCTCCTGTACATGTATTGATTTTTTAAGGTAGGAAAACTCATTTTTGCAAACATAATTATAATGAGTCCTTAAGTTGTGAATAGTTTTAGTATGGTTGTAAATCAAAACGTATCAAATTCCATTACCTTTCGACATTGGTTTTAATATACAATAATGTGACAATAAATATAGTTTCTTTTAAGCCAGAAATTTTTCTGTTTATAATTTATCCACATATAGAACTTCTCTGTTCTCATTCTAATTATTGTTGCTCAGAAATTGCAGAAAACATAACCTTGTAGGAAACTGTCAGTTGTGTTACTGAAGTTGAACATCATTTTGTTTTAGCTAGAATGTTATGAGACTAGAAAACCATAACTTGATCAAAATGATTAATTTATTGCAATCTAGCTGTAAAAAATAACTTGAGAATTTTAGCTATGTAAATCAATAAAAGCTCCGAAAAAAAATCTAATATATTATCTCAGCTAATCAATGACAGAGGTTTTAATTATTTTATTGTTAGAACCATCTGTCACATTTTTATGCCCAGTATTCCAGAAAAGGAAACAATCATACTAATATGCATTAGTAAGTTAATCATTGATTACCTCCTTTGAACCAAATTACATTGATGTTTAAACCATGGGTATTCATTTTGACAATAAAATGCCGATATAAATTGTATGTTAAATGACCATGTTTTTGAAGTTTTTGTACATTGTATATCATTTTTCGGTTTTATTCTTGAATAAACCATACCGTAACAAGGGTAAATCATTCAATTTTTATTGTTTAGTATCCAACAACAGCGTCTTAAAAACGAAATTTGATGAGAAACGGTAATATTCAAATGTAAGTATTTAAGGAAATTGACTAAACTAATCAATTTAATAGATTTTTAAAATTAATTTTGCACAAAGTATTATGGTTTAACTCAAGATACAGGAAGTTTTTATTGTTCAAGGTCCTGTATTAAAAAATACAGATGTTACGTGTTATCATTTTGCTATGATTTAGGCAGACAGTTTTAAAACTTCAAATGTTTTACTGCTTAGGTTTAGCTTTATGTCTTTTTTTATGTCTTAAAACAGACCGCTCTGGTAACGGCTATAGTGCCATGGTTATATACCATACTTTCTGCATTTTCTCAACTTGTTTTTAAATTGCAGCATTGCTATTGCGCATTTTAATTATTTCATATTTATCATGTATGACAAATAGAGACAATATTCGTTCAAATAAAGTTGTATTGATGTAGTTAGTAACTTAGTGACATTTTCACCAGCATTACCTAGAGATAGAGGTTTTATTTTCAATTAAATCTTCGTTGTTGATAATGTGATTTGAAGACCTCTGCTACGTTAGTTGTCTGTTTGATAATGAAATAACTTCATTACATAAGGTTGATTATTGCGTAGAATTTCAGTTAAATGAAATGAACAAGTTGGTATTTATTGAAAAACGTATTCTATATTACTCGAATTCAATATCTGTTATTTACTGAAATTGTCTTGAAATGAAACTGAATTAAACCATTTTTTTTTAAACTTTAACACGCAGACCAATCATATCAGTCTAGATAATAGTGCTGAAGTGTGTTTATTGTAAACGAATAACTGAATGTTTAACTTCACTGATTTTGTCATTCATGTGATATTTCCTTCCAGTAATACTGAATTTAAATTGCATTGATATGAACTTTCCGGAAACCTACTATTAAGTAGAACGATAATTATGTAAGGTGCACACTGATAATTGTTTGTGTCACAGAAAATTAATAGAAAAAAAAACATGTTGAAAATGTTTTCAATAGTATAATTTTATTATTTCTTTATCTCTTTGATCCGACAATCTAAAGATTTTAAGACATTACTAATACTCTTTTATTTCTGTGTACTGTGTTCAATGCATTTTCTGTGTGACAAGAATTCAAGAATGAATATTATAATTTGTTTTACATCAGCAACAGAAAATTTCGTGCACCTGATAATGTCTATAATTTAATCCTAGCCATCGTGTAATGTTGTAAGAAAATAAACTAAACAACAATGCCTTTGTTAGCCCACCTAAACATTACATGCTCATGAGAGCTATTGTGATCGCATGATGTCCGTCAAAATCTTCTTGTCTGAAACCAGAAGACCTAGAGCTTAGATAGTTAGCATGGTGTATCATCTGAAGGTCCTCTACCAAAGTTATTCAAATTACGCCCTGGGGTCAAAATTGACGACGCTCTAGGGGTCAAATGTTTTAAATATAAATGGAAAAACTTACTTCTTCTCTGAAAGTACTAAAATTTTGCTGAAAGCATTGTCTAATGAACCTCTACCAACGTTGTTCAAATTATGTCCCAGGGGTCAAGGTTGACCCCGGCTCGGCTACAAAGATTGTTCAAATCATGCCCCTGGAGTCATAAATGGCTCCGCCCCTGGGGTAACTTGAATAAATAAAGGTTTATAGAGGTAAAACTTCGAAAATCATCTTCTATGAAACCAGAATGCTATATGTTATACAAATATTTACCTTGCATGAACCTCTTAGATTAATTTTGGATTAAGATCACTAAGGCTATATTAGATTTATCTGCTTTACCTCATTAAAGCCTTCATTTATAGACCAATATCTTTGACATTTAGTATGTAAGGTTCCTTGCATGGACCTCTACCCTTAGATATGGTTTATGTCACTGGGTCAAGGTCAAGGTCACCACAGCTAATAATAGATTTTTCTACTTTCTGTCATAGTGCCTATATTTATTGACTGATATTTTAGATATTTGGTTTGTAGGCACCTACAAATCTTCAATAAAATATTTAATACTGAATCTGGCATTTTCTCAACAACAATCCCACAAAGTACTCAGGTGAGCAATCCAGGGCCTTCATGGCCCTCTTGTTTTAAAATTGTTTCTTCTTGATAACTTATTTTCAGAACAACAGAACAAGTAATCTACTTAAATGTAATTCAGAAACAGGTAGATTTATGATCAAGCTTATAGAGTTGTTTCTTTCTAAACCTTGTGCTACAGTGATGATACACTTTTATTGTTCCTACAGTTTAATGATATTTTCTTATTTAACATTGGATTATGACCTATCATATTTTGTTTACATATTTCTAAAGGAAATGTTAGGAGTTCTAGCCATACATTGTTATATAGTAAGTTGAATGTATAAGACATTTAAAGTGAAACTGTTATTAAAGAGAAAATTATCAATTCAAATTTATGGGCCATTCTGATCAGGTTACTGTAACTTTGCCTGACCAGAGGAACAATGCTTATACTGTCACCAGATCAACTGTCAACTTCTCATTGTGTTCCAGTAAGAGCAGACTTTAGTAGAAGGATAGATCATCATCAGATCAGTTCTCTGTGACATGCTGGTATCCTCAGTGTACTATTATTCTAATAACAGATAGAAATATTTGGAATAAAATAAAATTCAAGACATTTCAAAACCCACATTATTTCTTATTTAACGGGTTTTCCAATACGAGTTGCATTAGTGTTTTTTTAGTATTTTGTAGTAACCCAATGGTTAGTCCCATATTTTTATAGGAAATATGAGGAGTTTTAGCTTTACAATGTTATACTTTTTATTATTAGAACATGTTTTGGCCAGCTCAATAACTTTATGTTTTGAGACAAGATCAGCAAAAATTATGAATTAAAGATGTAAAAGGAAAGAATGGCAAAAACGATTGGCCATTATGTAACTAGGGAACTATGAAAAAAATGCATTGCCTATGGATTTTCAGAACATTTGCCATATAGCAAATAATTGTCTTCTAGTTTAGTTCAAAACTGCCCTTCAAAAATAGACAAATCTTGAATTATACTTTATTTGAAAATAATTTGTAGAAGCTAGGTAAACCTGTATGTCAAATACATAATATTTTCGTCATAAATGTATGGTGGGGTGGGGGCATATAGTGTTACCCCTGTCCATGTGTGTGTTCAAAATAGTGTACACTTCTAGTCCGATCCATAACTTCTGCATGCATGATGGGATTTCAAAATAAATTGGTACACTTGACCATCATAAGGAGACGGTGTGTCGCATGCAAGACCCAAATCCCTAGGTCAAAGTTCAAGGTCACAGCAGGGGATTAAACTTTGTATATTTCTCTGGTCCATAACTTTTGCAAGCATGATGGTATTTCAATATCAATTGTCACACTTTACCACCATAAGCATATTTAGTCCAAAATGAGACATTAATGACTTTCTGATGGAAAACTTTAATTTCAGCTGCATAATTATATACTACCTATTACAGTTTTTTTCAGAGTTATTTTGCAAAGTTTATCACCCTGACAAACAACACTGAACATGTATCAAAAGGAATAAATAGAGACAATGCAAATTATATATATAGCTGGTGAAATATATACAGGAAAACATAGGTTGTAAAATTTAAGTAGTTTTACTGCAGTAATTAGTTGTTTTACACTGTATAATTATCTTCTGAAACAAATATATATATATTTTTAAATGTATGTGAATTTACTAACTACTGAGATCTTATATATATGGTTGTACACCAGCTCCCATTTGTATACATTAAATGCTTTAAGATAATAAACTTGAATATATAATTTTCTGTTTTAGTCAGTTCTTTCAATAAGATTTTTATTGAAAATCTATTTTTTGGACCAGAGTTTCATCACTTTTGCTTTAATATATAAATCAGGAAGTGCCATCTGAACTGTTTGGGTTCCAGTAGAGTTGTGTCCCCTTCAGAATAAAAGTCAGACAGGAAATTTTACTCAAGGCCAAGTACCGAATATAGAATGTCAGACTATGAAAGTATAAGAAAGCACTGTCTTGCTCAAATGAAAGGTCATTTGGTTTTGATGACAAAAATGGCTAAATTCAATCATTATTCTTTATGCTTTCATCTACTCACCTGGTTCATGAAGCAAATTTCTTTTTGCAAAGGCATTTTGTGTAGTTGTGGACTGACACGTAAGAATATCTCTGAAATACCTATGCATTTAATAAAGTGATATTATCAGAGCTATTTCAGAGAATGGTAATAAAGGAAGAGGGCATAAATAAACTATGCACTACATTTAACTAAGGTCATTAAAAACACAAACGTAATGATTCACTGTTCATGAAAAAATAGTTTTATTCACTTAGTTGTATTTTGTTTCTTCATCAGAAGGAAACAATATTAAACCATAAACCTCAGTAACAAAGAGACAAACACATGATAAACACACAAATATCACTTTAGCAATACATACACGAGAGAAAAGTTTATAAATGTTAAAAATGTAGAAGACTTGAGTGTTCAAAACCAGGATAGATACACGGACTCCAATATGTAATTATAATCACTCGGAACACTTTGATTTATTCATTCTTCACATTAGACTTTGACTTATTAAAAATGTTGATAATCTGAGCCTTACTCTGTGAACTATTCTAAGTGTGTTGGGTTAACAAAGAGGGATTAAATATATCTGGAATGTGTTGAAAGTACAGAGGGGATACATAGAAATGGTAAAACAAGCAAACTCGTTCTATCTATAGAATCTCCAGCTGTCGAAGAAAACGTATAACATTTTATTACCGAAAAATCTGATTGCTGCTTTGTTAACATGGAAACTGAACAGCCACAATATGTTCTCAGATTATTATGGTTTATCAACTGACAATAATAAATACAAATTTCAATCCCAATCAGCTGATAGCAACGGATAACTATACAAAGTCAAAAAAGATCTTGATATCAAGCATTAAAGCTTAAGTGTATACTGTGAAATCATTTAAATTCGAGGGCATAAAATTTCGTGGTTTGCCGGCAGAAGGCAATTTCGTGGGGTCGTAAATTCGTGGAATTCTATTGCCAGGTAAAAAAAAATACGGGGCCGAAAATTCGTTGATTTCAACATTCGGCAATATCCGGCATTTGTGCTTTGAAATTGTTGACACGTGAAAGTTAACGTTTTTCCACCTGACCAAACAACCGAAGATTCGTTACTATGGTAATTAACCTATCGATCGGTCTTCTCAATTAACAAGTGTCAAGTGTCAATTATACTTTGTGATATGTTGCGCATCTTTTTCATTGTTAAAATTTAAGGTGTGTAAAAACGGTCTTTATGATTTTTTTAAGCTGTGAAAAACGTCGGCCTTCCGTCTTTGATAATGCAACCTAAATTAGCGCCAATTAACCTTTTTGTTTGCAGCAGTGTAATTAGTACAACATAATACAGTAATCAATTAACTATACTAAGTAATAAGTACCAAAGTAATAATAGTTTAATCAATATCAGTAAAAATAAAGATTTCATTCAGGGACCGTATAACTGCAAATAGTATCCGCAGTATAGTGCGGTTTGACAGACACGTGACGCTACGTCACTACAATTTCTACTTTCAGTTTGGATGCACTTAGTAAACAAACAAAATACGGGTACACACCTGAAAACAAAAACCATCTATCGGTTTAGTATCCGATTCATACCTATGTTTATCGTTGATTCATTGAATGAAGTACAAAAAAGCCGCGGTTAAGCACACAACTTGTCTACGGACGATGTACCAACTACGAACTACGTCTCACACCTTTTTTGGTGCTGCTGACTGATTGGGCATACTTAACATTATCTTTGGCACAATTTGTTCGTCGGGACTTGATTTCGTGGGTTACCTGAACCACGAAATCCACGAAAATTAATCCCCCACGAATATTAATGATTTCACAGTATATTAAATTTCATATTGACTTAATAAATAAACCTAACCTCACCTGAGCACACAAATCAGTAAAATCAATAATATAAATTGATAAAACAAATATGTAAAGGATAGTTCTGACATATCCTCAATACAAAATGACTAGAAGAATTACCTTCTTAAGGGCTAGCTGGCAATATAATGACTAACAATGCTGATCGCTAGATTTTCTTTACAGAAAACCTATATTGTAAGTGGTGTGATTTTGTGTGTATACAAATGCCTTAATTTTTGTTGGCATAATTGTCATAATTACAATACCTTTAGGTACTAAAAGTTTCATCATACAGTTTTAGTGCTTTGTTAATAAAGAGACATGACTGAAATGAAATAGAAATAAAGCATGTTGTTTATGTAAGCTTATTTGGTAAGGAAGATAATTTAAAAACCCTCTCCAAAGACAGATTGACAAAAACATCAAATTATCGTGTGAGACGTAAGCAAAAGTTTTAATACAACTTTCTGCACGTTCATACTGAGTAATAATTGTTTAACTGTACAGTAACTGTCAAATATTTATCAACAATGGCACTCCCTTAAATACAAAAAGCCTTGTGTTTTTGGCACAAGAGTAATCTAAAAATAAATTTTCTTAAGCTAACACAGATTTGAATTATATAACTGCTTACATGTGCTTACATGTGCATTTAGATATTTCAAACCCTTGATTTTTATCTATTTCCAAATTTAACAACTGCAGATGTATGATTGTACTACAAAAATAGCCTTGTGTTTGGCAAATGAATACTTTTCAACAAATATTCAAAAACTTACACACATATGACTTAGATAACAGCTTGTGTTCATGTCTTTCAAAACTACAGAGTTAATATATAGGAAAAGTAACTAACTACTGACTTCTGATGGTATCAAAAAGTACTACATGTACTACTGTGGCAAACATTTTCTACAATCCTAAAATTTATAAAAATTGCAAAAATCTCTTCTTTGGTTTTAAAATATGGCTCACTATTATAATATCTTTGATTGTAACACGATCCAATCTACATTAGAAATATTTCACATATTCTTCATATCTTTCAACAATGTCTGTGCAACTAAAGTTTTGCTACAGTTAGTAATGTTTGGAGGAAAATTTTTCACACTTGGTTAAATATTTCGATGAAATTTTAACTGTATTAAATTTTAATAATTTTGATGAAATTTTAACTCTATTAAATTTTGTTTTACTTCTATGAGACATACTGCACTGGCTAGTCATTCATTATATGTATATCATATGTATAAAGCACCTTTAATTTTAACTCTGGTAAAGCAGTAAGATTTGAACACAATGCCATACTATATACTGATATGCATTTTATGCAAATATTGGTAAGGACCCAAAATGTAAAAAAAAAAAAAATCATTAAAATGGAAAAAGTTCAACATAAATATGAACAAATAATTAGTTTTCTTATTTAAGATTAAAAGACACATAATTTAAGGTAATTTTGGGTTAAGAGACATCCATTTTGTGTTGAAAACAACAAAATGTTGTAAATAAAATTATGTTTCTAAGAAACAAACTGCAAGGCCATAAAAGACAGTTTTTAAATTAATTAACAGTATCTGAACAATTTTCTAATTTACATTATACAAGGGGTTGTTCTTTATCCTGCTGCTGTTGCTGCCCCTGCTGACCTTGACCTTGAAATTTCTGTGTATCCAGACCCTGACCATGTTGAGCATTGAACTGTTGTTGATTTGGCACCTTGCCTTGAACTGGAGGCATCCCTTAAAAAAAGTAAAAAATAAACTGTTTAAAAACACATAACATTGTAAAATATGTTTATGGCTTTAAACAAATTATACAAATTATAACTGTTTCCTGCACAAAATATCCTCACAAGTCCTATTATTTGCACACAGTTAAAAAGTAGAACATATAAGATTTTAGAGAAATATGACCCATTCCAAATCAAATAACATTTACACATGACAGGCATAAACATATGCATATCACTTGCTGCAAAATTACATCATTCAGTCTGTGGTAAGTTTCAAATGCAGAAACATTTGTTTGCCATCATGTTAACAAGAGTTTTCAGTACCTACTATATTGATTATCAATGAAGATGTCTCATTCATTTCAAACATAATATATGAGCTATTACAGGAATGTAAATATGGTCAAATCTGCTTCTTTATAATTTACAATGCAATGAAAAGAAATGGTTGGATACTTTACAGTCATTTTCTGTTCTGCTTGCAACACATTACTGAGAGAGAGTTTCATGTTGAAGGCAGACTCCTACACAAGGGTTAAGTAACTGTCCTGCATATATTTCTATATTTATTCCTCCATATTAGAATTTATTATGTAAGTATCGTTTATGTGAGTTTTAAATCATGTGATCCAGCGTGAATTCAGTAGCATTTGATGGTGAAACGACTCAGCTGGGTGTCAGCCCACTGAAGACAGACCACAAAACCTTAATCTCAGTAGTTAAGCCAAATCAAGTGTGCAACTCTCACTACTGTCTACAGGAAGTTTTAATTCAGGCTCTGTGAAAGCACTAATGTGAGGAAAAATAGGATGAAGAAAAAGAAAACCTATTCACATCTATATCTATTCATTCTCAGTATCAGCATTTTGGTCTTTCCGTCTTCTGGGGGTTTAATCAAAGTAAGAAAGAGTTAGTTTGGAAGAGCTGCCTTGAATCCTTTCAGAACTCTGGTGGTTGAACAGAGGCAAAGAATAGTTTTCTTAAAAGTTTACAGTTCTCTGGTGGTTTGACAGAGGTAAGGTTGATTTGTCTTGAAAGAATAAAGTTCCCTGGAGGTTTAATAGAGGTAAGGAATAGTTGTCTTGAAAGCATACAGGTATCTGGTGGTTAGAGGTAAGGTATAATCGCCTTGAAGGTAAACATTTGTCTGGTGGTTTAATCAAGGTAAAGAACAGTTATTCTGAAAGCTTTCAGTACTCTGTAATTAAATGAAAGTAAGTAACGGTAATTCTGAAATCTTTTAGTACTCTGGTGGTTTAATCAAGGTAAGGAATAGTTATTTTGAAAACTAAACATGAATGCTTTATCTAAATAAGTAAAGCATTCCAATCAAAATCAAACAAACACGCGCAAATCTGAACTGTGAACACATTAAAAAACACTAAGTTAAAATAGAGAACTAGGGAAAATAGTAAGAAGGAAAAATACACTACAAACAATTAGGGTTGTATTTGTTACAATCTTGTGAAATAAATCCATCTTTGTCAGTTTATGTAATCAAGATTATCAAACTTAAGCAAGCACTATACTCCTCTTTAACTTTGTCTTTTCCAAAACTATATTCTATCTTTCCTCAAAGATTTATGACAGGATTTTATTAAACAGTTTGATTTTCAAGCTAAGCCTTGCCTCTCTATGAAATATTTTTAATTCTGTACACTACAGTGTACCTTTCACACTTATCAAATATACAGTATTTTTCAAGTTTTTATTTCACATTAAAGATGGATTTCTTATATGGATAAGAGGATCTAGCTCTAACAGGGTTATCAATGGCACTCTTTAACTCACCATCCTGAATGTTCTCTCTTGGTCTTCCAGGTGCAGGTTGGCCCAAGGTCTCAGCTTTTATATTTTCATTGTTTACAATGTTTCCTTTGTTTATGTGTTCATTGTCTGCATTATTTTCACTGGCTACAATATTTTCCTTATTTATAATGTTTTCATTGTTTACACTATTCTGACCCCCAGCAGTTTCAACCACAGTTTTCACAGCTTGTTCCTGACCTTGACCTTGATTTAGCTGCCAATTTTGCACTGGAACCCCCCTATCAACTGCTGGTACCTCTTTCTGAGGTTGTTGACCTTGGAAATTTTGTACATTGATTTCTTGATTCTGATTAAATTGACCTTGGGCCTGACCTTGACCATCAGAGACAAGGATTTGTTGGTTTACTGCAGCATTAGCTGATTGTAAATTTCCACCTGAAAATTTGAAATCATGCACTCATGCATTAAGATAAAATATACAACAAACTAGACTTAAAAAACTTCATGCAAAGAGAATAACTGATAAAATGAAACTCAACACTTTACTCAGACATATCTATAGTATTAGCTTGGAATCACCATTTCAGCACACTCAGATACATTCAATACGAACCTTGACCAACTTGAATCTCTTCAGGTGGAGGTCTAGGAATGTTACGTCGCTGACCTTGTGGCATCTGACCTTGTGGCATTTGTCCATCATGACCCTGAGGCATCTGACCCTGAACCATTCCCGGTGGTCCACCTTGCATCGGATGCTGACCCATTCCAGCACCACCTGGCATCTGAGGCTGACCCATTCCTTGTTGTCCTCCAGGCATTTGACCACCCATACCATGG
The DNA here is from genome assembly GCA_012932295.1 of Cyclina sinensis. Classification (NCBI taxonomy): domain Eukaryota; kingdom Metazoa; phylum Mollusca; class Bivalvia; order Venerida; family Veneridae; genus Cyclina; species Cyclina sinensis. The sequence continues at coordinate 5,866,867 of JAAONU010000003.1, forward strand.
GGACCTTGCCCTTGAGGTGCATGACCTTGCATTTGACCCATCTGCCTCATTTGTTGTTGTTCATGTTGCTGAAACTGCAGTTCTTGACCATGTTGCTGAAACTGCTGCTGCTGCTGGTGCATTCCTTATAAACAAACAGGTAAATAAACTTACCATCACCAAACTGCATCATGCAAAACTATGAGAAGAGTTGTCAACTAAGAATGTCAATGAACTAAAAGTAAAGAAACTGATTAAATCAAAATACCTTCAGCTCTTCTCACATAACAGAATGGAATCATAAAACTGGTAGAAAAGAAGTGTAAATGAGTTCACATCAAAGAAAAGGACTTGCAGTAGCAAACAAATAATGAGAGAGAAGAGTCATTTTTCTCAGATGTCACAACTTATGTCAGTGAAGAGGGACAATACTGATATATTTTCACTCTGTATGTTGGTATCCAAGTTTCATGGCCAATACTGTGAAGACTCATACCATACAAGAAAAGGAAAAAGTTCTAAAGGTTCACAAAAATCAAACCTGTATTTGTGTAACAGATGGTCAGTGAAACCTATGGTCAGTGAAACCTATGGTCAGTGAAACATATGGTCAGTGAAACATATGGTCAGTGGAACATATGGTCAGTGAAACATATGATCAGTGGAACATATGGTCAGTGAAACATGGTCAGTGAAACATGGTCAGTGGAACATGGTCAGTGGAACATATGGTCAGTGAAACATATGGTCAGTGAAACATATGATCAGTGGAACATATGGTCAGTGAAACATGGTCAGTGAAACCTATGGTCAGTGAAACATATGGTCAGTGAAACATGGTCAGTGAAACCTATGGTCAGTGAAACCTATGGTCAGTGAAACATATGGTCAGTGAAACATATGGTCAGTGAAACATATGATCAGTGGAACATATGGTCAGTGAAACCTATGGTCAGTGGAACCTATGGTCAGTGGAACATATGGTCAGTGAAACATATGGTCAGTGAAACATATGATCAGTGGAACATATGGTCAGTGAAACATGGTCAGTGAAACCTATGGTCAGTGAAACATATGGTCAGTGAAACAGGTTAGTTACCTTGTCCTCCTTGAGGCATCTGCATATGCTGTACATTAGGATCTTGTCCAAGGGGCTGAAAAATGCAAGTTATTAAAATGTTACCACTTGATATCATTAAATGACACGAGGATACAGACAGCTGGCAATGTGTCATCATGAAAAAGTACTTTTATCAGCAATTCTGTCCCCAATTTGCATTTTACATTAAAGAGTGGTGTATCATATTTTCCAATATTAACATACTAACGTTCTTTCCTACAGTAACACACTATATAACAATTATACATAAGCGTTTTGCATTTTCTACCATCAAACATTTTGTATTAACATTTAGATACATGTATATTGCATTTTGTAAAATTTACACATACTGCTATATGACATTTCTTTTACAGTTTCTGTTAACTACATTTTCTTGTGACATTTACAGAGATAATGTTTGTGTCATATTATCATTTACTGAACCTTCCAGATTTTCTACGATACCCATTGCTTGCATAAGATAATGTCTTTTGAATGAAAGATTGTCGATATTTAAAACCATTTAAATAAAAGTGCAATGCAAAATATTTAAAGAATCTATTGAGACAGATATAGACATTTTAGTTTGTACTAACCACCATGCCAGGCTGGGCCATATTTGGATCTAATCCTTGGGCTCTCATTTTTTCTTCATGTTCCCGTAACATCTGTTCATATCTCTCATATTCTTCATCAGTAAAGTTCTGTTCTTCATCTACAGTCTGTACAACAAAAATAAACAGCAATTTCAAATATAATCTTTGTACTGGAGAAGATGTTACAGAAGACAAATAAAGGAGAGAAACTGTCACATGTTAAAACATGTCATCAATTGAAGAAGTCATCTTATTTATATACATATTAATTCGAGCTCAATTGCAACAGTAGCAATCCAAGCTTATTTCAAGCCATCTCTGGACACCAGCTCAGATGACACCTTACACTTGAGAAAAGGGCCAGTAACATTCATCAATGGTACAATGTCTTTGAGCTAGAGACACTGTAAGCGCTGGCCAGCTGAGCCCGTGATCTTCCCAACTGAAACAAACACTAACCACTGAGCTATCAGGCCCATTGTGGAGGTTTAGTTCTATTAGTACTACATTTGTACCTACATATTTCTGAAGAATATGAGAAGAAACAAAATTCACAATAGAACACTTTGCTAACATAGCAAAGAATGTGGCCATTTACCCATGTGAATCACACAATGAGGCTCAAATTTTGACTGAATTCATGAATAAGTAATGAAAGATTGTAAGTAATGAAAGACAATCTGTTCAACTCGCATCTTATACATGTATCTCTTGATACAAAACAAACCACTTTTATAATATCTGTCTTCAACAGAGATGTTAAATTTTACCTTCCATCCTTCATCTTTCTGAAACTCTTGTGAAGATGTGTAATTCAGAAATTCATCCAAACTTATAAGACGATCTTCATCTTTGTCCAGTTCTCCAAAAACATGTTCTCTCATACGTGCCATGTCCTCATAGCGCTCTCGCATGTCATCCTCCGGTAAATTTGGGTCATATATTTGATCAAGCTAAAGAATATATCATACAAAGTTCTGCAACTCTTCTCAGAAAGTGAAAACATTCTTCTACATCATTATTAAAATTTTATTTAGTGCTTCCCTTGGAGATAACACCAAGGGTAAAGATTTTTTTGTTGTTGTGGGTTAATTAAATATCTGCTTGCTGGTTTGTGAAAAATCCGATTTAAACATAGTATTTTTGTTGTTTATACTACAGAAACCATAAATGCCTCATATACATGTAATATAAAAAAAAAAAACAAGAGCTCCACGGTTTTACATGTCGACAATGGGGGCCACAGTTATGGTTCTTGTGCACTACTCCTGAAGGAGGTCTATATACCTCTGACATTTCATGTCAAGATGTTAATATTGTTCTTATCATTCAACTTAATAAGCAAAAAATTTTAAGTTAAAAAGGGACATAACTTCAAAAATATAGCTTTCAGAATAATGCCCC